>CM055121.1:487148670-487591170 GCA_029206835.1 Rana muscosa
AAAGTTGCATTTGACGACATAAATGGTGCAAATGGTGCTTTAGGGAATATATAACAAGGTCGTAATGACAACTCCGAGTGGTTCAATTGCCTTTGAGAAAAGACGTGTCTGTATATGTGAGGAGTTAAAGAGATACTTATTTTATCACTGGAAAGAGCAGCATTCAATACTGAAGAGTCAAGTGGTGCAGACAAGGATAATGCGCTGTTATTGTCGGTACTAAGCCAAGCTGGCAATAGAGACCAAAACAAACCCAGCTAGGTACAGCTTCATGACTACTGTTTCAAAGGAACAATCTCAAACGGATCCATGGAGGGAGATATATAAAAAACTATTCTCTAAACTAGGAATGCTTCTGCTGCAATTCCAGCTCCCTCCCATTTATGGAAGGAAGGATTTTAAAAGACTATGGGGCTTATTTACTAAAAGGAAAATCTACTTTGCACTTGGAAGTGCAGTCGCTGTTGATCCGAAGGGGACATGCAAGGAAAATAAAAAGCAGCATTTTAGCTTGCACATGATTGGATAAAATCAGCAGAGCTTCCCCTCATGTCAGATCTACCCCCTCAGATTTACAGCGACTTCACTTCCAAGTGCACTTTCAAGTGCAAAGTGGATTTGCCTTTTGTAAATAACCCCCCCCCCCCATGTGTTTTGGTGACCCTTGAGCCTGGCAGCCCTGGGCACACAGATGTGACCATTATGCACAGATCTGACGCAGGTTTTCAATTAAAACACTCATAAAAAGTGACTAATGGCACATTATATATTGATGCAGTGCTGAGCGGGATATTTATTAAATCAACCTGCCATTTTATAGTACATCTGTCTCATAGCTCCAGCTTAGCCTTCCTGTGTGGTAGGATTAAATCCCTTACATGGTATACAGTTCCATGCAGCATGTGCTCACAGCCTATTTAATCTATAAACTATCTTTAAATTACATTTTATTACTGCTTACATTAGGTCTGTATTTAGGACATTCTTGGGTTACAGGCCACACAGGAAGCATGTACGAGAAGGACAGCAAGTTGTGTGTACTGAAACATCTAGGTTTGAAATGCTTGTTTGCCTTGGACATTGATCTGCACTCTGAAAAGGAACAAACATTCCTCCTCCCCAACAACGGGACAAGATCCCATGCCTCACTGACATCTTGGCATAAAAATAAAAAAAAACTACCCTTGCAGTGGGGGTCCCCCATACTGCAGGTGTTAAAAGCTTGTTTTTGTCAAACTTTTCTTTAAAAGGATAAGTTCACCTTTCGGAACATGTTACACCTCTATTTAGGGCAACATGTTCCAGCTCCTGCATCCTCTGCCTCTCCCCCGCTTTAGTGCGACAGTTGGCGAGGGATTTTCTCCCCGCACACACTGTCACGCATCAAAAAACAGCATGGCCGTGCGGGACTCCTCTCACACAGACAGGTCATTCATTCAGTTTCCTGTGAATGAATAGATTACAAATACCTACAGCAATGGCAGCTGACGGCTTGTAGTTCTGAAAGGACTGAGAGGGCGCTGATGAGCACTCTCGTAGTTCATTCACAAGCCCTTCAGCTTGTAAACAGTCAGCCCTTTCAGGAGGTACAGGCTGAAAGCTGCAGGGCTTGTCCATGAAGCCTGACATTGTACCCCTGATCCACGGATTACGGGTCCAATACTTTTCAGGCTCCTGCAAGAAAAAAAAATTAATGTTTTTTTTTTTCTACAAAAATATGTGCACTTATTTTTTCCTAAAAGGCGAACTTATCCTATTAAGGGTTTTTATTTACCTAATCCTGCGCTCTTATGCCGCGTACACATGGCTGTTTTTAATTTAGTTTTTCTCGCCGTGATTGTTCGTGTTTCCTCTCAAGCCTGCCTTGCCTACACACTATTGTGAAAAAAAATGCTTGAGCAAAGCGCGGGGTGACGTACAACACGTACGACGGCACTATAAAAATGGGAAGTTCTATTCGGAT
The DNA here is from genome assembly GCA_029206835.1 of Rana muscosa. Taxonomy (NCBI): domain Eukaryota; kingdom Metazoa; phylum Chordata; class Amphibia; order Anura; family Ranidae; genus Rana; species Rana muscosa. The sequence goes on from CM055121.1 coordinate 487,150,634, forward strand.
GGCGCCACCCTTTGGACTGCTTTTGCTGATCCTCATATTAGTAAAGTTTGGTGAGAGCCGATTCGCGCTTTTCAGCCTCATGCTCTTCAGTCCGTTACAGCGTCACGAATGTGCCATCTCCATTACGAACGTTAGGAGCACTCCCATCTCATACTTGATTCTGAGCATGCGCATTTTTTTTACCCTCGTAAAAGCATACACACTACCGTTTTTCACGACGTTAAAAAGAACGACGTGAAAAAATAGAGCAGGTTCTAATTTTTTTTAGCCCATTTTTCATGTCGTTAAAAATGCTCTGGAGCCCACACACGATCGTTTTTAATGACCAATTTTAAAAATGGCATTTTTCACGCCATGAAAAACGGTCGTGTGTACGCGGCATTAGACGGCCTCTTTGTGCAGCCGTTAACCCAAGGAACAAGGCAGAACCAGTAGTTTTAGTAACTTATGTATTTCTTTTCCCCGATTGACATAATTGACTAAGAAAAAAAACAAAACAAACACACACATTACATACACTCGCCATCTTCCCAAAGGCACCCCTGAAAGTCCTAATTGCATAAGCCCCCATTGCCACAAGTGTTTTTCTATCAGTTTTCCTACACCTTACCACACAGAATGCCATTCTTTCCAACTGTGCCTATTCATACAGTTGCCCAACAGCCAAAAAAGTACATGCGCTTTTTAAGCACATTCTGGCGTTTATGACCTAACAGACTTCAATGGAACACCTGTAAAAAAAAAGTGTACAATATGTGCATTTTTATGCCTAAAAACAAACAAACAAACAAACAAACATTCTCCTCCTGTAGAATTGCACTCCTCTGCTTGTCCAGCCAAGTAACCCCCCCGCCCCCCCCCCCCCCCCCCAAAAAAAACAAACACACCTTCTAAAATATGCTTCAACGTCACCAGGAGCGACTAACCTGACCAATAGCCAGTACACATGATGAGAGAAATCAGATGAAAAATACCACTTTCAGAGCGATAATAATCTGATCATTAGCAGACAGCATTCGAGAGCTAAATCACAACATTTCATAGGAAAATATCCGAAGGGACAAGCACAAAAATTTCTAGTACGATAACAGAACGAACGATTTTCATGTAAATAGTATAGCATTTGTAGGAAAAAATAAAATAAAAATAAAAAGTCATGTCATCAAGACCATGCATGCTCAGAAACAAAAGAATACATTACTTCCGAAGGTGTATTCTGTCGTACTAAATATTTCAGAACTTTAGCAACCTATTGGTTTTAAATATAACGCAAGTACGCAAAAAATAAATATACGTTTATTCGTATGATAATCTGATCATGTTTACCAGGCTTATAGCCAGCCATAGACATTTTGAATCTAGGCCAGTTCAGCAGGAACCAGAAGAGATTCAAACCATGCATGAACAAGGCTGATTGTACCCCAGTTGATCAATCGATCAACTGGGGTACAACCAGCCTGCTGGCTTTTACATGCAATTATTGCAAGCCGCCTCTAGAGCACTAGCAATAATCAGTGTATTCTCTCGGCAGTGGCGGATTCCCCATCACCATTTTCTCCGTCTATGGCCATCCTAAGGCCTCATGCCCACTGGCGTTTTTACAGCTGCGTTTTTTGCAGCTTAAAAACGCCTGTCCATGTTATTGTAAATATTTTTTTTTTTTTTTTTTTTTAAAAAAAAAAAAAAAAAAAAAAAAAAAAAAAAAAAAAACAACCTCGGAGCTAAAAACGCGACCGCGCGTTAGTGCGCGTTTTTTGCGCGTTTTTGCGCGTTTGACGCTCGCGTTTTTTTCTGCCTAATTCTGACGCTGAGGAACGCACTGGCCCTGGGTTTTTTTTACAGCTTACAAACGCCTATGCTCTTTACAGCTCAAAAACGCCTAGGTGGGCATGAAGCTATAGACTAACATGGACAGGCGTTTTTAAGCTGTAAAAAACGCTCAAAAACGCGGCTGAAAAAACGCCCGTGGGCATGAGGCCTAAGGCTCCATTCACACCTGAGCATTTTGTAGCTCAAAGCTCCAAAACCACTTAACATCTGAAATCCCACACGAGAGCTCAGGCACCTGTAGCTCAATGCTTAAAAAAACAAAAACAAACACACAATTGTCATACAAATAAGCACAGCAAGATCCCAAACACTTCTGCAAAGTAGGTATCTATACAAGACTACACGCTTCCTTGTGTTTAGCGCCCAGGTTAGAGTAGGGGTACTGGGTTGCTACAGAACCACTTATCCCGGTGTCCTGTTGACAAGTGCCCCCTATCAAGAAATGCCCGGGTGGAACTGCGCATGCGCAGTACGGAGCCGCAGAACAGCAGAGTTAAAAATCAGCTGTTGTCTCGCGTTGCCGAGGCACGTTCATGTAGGTGAGGGGCGGATATTTACATGAAGGGGGCGGATTTTTAAATGAAGGGCAAACAAATCTGCAAAATAAATCTTTATCTGCTATTCTTTCTGGACGCTTGCGGGGCGTGTTTAGTCAATTGAATGGCGGCTTTTTCTATATTGGATAAAGATTTTTTGCAGCTTTGTTTGGCCATCGCTAAAAATTCCGCCCTGACCACTACCCATCATTTAAAAATCCGCCACCTTCATGTAACTATCCGCCCATCACCTACATTAACGTGCCTCGGCAACGCAAGACAACATCTGATCGTCAACTCAGCTGTTCTGCGGCTCCGGGCAGCGCATGCGCAGTTCCACCGGGCACTATTCGATAGCCGGGCACTTACACAGAACACCGGATAGGGCTAATAGTAGGCCAATTGCAACACTGATACCTCCTGATCTTCCAACAAAAACCATGTTTCACGGCTCCTGGCTAGCAACACATACATTGGAAGTGCAAATAAACCACACCATCAGCTGCAGTCTGACACAGGGCTAATATATCAGGTGGAGGGTGATGAATTTCCAGCAGGCAGGGTGATATTTCCTGCTCAAAACAAGATGCTCCAATTCCAATAGGATCTTTAGATGCAAGGATCATGGATCTTTTTTTTAAACCATTTTTACTGGTGTCTGGTAGGGTGGGCGAATTTGCCTTTAACCACTTCCCGCCCAGTCAATAGTGAATTGACGTCCGGGAAGTGGTTGCATTATCGATACTGGACGTCATATGACGTCCTGCAGGATAATGCCTTGCGCGCGCCCGCGGGGCGCGCAGCGCGGTGATCGGGGACGGCATGTGTCCCTCGGACACAGCGCTTCCCCGATCACGGTAAACAGCCAATTTCATTGGCTGTTTACCATGTGATCGGCTGTGTCAAAGTCACAGCCGATCACCTGTCAAAACAAACTCGGCGGCGCGCTCCGTGCGCGCCGCCACAGGCTTGCAGAGCGGGGATCGGGGAAGGCGAGTGTCCCTTGGACACAGCGCGTCCCCGATCAGAGTAAACAGCCAATAAATTGGCTGTTTACCACGTGACCGGCTGTGTCCAATCACAGCCGGTCACAAATGTAAACAAACTCCACAGGAGTTACTACCTGATCCCTGCTCTCTCCTCACACACCGATCTGTGAGGAGAGAGAAGAGATCAGTAAGTTAGCTCAGTGTAGTTTGTCTACATAAGTTTACAGTGCACAACACACCCCCCCCCCCCAATAAAGAGGACCTGTCACACAGCCCAGCACATCAATCAGCCCAGCCAATCAGCCCATCTGTCAATCAGCCCATCTGTCAATCAATCAGCCGATCAATCAATCACCCCACCTGTCAATCAATCAATCAGCCCATCTGTCAATCAATCAGCCCATCTGTCAATCATCTGTCACAGGCCCACCTCCATCGATACCGCCATTGGCACCGCCACACAGGCTACCAGTACCGCAATCGGTACCAGTACCACCACCAGTACCGCCACCAGGCCCAGCATCTATACTGCCACACAGGCCCGCTACCAGTATCACCACTAGTGCCGCCATCGGTACCACCACCACCTGTACCGCCATCGGTACCATCACCATCCGTACTGCCATTGGTACCACCACCACCGGTACCGCCACCACCACCACCCATACCGCCATCGGTACCGCTGCCACCACCACCACCACCCATACCGCCATCGGTACCACCACCACCTGTACCGCCATTGGTACCACCACCACCCATACTGCCATCGGTACCACCACACAGGCCCACCACTAATACCTCCATCGGTACTACCACACAGACCGCCACCACTACCACCAGCAGTACCATTACACAGGCCCACCAATAAGCACTGCCATAATGTCCCAAAGGGTTTACACACCTGAGGAGGCATATGCCATTCTTGCCATGTCGGATGATGAGAGCAGCGGGGAGCTCCCAATATCCGATTCTGGTTCGGAATACGAACCAGTGGAGGATAGTGGCTCAGAGTCCGAGTCCCCGGAGGAAACCGTCCCTCCCAAAAGAATGCGATCGGCACCAAGATCAGGAGAACTGCCCACCACCAGCAGCGCCATACCCCAGGAAGAGGAGCCCAGTACAAGCAATGGAAATGCACGCCCAACCCGAAGAATCCAGCCCCAATCCTACCTTCCCGATGCCCTGGCAAACCCCTTATGGTTGCCTGCCAACTCAGGATCCGCTATCATCCCCCCTTTCACCGCACAGCCAGGTGTGCAGCCCGACACTACAAATTTTTCTAAATTTGATTATTTTTGTTTATTTTTCCCACAAGATTTGCTGCAGAATATAGTGGATCAAACGAATCTGTATGCATCCCAATTTATTGCTGCCAACCCCGATTCTTCCTACGCCCGCATGTTCCAGTGGCGGCGTCTAACATTGGAGGAATTTAAATTATTTTTGGGCCTTATGTTCAATATGGGGCTTACAAAAAAGAGTGAAGTCCATTCATATTGGTCCAAACGCCCCATCCAACACATGCCCATATATTCCGCTGTCATGTCCAGGAAAAGATACGACATGATTATGCGCTTTCTCCACTTCAATGACAATTCACAGTGCCCTCCCCGAGATCATCCCAACTACGACAAATTGTACAAGATACGCCCCCTAATCAATGCCTTTTCCCAGCGATTTGAAGAAGTTTTCATCCCAGACCAAAAAATTTGTGTGGACGAGTCCCTCGTACATTTCACCGGCCGACTGCAGTTCAAGCAGTACATACCAAGCAAGAGAGCCAGGTATGGGTTAAAATTAAATAAATTATGTGATCGAGCCACTGGATACGTCTGCAAATTCAGGATCTACGAAGGCAAAGACTCCCAGCTCCAGCCCCGTGATTGCCCCACATATATTGGAACCAGTGGGAAAATTGTCTGGGAGTTGGCATACCCCCTGTTCGGAAAAGGTTACCATTTATATGTTGATAATTATTATACCAGCCTGCCCCTTTTTCGCCACCTTTACAGTAAACAAACCCCGGCCTGCGGTACCTTCAAAAAAAACCGGAAGGGATTTTCCACAAAATGTATTGACAAAAAAATTGCGACCTGGAGAATCGGCATCCATGAGGAACGAGGAGGTGTTGGCCATGAAGTGGAGGGACAAGAAAGATGTCCACATCCTCTCTACGATCCACAATGACACCATGGTAGAGATCCCAAGAAGACGCGGCTCCATTGTAAAGCCCGAATGTGTCCACGACTACAATTTGTACATGGGGGGGGTGGATTTAAACGACCAGATGCTACAGCCCTACTTATCAACCAGAAAGTACCGTTATTGGCACAAAAAAGTTGCGTTTCACCTGTTTCACATGGCCCTTTTTAATTCGTTTGTCTGCTACCAAAAAGCAACGCAAAATCACCGACTCCACTACCTCCAATATATCGAAGATATCATCGATGCCCTCATTTACCAACAAGATCCCGCCCCAGGAAGCATTCGCTCTGATAGTGTGAGTCGGCTTCACGAGCGACACTATCCCTTTAGCATCCCCCCCACAGAATCTGGAAGAAGACGCCAAAAGAAATGCCGTGTATGCAGCGGAGGAGTAAGAAGAGACACCAGCTATTATTGTCCCGATTGTCCCTCCCAACCTGGCCTGTGCATCGGAAATTGCTTCAAAAATTATCATACATCCATTAGTTCCCCTTATTATTAACAGACTGCCATTTCCCTATTTGCCTGCTACCATGTTACTAACTACCTTCCATGTTAATTAACTGACCCTGGCCTGTTTACCGACGATGTCTTTGCTTGCCGATTTAAACCACGTTTCTGACCACCACGTGCACCAACCTCAGCCTGTTTACCGACGATGCCTCTGCCTGCCGATTTAAACCACGTTTCTGACTTCCACGTGTATTGACCTTGGCCTGTTAATCGACCATGTTTTTGCCTGCCACTTGGACTGATCTTTTGGCCATCTACTTTTAGTACACAGGGGTCTCACATATGTGAGGGGCTTCAGAATAGCGTTCTGAGTAGAGAAAACCAGTTTTTCGTTTTCTGTGCTCAAAGAACAGGGTCTGGTTGCCCGGAGGCTTCAAAGCGATTTGGGTGGGAGAAGCCTCTACCCCTGTCCCCCTGGCCCTAAGCTTGATGGTCCTTCCTGCTGCCTGGACCAATAATTTGGCTGTGCTGACCATATTACTGCCTGTAATGACCCATGAAATTATGGACCATGTTTCTTCCAGCTGCTTGGACCAATACTTTGGCTGTGTTGACCATATATCTGCCTGCTGCCTCTACTGACTTTGGACAGCATTTCTGCCGGGACACCTCTGCCTGCTACCTGGACCTGTGCTTTGGCTGTGCTCTGGCTGTGCTGACAGTATCTCTGCCTGCTGCCTGGATGATTGCTTTTGCTGTCGCTGACCTCATCCCTGCCTGCTGCCTGGACCGATGCTCTCCTCTGTGGACCACTGCACTTCTAAAACCACAGGTAATCTTTTGTTATTTGGTATGTACCTGCTATGTGTTAGATATATGAAGGGCCTTCAAAAATGTGATCGGTAGTCAGAAAATGATACGTGCAATTAATGCTGCTAGAATGCCTGGAGGTGCTACTTGGATGTTGGGCCTCTGTATGTGGCCAGGCTGTGTAAAAGTCTCAAACATGTGGTATCGCCATACTCAGGAGTAGCAGAATGCATTTTGGGGTGTAATTTTTGCTATGTACATATTATGTGTTAGAAATATCTTATAAATTGACAACTTTGTGTAAAAAAAATGCATTTTAATTTTTTCTCCACATTTTCCAAAACCTTCTGGAAAAAAATGAACCGTTCAAAAGACTCATAATGCCTCATAGATTATACGTTGGGGTGTGTGCTTTCCAAAATGGGGTCATTTTGTGGAAAATTCTATTGTCCTGGTGCTCCAGGGCCTTCAAAATTGTAATAGGTGGTTGAGAAAGGATATGTGCGATTTATGCTTGTAGAACGCCTGAAAGTGCTACTTCAATGTTGGGCCTCTGTATGTGGCCAGGCTGTGTAAAAGTCTCACACATGTGGTATCGCTACACTCAGGAGGAGTAGCAGAATGTATTTTGGGGTGTAGTTGCAATTATGCATATGCTGTGTGAGAGAAAAAAACTGTTAATATGACCAGTTTGTGTAAAAAAAAAAAAAAAAAAAAATTTTACATTTTCCCAAGAATTGTGGGAAAAAAAACACAACTTCAAAAAACTCACCACGCCTCTTAGTAAATACCTTGGACTGTCTACTTTCCAAAAAGGGGAAATTTTGGGGTATTTGTACTTTCCTCGCTTGTTAGTGTCTCAAGAAATGAGATATTCCTTCAGTACATCAGGCGTGATCAGATGTGATAAATTTTCAGTGATTGCCACCATAGTTTGTAGACTCTATAACTTTCACAAAGACCAAATAATATACACTAATTTGGGTTCATTTTACCAAAGATATGTAGCAGTATACATTTTGGCACAAATTTATGAAGAAAAATTACTTATTTGCAAAATTTTACAATAGAAACTAAAAAAAAGTGTTTTTTTTTTTAAAAAATTGCTGTTTTTTTGCTTATATCGCAAAAAATAAAAAACCCAGTGGCGATTAAATACCACCAAAAGAAAGCTCTATTTGTGAGAAGAAAATGATAAAAATTTTGTTTGGATACAGTGTAGCATGACTAAGTAATTGTCATTCAAAGTGTGAGAGTACTGAAAGCTGAAAATTGGTCTGGGCGGGAAGGTGCATAAGTGCATGGTATTGAAGTGGTTAAATCACTAAGTTTGTATATTTGCTTCAATAAAGTATTTTATCAAAAAATATACCATAGTCATATACTACTCTTTGCTTTTATACCTTGACCCTTAGAGCCGGTTCACACAGGGGCATCCTGGGATCCGACTTCAAGTCGCCCCAAGTCGTGCGGTTTAGAAACGTAAAGGAAGTGAATGGAGCCGTCTTAATGTACACTACTGCAGTCGCTCCGACTTCAGAGAAGGTTCCTGTACGACTTTAATCTGACTTCTAGGCGACTTGTACCCATTGATTTCAATGGAAGTTGCCTCCAAGTCAGATCCCGTCTTAACTGAAGGAAATTTCCAGGAAGAAAAAAATATAGTTTTCCAGGCAAGCCCCTCCCTCCCACAGAGCTGATTATTGTTTGATTGGCCACTGGAAAGTTGCCTGTCCTGGAGGTAACTTGAAGTTGCCCTGTAAGTTGCCTCATGTCGCGCTGTGATTCATGCGCAAGTCATGTCCAAGTTGCCTCCCAAAGTCGCGCTGGAAGTCGTGTTGCCCCTGTGTGAACCGGCTCTTTTGAAGACGTATTGGTCAACACTGATTTTTTACTTTATGGTCACAGCCAGAGCTCCTCCTTTTATTCTTATGTTCACCTGATGCTTCAATAGCTACAGGATTTACTTTTGAGACATAGTTTCATGTTTTTGGCCCCATACACAATAGGAATAACTAAAAACATGCAAACCAAGCATTTTTTCAGGTTTGTTTTCAGGCAATTTTTAGCCTATAGTAAGGCCGCTTTCACACCGAGGCGTCGGCGGTTAAGCGCCACTATTTTTAGCGCCGCTTTCTCGTCGTTTTTGCTGAGGTATTTGACTGCGGCCGAAAAAGGGTTAAAAAACCACCCGCAATACGCTGCTGCGCTCGAGCTTTCACAGACTGCAGTGGAGCCGTTTTTCAGGTGCTAAAATTCTTGTTACAGCTACAACCAAACAGGCTCTAGTTAGAATGATCAAGAACCCAAATTAGTAAGTGTATGTGTGTATGAGTTCTAAAAATATGTTCATCTCAAGGCCGGGTTCACACTGGTGCGACACAACACTCGTCTTACTTTGGATCCGACTTTGCCCTGCGACTTGAAGTCAGAGACGCGTCCGACTTCAATGAACGGGGATACGACTTGGATCCCCACCAATACCAGGCACTGTGTTTGGTATGAATCTTGAGGGGGAACTCCACGCCAAATTTTAAATAAAAAAAACGACACGGGTTCCCCCTCCAAGAGCATACCAGGCCCTTCGGTCTGGTATGGATTTTAAGGGGAACCCCTACGCCAAAAAAAAAATCTATACCAGACCCTTATCAGAGCATGCAGCCCGGCCAGTCAGAAAAGGGGGTGGAGACTAGCGAGCGCCCCCCCCCTGAACCGTACCAGGCCGCATGCCCTCAACATGGGGGGGGTGGGTGCTTTGGGGCAAGGGGCGCACTGCGCCCTCCCCCACCCCAAAGCACCTTTTCCCCCATGTTGATGAGGACAAGGGCCTTTTCCCGTCAACCCTGCTTGTTGGTTGTCGGGGTCTGCGGGCGGGGGGCTTATCGGAATCCGGGAGCCCCCTTTAATAAGGGGGTCTCAGATCCCGGTCCCCACCCTATGTGAATGAGTATGGGGTACATTGTACCCGTACTCATTCACCTGGGGGGGGGGGGGGGGGGAGTGTCAATAATAAAAAATAAAAAAAAAGACACTAGACAGGTTTTTAAATTTAATAGGCAGCTCCGGGGGTCTCTTCCGACTTCTCCGCCATCTTCTGCTCTTCTGCTAGCGCTGGCCCGGTCTTCTCCATCGTATTCTTCCCTCTTCCGATGTTGACACAACGCTCTCTCCTGCTGTAATGCCGTGTGCGCAACGACTTAAATTAGGCATGGGGCGTGGTCACCGGGTGATGTCATCCGATGACCCCCGCCCCTTATGTCGTCACCGCCCGGGGCATGATGGGGTGATGACCGCACACGGCATTACAGCGGGAGAAAGCGTTGTGTCAACATCGGAAGAAGAGAAGAGGGAAGAAGACAGAGAAGACCCAGGCCAACGCTAGCAAAAGAGCGGCAAAAGAGCAGAAGAGGCCGGAGAGAGCGCAGAGAAGAGGCCGGAGAGAGCGCAGAGAAGAGGCCGGAGAGAGCGCAGAGAAGAGGCCGGAGAGAGCGCAGAGAAGAGGCCGGAGAGAGCGCAGAGACCCCCGGAGCTGCCTATTAAAATTACTTTTTCATTGACACTTTTTTCCATCCAGGTAAATGGGTAGGGGTACGCTGTTCCCCATACTCACTCATTCACATAGGGTGGGGGGGGGTCGGGATCTGAGGCCCCATTATTAAAGGGGGCTCCCAAATTCCGATAAGCCCCCTGCCCGCAGACCCCGACAACCAACGACCAGGGTTGTCAAGAAGAGGCCCTTGTCCTCATCAACATGGGGACAAGGTGCTTTGAGGGGACCACAATGCGCCCCCATGTTGAGGGCATGCGGCCTGGTACAGTACCAGTACAGGAGGGGGGGTGCTCGCTAGTCCCCACCCCCTTTCCTGACCGGCCGGGCTGCGTGCTTGGATAATAAGGGTCTGGTATGGATTTTGGGAGGACCCCCACGCCGTTTTTTCGGCGTAGGGGTTCCCCTTAAAATCCATACCAGACCAAAGGGCCTGGCATGCTCTTGGGCCTGGTATGCTCTTGGAGGGGGAACCCATGCCGGTTTTTATTTAAAATTTGGCGTGGTGTTCCCCCTCAAGATCAGCAGAGCACAAGTCGCATGCCAAAGTCGGATCACGCAAGATGGTTTTCCGACTTTGATCCGACTTCAATGATATTCAATGGGCTAAAGTAGGCTCAAAGTCGGACCAAAGTAGTGCCAGGAGCATTATCAAAGTCGGACCGACATGTGTCGGACCAGTTAAGACGGCTCCCATAGGGAAACATTGATTTTCGGAAGACAAGGAGAGAGGCGCCTCTAAGTGCAATAGTGCTAAAAAGTTTTTAATGGTAGAGACAAATACACTCACATTTAGATGGACAATGTAGGCATTTAGAACATGTCAGGATGACAGTCATCAGCAGCAGGTCACAGGTCACAAGGGCTACTCAGCTTCTGCAAAGGATGGCAGGAGTGTCTCTAGGATGGAGCGGCCGACTTCCGGGGACAACGATCCTGTGATGAGTTGTTTCAAAACGAGGCTAGGAGCGCACATGTGTTGAGACTGCAAGAAGTGAGCGTATGTCGGAGCGTATGTCGCACCAGTGTGAACCCGGCCTAAAACAAACTACAGCCTACTTCAAGAACTGTATAGGGAATGTAAGGAAGGGGGAACCCTGAACATATTGTATAATTCATATGCGCACACACACACACACACACACACACACACACACTATAAAATACATATGTTTATTCAGATCCTTGATACTTGGGAAGAGAAAATACCCCAGTCAAGTTTTTATTACAGCTTATTAGAGATCTCTTCCTATCCCTGTAACAGTGACACCTGCTCTAGCCATTACTCCAGTCCCGCTGAAAGACTCAGACAACAATAACTGGACAGTGGTTCTAAAGCTTCCACATTTTACTGAATGAAAAAGGTGCATTTTGGGAGTCTATACCCATGGAGAGGTTTCTCATCACTTTGGGCTGGTGCGAAGTTAGGGAAATCTCACAAATAAGGACCGAGACTGCCAATAAAAACATATTTATAAAGATGCATTAAGCTGCAACGGCCACATAGGAATGAATGGGTTTCTACTTGAAATACATTTGCATGCAGTTAACATATACCTTCACTGCAGGAAAATTACCAATTGTGAATGGACCCTCAGTGCACTTATCCTCTAGAAAGGGTTGGATGATTTCTGACAGAAATGTGTCATTTTGTGATTGAAAAAACAATGACAAGAGCAAAAGTGGAGCTGCTGACCATAGCAACCAGTCAGACTTTATCTTTCAAGTGAAGCAAAAAATCTGACTGGTGCCAAGGGTAAAAGGCACACATTTTATTTGCTTTAGTCCAGAGTCCAGACACATTTCCAGAAAAGAGATATAAATTCTGGAAGACATATTCTAGGGAATGTACCACTATAAAATTGATACAATTCGCAAGGAGATCTCTACTGTTCAGATACCCTCCATGCTATACACCTCATGTTCACAGGTACAATTCATTACTTCCCTCTTTCAACCCCACCACTATAGATGAGGTTGCTAAATTACTTGCTAATGTCCACCTTACCACCTGCCCTCTGGATCCTGTTCCCTCGCAAATGCTACGTTCACCCTCTAGCTCTATTCTACACTCTCTAACCCACATCTTCAATCTCTCCCTCTCTTCTGGCATCTTCCCTAACTCTTTGAAACATGCACTAGTCAGCCCCATAATATAAAAAGCCCTCTCTGGACCCATCCAATCTTGACAACCTGCGCCCCATCTCCTTGCTCCCCTTTTTATCCAAACTCCTTGAACGTCTAGTCTACAACCAACTGAGCGTCCACCTTGCCGAAAATAACCTTCTTGATCCCCTTCAGTCTGGATTTCATCCTCAACATTCCACAGAAACTGCTCTCCTAAAACTAACAAATGATATACTAACAGCTAAAACTAAGGGACACTATTCTGTACTCCTACTCCTGGACCTCTTTGCTGCCTTCGATACGGTTGACCATCCCCTCCTCAAAAAACTCCATGCCTTTGGTCTCCGTGACTGTACTCCTCGCTGGTTCTCTACCTAGTTATCCAACCGCACCTTTAGCGTTACTTGCAACTCTACTTCCTCCTCTCCTCTTCCTTTCTCAGTCGGTGTCCCCCAAGGTTCTGTTCTTGGACCCCTCCTATTTTCAATTTACACCTCATCCCTGGGTCAGCTGATTGCCTCCCATGGCTTCCAATACCACCTCTACGCTGATGACACTCAAATCTATTTCTCTGCCCCTCTACTCACTGCTTCATTCTCCTCACGTATCTCTAATTTACTATCCGATATATCAGTTTGGATGTCACACCACTTCCTCAAACTTAATCTATCCAAAACTGAACTGATCATTTTTCCTCCTCCACGTGCCCCCTCTCCCGATCTCTCTGTAAAAATTGATGGCACAACTATCAGCCCATCCCCACACGCCAAGGTCCTAGGAGTAGTTCCGGACTCTGAAATCTCTTTTAAGCCTCGCATCCAATCACTGTCCAAATCTTGCCGCCTCAACCTCCGCAACATCTCTAAAATACGCCCCTTTCTAACCAGTGACACAACAAAGCTCCTAATTCACTCCCTGGTCATTTCTCACCTCGATTACTGCAACTCCCTCCTCATTGGCTTACCTCTGAAAATTTTAACCCCCCTTCAGTCCATCATGAATGCTGCTGCCAGACTCATCCACCTTAGCAACCGCTCTGTCACTCCTCTCTGTCAATCCCTCCACTGGCTTCCGCTCACCCAACAAATTAAATTCAAAATACTAACAACTACCTACAAAGCCATCCACAACACTGCCCCCAGCTACATCACTGACCTAGTTTCTAAATACCAACCTAATCGTTCTCTTCGTTCTTCTCAAGACCTCCTGCTCTCTAGCTCTCTCATCACCTCCTCCCATGCTCATCTCCAGGACTTTTCCAGAGCCTTTCCAAACCTATGGAACTCCTTACCCCAATCTGTCCATCTATCTCCTTCTCTATTAGTTTTTAGAGGATCCCTAAAAACCCTCCTCTTCAGAGAAGCCTATCCTACCCACACCTAACAACTGTATTTTCTTTTTGTCCACCTGATCATCCCCCACAGCTACTACCCTTTGTTTCATGTGACCCTCCCTTCTAGACTAAGCTCTAACGAGCAGGGCCCCCTGATCCCTCTGTATTGAATTGTATTGTGATTGTACTGTCTTCCCTGATGTTGTAAAGCGCTGCGCAAACTGATGGCGCTATATAAATCCTGTATAATAATAATAATAATAATAATAATAATAATAATAATAATAATAAACAAATAATAAATAAAAAGACAAAGCAAATGCCTTGCCAATCACAGCATAGATTCAGCAGGAAAAACACAATCCATACTGAGCCAGCTGGACTTCACATATGGATGAGAAATAAGAACATCATCCTATCAGCAGACAAAATATCATGGCAGGTGCCAGGCTCCTCGTTTGGCACAGCATCTGTGTCACCCTGTCCTTCTGCCAGTCGCACACACACACACACACACACACACACACACACACACACACACACAATGCAGGCAATACAGAGATTCTTGTTTAAATTCCACTCATGTTTTTGGGTAGCTGACCCAAGAACTCTTAGTGGCCAACTTCTGCAACACATGCTCTCCGACACTGGCAATTATCAGTCTACTAAATATGGCCCTCACAGCAATGCTCTGAAAGAAGGACTGCCTGCATTGCCCATGGCAGTAACCAACTCATCACTTTCAGATTGTTAGGTTTTGGAGACATGCTTTGGGTTGATTTATGCAATATACAGTGGTTTAAATGACACTTTACTGAAAACGAATATGACATTCCAATATGTTCATTTAAACAATGTAGCCCAAAGACACAAACCGGGCAGTCAGATGTGTAGTAATATTGGGGTTGATTTACTAAAGCTAGACAGAGTGCAAAATTTATTTTGTTAAATAAAACCTAAAAGCTGATTGTTTCTCTGCAGAAGTGACTAATTTTGCACTCTAGCTTTAGTAAATAAACACTGCTGTATCTAGAGACATGCTTAAAAAGGGAGAGGGAGAGGGATTGTACCATATTTGCCGGCGTATAAGACGACTGGGCGTATAAGACGACCCCCTAATTTTCCAGCTAAAAGGTTGGTTTTGGGATATACTCACCGTATAAGACGACCCCACTTCCGACACACCTCACTGTGCCCATTGCATACCTTATCGATTTATGCAGAGTCAGACTGCGGGCGTCCATTATTCAAAAGCTGCGCCTCCTCCTCGTCCTGTTCTGTGATAGGCAGAACCCTCAGTTTTCCCAGCAGAGCCTGTGTTCGGTGTTCCGCCTATCACAGAGGTCCTCTCGTCCGAGGCAGAGGATGAGAGGGCCTCCGTGATAGGCGGAACACTGAACAGAGGCTCTGCTGGGAAACAGTGTTCCGCCTATCACGGAACAGGACGAGGATGAGGCCCGGCTTTTAAATAATGGACGCCCGCAGTCTGACTCCTACAGGTACCGGCGTATAAGACGACCCCTGACTTTTGGGGGATATATTTAAGTACAAAAGGTCGTCTTACACGCCGGAAAATACGTTAATTATCAAATCATCGATGGACAATATTGTAACACTTTGGTACATCCAAGGGTGCAAAGTAATAAAAATAAAAAAATCAATAGGACAAGTGTGTATAAACACCTTTTCACATTTCAGTCATTCCAAGTAGATTGCAGATTTTTCCAGCATCAGCAAATCATTCAGATGCAAGAAAATAGGATTTTTTACTCACCGTAAAATCCTTTTCTCTGAGTTAATGGACCGACACAGCTTCTCTATTGACATAGTGGGTATTATCCATTAATTAGGAGTGACTAGGCAGAAAACTTGTAAAAAGTGTTGCATCGCACCTTCTACAGTACCGCCCAGGGGGCGGGCCCTCTGGGTATATCCCCTCACTCTGCATCTCGCAGATCAGTTCGTCAAAAAGCAGTACAAACTTAAAAGGAGGGGTGGGTGCTGTGTCGGTCCTAGGGCTGGGGAAAAAAATCGATTTTAATCTTGAATCGAGTTTTGAGCTCAAATCGATTCAGTTTTGAAGAAAATCGATTTTTTTTTTTCCCTTCAAAGTTTCCGTAGCAGGACTGCAGGGGGCGTATCCGGAATGGCACTGGGCAGCGTTACCCCAATTACATCTACTCGCTGCAGCCGCCGTCTGCCTACCTGATCAGCGTGTCAGACAGACGGCGGCCATTGCAGTGTTCAAAAGCCGCGCCTCCCGAGTCCTCGTCGTCTGTGATAGGCGGAACACTCAATTTCACAGCAGGCAGTATTCAGCCTATCACGGACATCCTCTCATCCTCGTCTGTGTTATGAGGATGACCATGATAGGCGGAACACTGAATGCTGGGAAATTGAGTGTTCCGCCTATCACAGACGAGGAGGAGGCGCGGCTTTTGAATACTGGAATGGCCACCGGTGTAGCAGTAAAATCCGTATACCATGAAAATCTGCATCAGGTACGGGCACAGTGATTGAAGCACGGGCACAGTGAGACACGGGCACAGTTCAATTCAACTAAGAGTAACCTCAGAATTTTTTGTTGTTTTATTAGCTAAATCCAAATACAGTATTAATAATTTGGATGTTTAACAATCTTTGTTGCACACTGCAAAAAACAACAAAAGGTCACAAGCGCTAAATTGGTGGATAAAGAAAAAAATATAATGGCTGATAATAATAAGAAAAAAATCCCAAATTTTTTGGGAAGTACAAAGTATCCAAAAGGGGGAAAAAACAGGATCCAGCGCAGCAAGAAAAAATCCGTACCCAGAAGTACAAAATACACAACATGCACACAATATAATCCAGCGCTCATGGAACATACATTATTAAACTATTGAAAACTCTTGAAGAATTGATAAAAAAGCTTAGTCCATTTATTAATCACAATAAAGAGAGGGATCCAATCCCAAATGTGCAGAGGGCAAATGAATCTTAACTCTCCAGTTGCCAGTGGTGACAAACTTGTTAAACTTGCAGTGACATCCGTGGAGCAAGGAGGGGTTAAAAAAGTCAAAACAAAGCCTGTGGCATGATCTCCGTGTGAGCACAGTACCTTGAATGATGGACAACAGGCAGACCAGCGTGTGGAGGGCCCTCCAACCCAAAAGGATGCAGAGCCAGGATCGCAGCAAGGCTGGGACAGAAGGAATCACACAGAGTTTCAAGAGTTTTCAATAGTTAATGTATGTTCCATGAGCGCTGGATTATATTGTGTGTTTGTTGCACACTGACTTTGCAGTTAGAGAAAGGGTTTGCCTTTGCAATTTTGTTTGTTGATGCACTTTAATGAATATAATAAAAAAAAAAAAAAAAAAAATCGAATCGTAAATAGAGTTTTTTATAAAAAAAAAAAAAAAAAAAAAAAAAAAAAAAAAATCGCAGATTTTTTTTGGGGGGAAAATCGCCCAGCCCTAGTCGGTCCATGAACTCAGAAAAAAGATTTTTACGGTGAGTATAAAATCCTATTTACTCTTTCGTTCATGCACCGACACAGCTTCTCTATTGACATAGTGGGACATCCCAAAGCAGTGTCAGAGAAAAACGAGGGGTGGTAACAGCATAGAAATAAACTTCACCCCAAACACAAAACAGCACTCCAACGGAGGAGTTGCAACTCTAAACAGCCGCCTGCAAAACTTTGCGGCCGAAACAGGCATCCGAAGATGCCCCTACATCAACTTTGTAGAATTTTGTGAAAGTGTGAGCGGACAACTAAGTCGCCGCTTTACATAATTGGGAAACAGACGCTTGATGTCGGAAAGCCCAAGAGGCACCTATTGCCCTGGTCAAATGCGCCGTGACTGGAAAGGGGGGCGCTTGACCCTTTAAGGCGTAAGCCTGGATTACTTTGTCGGATCCACCTAGAGATGGTGGCCGATGAGACTGCTAGGCCCTTCTTGGGACCAGCCACCGAAACAAACAGTGAGTCTGACTTCCGGAACCGGGAAGTAGCAGATAAGTATAGTCTCAAAGCTCGGACAATGTCCAAGGAATGCAACGCCGACTCCTTAGGATTCGACGGATGAGGACACAAGGATGGAAGTACAATGTCTTCGTTGAGATGAAAAGCCGAAACGACTTTCGGAAGAAAGAAAGGCTGCGGCACCACCTTATCCTTGTGGAAAATCAAATAGGGAGCCTTGGATGACAAGGCTGCCAGCTCAGAGACTTGTCTAACTGACATAACAGCCACCAAAAAGACCACTTTCTGAGAAAGTGTCAACAGGGGAATATCTCTAATATTCTCAAACGGTGCCTTCTGAAGCACCGAGAGGACCAGGTTCAGGTCCCACGGAGGTAGCGGGGGACGGACCGGAGGAGCCACATGTCAAACCCCCTGCACAAATGTACTCACGAGAGAGTGAGTCGCCAGGGGTCGCTTAAAAAAGCCAGCCAGGGCAAATATATGTCCCTTAAATCGTACTTAAGGCAAGCCTTTGGTCCACCCCACGCTGTAAAACCAGCAGGATTCTGGCGACCAAATAAGTACACGGATGCCACTTCATTTCCTCACACATGGAAATGTAGGCCTTCCAAGTGCGGTGATAAACCTTCCTAGGAGGACGGCTTCCGAGCACTGACAGGCCCCGGTCTTAGTACCTGGTTCTCAATAGCCATGCCATTAAAGCCAGTGACCGTAAAGCAGGATGGAGTATGGGACCTTGCGATAGCAGGTCCTCCCGTAGTGGTAGGCGCCAGGGGACGTCTGTTACCAGACGTACTAGATCGGCGTACCAAGGACGCTGAGGCCAATCTGGAGCAATTAGGATCATTGGAATTCCCTCTGCCTCCACTCTGCGAAGCAGATGGGGAAGAAGCCTTAAGGGAGGGAAGGCATAGATTAGCCAATACTGACCCCACTATGCCACCAACGCATCCGTTGCGTCTGCCCATGGGTCCCTTGACCAGGCCACAAACCTCAATACCTTCCGATTGAGTCGGGAAGCCAGAAGATCTACGTCTGGCGTGCCCCATCTTTGGCAGAGGAGCTGGAACACCTCCGGGTGTAAGGACCATTCTACCTGGTCCAGCATTTGGCGACTCAGGTAGTCCGCCTGCCAGTTTTCCACACCCGACAGTGCAGGTACGATCCTCTCTGCCTACTTCAGGACGCGAGCGACCTCCGATGCTGCAGCTGAGCTTCTTGTTCCTCCTTGATGATTGACATATGCCACTGCTGTGGAGTTGTCGGACTGGATCCTGACTGGACGCCCTTGCAGCCCCTGAGACCATCTGAAGAGGCACAGCCTGATCGCCCGGATTTCCAGGACATTGATCGGCAGGCGGGATTCCTCTGGGGTCCAGCGACCTTGCGCCAACTGAACACCCCAGACTCCCACCCATCCTGTAAGGCTGGCGTTCGTCGTGATCACTATCCAGTAAACCGGAAGAAATTTTTTCCCGGCCATTAGAGCCGGTGCTGTCAGCCACCATACCAGGGATCTCCTGACTAGGTGGCTTACTCGGATTTGATAATCCAGAGATGGACATCTGTTCCATCTGGACAGAACCTCTTTCTGTAACACCCGGAGTGTGATATTGAGCATATGGGACCGCCTCGAAGGAGGCTACCATGAGGTCTAACACTCGCATGCGAAAACGGAGTGACGACCAAGTCTTGGAAGTCAGCTGCCGCACTGCAGCCCTAAGGGTCTGCAACTTTTACACAGGGAGGAATACTTTTGCCTCTGAGGAATCCAGAATCAACCCCAGATACACTAGGCGTTGAGTCGGCACCAATACTGACTTTTGCGTGTTTAGTATCCAACCACAGTCTCGAAGAGTCCGACAGGAAATGGACACGCTTACCTCTAATTTTGAGCTTGAAGGGGCCTTCAGAAGAAGGTCATCCAAGTAGCCCACGATAGCGATACCCCGCTGGCTTAGAAGTGCCAGAATCGGAGCGAGCACCTTGGTGAACGTCCTGGGTGCTGAAGCAAGGCCAAAAAGGGAGGGCCACAAACTGATAGTGGTTCTTTCAGATTGCAAATCGCAGAAACCTCTGGTGTCTGGAGTATATGGGAACAGGCAGGTATGCGTCCTTGATGTCCAAGGAGGCCAGAAAGTCCCCTGGATGGAGGGCAGTGACTACAGATCGAACCGACTCCATCCGAAATCTTTGTACCATCACAAAGCAATTGAGGGCCCTGAGATCTAAGATGGATGAACCCCATCCTTCTTCGGCACAATAAACAGATTTGAGTAAAAACCCTGACACCGTTCCTGTTTTGGAACTGGAATGACTACCCTGCGTTCTAACAGACCCTGGACCGCCCCATACAGGGCCTCCCAACAGGTCGGTAGTAGCTGGAGGTGACGAATCTGTCCGGTGCACAAGATAGAAATTCTATTTTGTAGCCTGAGGAGATTACTTCACAAACCCACCTGTCGGAGACTAGAGCTGTCCACTGAGTCGCAAATTTGCCAAGACGTCCCCCCACCCGAGAGCTGGGTGGGGGCAGACCTTCAAGTGGATGCAGATTTGTCTGCAGGCTTGTTGGGTTTGCGGGACCAAGGACACTTTTGTCCTTGGGCAGGCGCTTTGTTGGCCTGGGGTCTTTTACCTGTCGCCCTAGGGGGACGAAAAAAACGCTTGCGTGCAGTAAAGGAGGGCCCTTGCCCTTGGCGTGGCCCCTTACCCTTGTTAGTTTGAGGAAGCAAAGTGCTTTTACCTCCTGTGGCATCCTTGATGTCATCCAGAGAGGCCCCAAAAAGTCTGTTGCCCTTAAAGGGCAGATCCAACAGGGCCTTCTTGGAAGTCTGGTCCGCAGACCAGCCCTTTGGCCAGATCAGGTGGCGTATTGCTACTGCATAAACTGAAGTTTAGACAGCAGGGGAATAGTATCCATGTCTGACTCGCAGACAAACTTAAGGCCCTGGATCAACTGGTCGGCCAAAGTTATCTCATCAGGAGGAGCATCTCGCTCCTTTAACCCCTGGAGTAGCAATTTTGCCCATTCAGTAAGTGTCTGAGACACTAGGGCCCCCTGCCGAGCCTACCACTGAGTATAGGTAGCGAGCGAGTGCTTCAGCCTTCTTATCCACAGGGTCCTTGAAAACAGGAGCCCCTTCTACTGGAATTGTGGTAGCTCTATTAAGTCTGGACACCGGAGGGTCCACTATAGGGGGAGAGGTCCATTTCTTCAGAAAACTCTCCTCAAAGGGGTACTTCTTTGGGGCTGTAAAGACCCTTAGTGGGTTTTCCCATTCCTTGTATAGGAGCTTAGCAAAATAAGACACACAAGGAAACACTCTAGCAGTGCGGGCAGGTTTACGAAACCCAAAGGGGACCGGAGTCTCTGCTGCTTCTGCAGCATTTTCAAATTTTAGCGTATCCAGCACTGCAGTAATCGGGTCAGATACCAAAGCCTTCTCGCGTACCGACCTGGACTTGGAGTCATCCTCACTGTCCAATCGGTCACGGTCTGCAGTCTCTGATGCGTCAGAATCCGGGCCATGAGCCGTAGCTGGACCTGCATCAGAATTATCCCCAGAAGATTGCAGGGGACGGGGGCGTTTACTACCCCCTGTATTCCCGTGTGCTGCTTCCACCCTGGCAGCAAAAGCCTCTAGGATTGCTGACATAGCACCCATAGACACCTCAGGGGCACCAGCTGCTAAACCTGGTGTTTCAGGGGAGAAAACATCTGGCTCAGATGCCATGCTGACCACGCGCTGACACCCACAGGGCTCCAGGCAAGATATCAATAGGCCACCCTCCTGTGCTGCAGAGATGCTGGGTCACCCAGAGGACTCACCACCCTTGGATCGGTACCGCTATGCTGCCGTGTGCTGCGCCTGTGATGCTGTCCCACTGCTGTGTCAGTCTGCTTCTTTAATTAGCGCTTCCTGTGTGAATTTTTCGCACCAGTGTAATGCACCCTAAAAGCCGGAGACTCTCGCAAAATGGCCGCCAAACGGCTGTATGGAAGATAATGTGGGCTCTAAGAAAATGGCTGCAGAGCCAAAGATAGAGGCCAAAGCAGCCGTAGACCACAAAAAGATGGCCGCCGTATGGCGGTATATACATACAGCGTGAATCATAACAAATACGGCCGCCGATCAGTCGATAGAAGCCAGTAGGTGTGAACAAGAAAATGGCGCAGAGCGGCGATATACAACTATAGGCGCGAAGCCACAGGAAAATGGCCGAAACAGGCATGGACCACCGCTAAATGGCCGCCGACAGCATGGAGGGGGAAGCACATACAGGTAAGCAGAAATTACATTCTCCTTTAAATGTTAGTTACAGCCAGCCCCGCTCCAGTGGAACCCCTTAGGTGACCCCCAGCACCTTTAGCCAGAAGCCCAGGGAGGAGGGAAAGGCAGGAAGAGAGGGAAGAAAGGGGCCATAACCACTTACCTGGTCTCTCCAGGAATGCCCAGCCAAATCACCTGTCAAGGTCACCTGTGGCCAGGTGACAGATGCACACCGTAGGGGTACAGGAGTGCACCGCAAGGTAGTGAACCCTATGGCTGACTGCTGCGGATAGGAAACTGGGTGGTTGTGGAAAGCGGGACCAGAGGAGCACAACCGGGATCCTATGGGAAGCAAGAGCCAAGATTCCCCAGGGCGTGGAGTCTAAGACCCAGCAGGTCTTCTCCAGAGCCTCTAGTGGTGAGGATGTTATGCTGCAGGCTGGGACCAGGTCGCAGCCCCTGGAGTTTCCTAGCTCACGCCCCGTAGGATAAGGGGAAAAGAGGGGAAGCAGCAGCACAAGATATGAGAGAAACGAATAACAAGCTGAAGGTCAGGGGCCACAAGCAGACAAGGATAACGAAAGAATGAGCCGAAGGTCAAGGGTCACGAGCAGACAGGGATAGTCGGGGACAAGCCAATAACGTAACAGAGAGACAGACGTAGCACACGGCAGGCAGGAACCCAAACACACAATGCCTAACAAACACGTTGATCAGCAAAGCAGGCTTGCAGTGCACAGGTTAATATAGTGTTCTGTGATAGGGCCTGGGGTGGAGTCAGGCTGGGAGGAGATTATAAAGGAAGCCAGATGAAAGGGTTCTGGCCTCTAAGATGAACACATGGGAAGGAAGGTAAGCTGACAGACAAACACTACTGCATATCCATGACATCACCCAGCCGAGGCAGGGGAGTTTACTTACCTATCCTGCATGTATCATGCTGGAAGACATTCCAAACAGATCGTCCGCGCACGGAAGGTGACTGTTGGCCAGGCATGCTGTGATTGGACCCTAGGGGACGATCATATGTATGCCCTGGAGCGCGACGCTCACCGGACAAGCTGCTGCGACTCGGCCGTAAGGTCAGCCGAAGCTGAGCGGTCCGATGCAAGCCCTGGAGCATAGGCTCACCAGCCATCCGTGGAGTGACGGGCATGTCGTGGAAAACCCAACGCGTAGCTAGGGTCGGCACACGCTCTATGGCCGAAACTGGGGGGACTACAAGGATCGAGGATCCAGCCTGTCACCCAGTCGGCAGTTGATCGTAGATCCCAAGAAACAAAAAAAATATTATTTTTTCCCCCGGACCAATGGGCCCGAAGGGAGCCATGTCCTACTCCTTGCTAGACAGAAAAAAACTGATCTGCGAGATGCAGAGTGAGGGGATATACCCAGAGGGTACTGTAGAAGGTGTGATGCAACACTTTTTACAAGTTTTCTGCCGAGTCACTCCTAATTAACGGAAAATACCCACTATGTCAATAGAGAAGCTGTGTCGGTCCATGAACGAAAGGAGTAAATGTGTTTTCTGTGGGGCCTTCTCATACCAAGGAGCTGTAATGGGAAGGAGCGGAGGATCCATCACTTCCGGGTCCTGATTTGTCACCCCACACCAGGCTTTATGCTTAGGAGTGTGACATGGAATGCATGCCATTGCCATAGGAACTAGCCAGATCCGCATACACTGTTTTACCCAGTGCCAGGCCAGGCCCTTTAACATGCGAGTGCAATCCACTACCTTTTTGTCATTGTTTTTAAATCTTATTAAAAATACTACAGTATGAGACGTCCTCTCATCTCCTGTGGAGTAATTTTTTATGTCCCAGCTTCATGCGGAGCGTCCATTGGAGCGGAGTGCTGTTGGCAGCAGGAATCAATTTGGTATTCCAAATGCGCAATTTGGCCTACCCTAAAAAGTGGTCAAACACCTGTGGTGAGTTGCCACCTTCCCATTGCGCACTCGTGGAAGAACTAGAAGCTTCATTTAAAAGCATTTTGTTGTTATTTTGCTGTTGGGCACATTATAACAAAAACTGACTTTTAGCTTGCTATATGTTCAACATTCCATGTTTTTATTGCAGTGTCATAGGCTCATATTTATGTTCACAAGATATACTGTATATTCACTTGTATACCTAGCGCCACCTTATATTTTGTTTATCACTATTACATACTACTTGTGTAGCTTATGCCATGGAGAGCTACTGTTTCCATCCAGCTACAAAAAACGCATAGTCTTTGTGTGTATGTATCACAGATGGGCATTTTACACAGGCGTTTACTTTTACCTTCATTATAGATTTTAGAAGTGAAGCTCCTAACCAGCAGGTAAAATTAGTTTTTGCCATGCAAATTGAAAGGCCAGTTCAATGGGGAAAAAAAAGGGAGGTAATCCAAGTATTGTATTCTTTCTAAACAATCTGTTATGTTCGCAGAATAGGTCAGAAAACAAAAGCTCACCGAGTCACAGCTATTACTTTGTGCCACTCTTCACAATAGCATGCCATTATTCGTACAGTGTTAAATGTTATCAGCTCCTGACTGGAAGGAAGAGGTATAAGGAACTTCACTGTGGGGGTCATTTACTAAAACTGGTGCAGTTCTGAATAGAAACTTAGCTTCCAGGTTTCATTGCCAAAGCCTTATTGAATAAGCTGAAGTTAGAAGCCGATTGGCTACTGTGCACAGCTGCACCAGATTCTGAGTGCACCAGTTTTAGTAAATCTACCCCAGTGTGTCTGGTACCATTACGATTTCCATTGAAGTGGATCTTTCACAGCAAAAGAAAAGGACCCTTTTTTTTGGCAAGCCAAGATAGAAGCTCGAAATTGAAAGCATGCACTCTAGCCCATTGCAATTTTTTTTAATGGAAGTTAAGGTTGAAGATGATTGTTTTCTATGTGCCCCAGTGGGCATACATTATATATATATATATATATATATATATATATATATATATATATATATACATACACACACACACACACACACACACATATACACACATACATACATACACACACACACACATTTGATGTTCAATAAAGATTTATAGGGAGCTGTAAAATAGTTGATATTTAGGCCTCATGTACACAGGGCGTTATATTAAAAAAAAAAAAAAACCAGTACCAACGCCAGGAAAACACAGCTGTAAAAACTCGCTTTTAGCTGCGTGTCTCCGCTTCTATTCAAAATCAATGGTTCCTTATGAAAGCCATCTACTGACCCGACTTTCAGCCCATTGATTTGAACAGAAGTCGGATCATCATGATCTGACTTGTGCTCTGAGGATCTTGAAGGGGAACCCCACGCCAAAAAACCCTCTTCCCCACAACCCTGGCCGGTGGTTGTGGGGGGGTCTGCGGGCAGGGGGCTTATTGGAATCTGGAAGCCCCCTTTAAGATGAAGAGTCTGCTCTGGTACGTCATTGGCACTGGTACGGGGATGTCATTAACATTGTATTGACATCTACAGCTGTTCAGAGGGCAGTGTGAACTGCTTGCAAGAGAGATGCGATACAGGAACCTGCACTGAAATTGCCCTGGTTCCCGCATCGCTATAGTGTGAGACCAGGCTTTAAGTGAAGATGGTAAAACCAACAGGATATGCAAATGATCTCCCTTTCTCCCCCCCCCCCCCCCCATTCACACTATCCTAATCTGGACGCATGAAGGTAAACCATTTCACACAGAGAGCCCTCAGGCTGCACTGACACAAGCACATTCCTCTCCATTCATGTGCAAACAAAGCCTCTCACCAGCTTTGGGCCATCATATTTGGGCTTTTCACCCTGGACACGTCATACTATTTTTTTGAAAACTTAAATCAAGGACAATGGCAGCCCACGCAATTTTTTTTTCTGAGTACAGGTTTTCATTTCATTTGTGCCACTGGTTTAATAGTGTATGATACAGCCAATCTCTATGACAGAAGGCAAAATTTTAATTTTGGCCAGAGTAGAGGAGGGTTAAAACCCTTGCATTTACCTTTACTTCCTGCCATGTAGACTCAACAGGTAAGAGGATATATTTCTAATGCGAGAGAAACCCCTTCTTAAAGCGAAACTACACTGTATCTCAGAGCCACAAAATCAAAAAACTAAATTTAATTCAGGGCTTGACAAATTTGCTTGGAATCTAGGAGCCAGCTAAGTTAGGAGCCAGGTTTTTTTTTTTTTAACGACCAATGCGTGCAGAAGCGAACGCATACGCGAGTAGCGCCCGCATATGAAAGCAGTGTTTAAACCACACATGTGAGAAGCAGTGTTTAAACCACACATGTGAGGTATCGCCGCGATTGGTAGAGCGAGAGCAATAATTCTAGCCCTAGACATCCTCTAACTCAAAACATGTAACCTGTAGAATTTTTTAAATGTCGCCTATGGAGATTTTAAAGGGTAAAAGTTTGTCCCATTCCACGAGCGGACGCAATTTTGAAGCGTGACATGTTGGGTATCAAATTTACTCGGCGTAACATTATCTTTCACAATATAAAAAAAAAAAATTCTGCTAACTTTACTGTTGTCTTATTTTTTAATTTAAAAAAAGTGTATTTTTTTTTACTCAAAAAAGTGCACTTGTAAGACCGCTGTGCAAATACGGTGTGACAGAAAGTATTGCAACGACCGCCATTTTATTCTCTAGGGTGCTTTATATATATATATATATATATATATATATATATATATATATATATATATATATATATATATATATATATTTATTGTGACAGCAGGAAGGTAAAGTCACCTGGTTGCATCCAGGGGGGTAGATATATTTCTCCCAGATTCAGGCTTTATGCTGACTTATACAACTAGGGTGGAGAGTTGTATAAGCCCAGCTGAGGCTAGTAGGCTCATGGATGACTCATACCTCTAGGGAGAGTGTGGGGCGTCGTACAGACAGGGAGTTGATGAGGCCAGCTGAAGCTTGTCAGCTCATTTAGGCCTCTATAAGAACTCCCAGCTTCATTAGATGTTAGCTCATGCCTGGAACAAGACCTGTGTGGACTGTCTAGGGAGAGTGAACCCCTGTGCGGTGAGGCAAAGCCTGTGTGGCTATTTGTTTGGACTTTTACTAAACCAGGGACTTAGGGACTAGGACAGCACCAGGCTGATCCCAGTTGTTAGTTTAGGAAACCTGCATGTTTAGTCAGAGGTCAAACTGACCAGGATTTATTTTGTTTATGTTTCTTTTTGGCTTTGCTGTGTTTTTGTCACTGTACATAGAGAAATAAACCGCACCTTTTTGATTTTGAAAACCACAACCTCCGTCTGCTGGCCCTGTTTTTGTGTGGGGAGCCCAACCAGGGGGTCACACACACACCCGCTACCGAGTTAACCCCCTCACAGTTGGTGGAGAACCAGTGGCAGTTTTTTTTAAGCCAGCATGGAGGAGATACTGAAACAGCTGGCTCTAGCAAATGCCAATCAACAGCAGACAAATGCAGGTTTGCAAAGGAGCCTTGCAGCCCAGCAGCAAGCTCATCAACAAGCCCAGCAGCAATCTGAGGCCCGCTTCATAGACCTGTTACAGAAGCAAGAGCAGAGACTACAACAAATGGAAGCAGTAATGCAGCAACGTCCGCAGACCAGTGAGGAAAGCCGTCCCACTAATACCGCGTCCTTTGGGGTGAGTCGTTTATTGACAAAAATGACTGGAGAGGATGATCCAGAGGTATTTTTGACCACATTTGAAAGGACTGCTGAAAGAGAAAAGTGGCCTGAGGAGCAGTGGGCTGGACTGGTGGCTCCTCTGTTAACTGGTGAATCGCAGAAGGCTTACTATGACCTAGAGCCTGACCAAGCAAAAGACTATGTGATGCTAAAAGCTGAAATATTGGCAAGGCTGGGTGTCACCCTGGCTGTCCGGGCTCAGCGTGTGCATAACTGGACTTTCCAGCTTGGAAAACCCCCCAGGTCTCAAATGTATGATCTCATTCACCTGAGCAGGAAGTGGCTACAGCCAGAGACTTTGTCCGCACCAGAGATTGTGGAACGTGTTGTAATGGATCGGTTTTTGAGAGCTCTTCCTACTGCCATCCAAAAGTGGGTAAGCCATGGAGACCCAGAGACGGCCAGTGGTCTTGTGGATCGTGTAGAGAAATACTTGGCTACAGAGAACCTGACGGCCTCTTCCAGAGACTCTCGGACTTTCCACCCTAAGACCAGACCATCCCCAGGGGCGGATAAGAGGATTCCAAGGGGTGAGGGTGGAGAGAGTGAGAGGGTGGGAGCTCTACCCAAAGTTTGGCGAGAACAGCCTGGGAAGTCAGGGGCTCAAGAGGCAGCCAAAAGGATTGTTTGCTACCGCTGCCGGCAAGCGGGACATATTGCAGCAAATTGCCCGGTTGTGGAGGAACCCATGCAATGTGACTTTCTGACGGACAGACGTCAGTCGCTGTGTGCGACAGTCGCATGCACTGCCATTCGGGGAACTGAGAAACATTTATGCAAAATGTGTATTAATGGTAGAAATGTTGTGGTATTACTGGATTCAGGTAGCCTTGTGACCCTGATAAAGGCTGAATTAGTTAAAACAGAGGTCTCTGGGAATAGCAAGGTAGCTGTTATTTGTGTGCATGGGGACACCCGAGAGTATCCAGTGACTACAGTGTGTTTCGAGACCCCCAAAGGTACCCTCTCTCATCCAGTGGGGTTAGTATCTCAATTACCGCATGATGCCATTGTGGGAAGAGATTTTCCGAAGTTCTGGGAACTGTGGGATGATCCTGAGCCCCCCACTGGTGCCCCTATGTACCAGGAATGTGATAGCCAGAACTCCTCTGAGAGTGGTGAGGACTCTCCAGAATTTCCCTTGTCAGTATTGGCAGGGGAGACTCAAGAAACTGGAGAGGAGCCCACCTCCTCAGACGAAAACCTACCGTCTGTGGAGTTTTCTGATCTGGAGGTTCACAGGGAAAATTTTGCCACAGAACAGTTAAAAGACCCCGCCCTAATAAAGGCACGGGAAAACGTAGTGGAAATAGATGGCGAGTTAGTGAACCCAGATAATACCTGCACTTACCCATACTTCAGCGTAGAGAAGGACCTACTGTATCGGGTGGCAAAAAGGGCAGAAGAAACCGTTGAGCAGCTTGTGGTGCCCAAACCTTACAGGAAGTTGGTGTTGGAGTTGGCCCATGGGCACATTCTTGGAGGTCATCTGGGGACAGAGAAAACCCGAGAGAGGGTATTACAGAGATTCTATTGGCCTGGGGTGATGAAGGACATAGAAAATTATTGTTCCTCCTGCCCTGTGTGTCAGAGGTCGGCCCCGATGCCACATTTCCGTAGCCCGCTGGTCCCTCTACCCATCATTGAGGTCCCGTTTGAGAGAATCGCAATGGATTTGGTAGGTCCTATAATCAAGTCCGCTAGGGGGCACCAGTACATATTGGTTATAATGGACTATGCCACCCGTTATCCAGAAGCGATCCCTCTCAGAAATACCTCGGCCAAAACCATAGCCAAAGAGCTATCTCTTGTTTTTAGCCGGGTGGGTATTTGTAAAGAACTGCTTACGGACCAAGGTACACCCTTTATGTCCCGGGTTATGAAAGAGCTGTGTAAATTGTTCAAAGTGACGCAATTGCGTACATCTGTGTATCACCCCCAAACCGATGGGCTGGTTGAAAGATTCAACAAAACCCTAAAACAAATGTTGAAGAAAGTGGTGGATAGAGATGGAAAGGATTGGGACTGTCTACTTCCTTATTTGATGTTTGCTATTAGGGAGGTGCCCCAATCCTCTACGGGATTCTCCCCCTTTGAGTTACTGTATGGGAGACACCCAAGAGGGCTGTTGGATATTGCCAAGGAAACTTGGGAAAGTGAGAGTTCTCCCCACAGGAGTGTGATTGAGCATGTCGCCCTGATGCAAGATCGAATTGCACAGGTAATGCCCATCGTGAAGGAACATTTGGCCCAAGCGCAGTTGGCACAGCAGAGAGTGTACAACCGTGGAGCAAAGACCCGTACCTTTTCCCCGGGGGATAGGATATTGGTACTTGTCCCTACGGTTGAAAGTAAATTCCTTGCCAAATGGCAAGGCCCCTACGAGATAATGGAAAAAGTGAGCGAAGTGAATTACAAGGTCAGACAACCAGGAAGGCGAAAGCCCGAACAGATATATCACGTTAATCTGTTGAAAGCCTGGAGGGATAGAGAGTCCCTAGTCGCAGAAACTTGGTCACCAGCTCAAACTGGTTGCGTGATTCCGGAGGTTGGAATAGCAGCCACCTTGTCACAACCCCAACAACAGGAGGTTAAGGAGTTTGTGCTTCGCAACAAGGAGGTGTTCTCTGAGCTGCCGGGACAAACATCTGGGGTAGAGCATGATATTATTACCCCGCCCGGTGAAAGGGTGAAGTTAAAACCCTATCGGATCCCAGAGGCCCGACGGGAGGCAATACGGGAGGAAGTACAGAAAATGCTGAACTTAGGGGTGATAGAGGAGTCCCAAAGTGATTGGTCTAGTCCCATTGTGTTGGTGCCTAAACCGGATGGGAGCTGGCGATTTTGTAACGATTTTCGTCAGTTGAACAAAGTTACAAAATTTGACACCTACCCCATGCCACGTATAGATGAGTTGATCGACCGGCTGGGAACAGCCCGATACATGACGACTCTTGACCTCACAAAAGGGTATTGGCAAATTCCCCTGGCCAAGTCGGCCAAAGAGAAAACCGCATTTGTAACCCCAGACGGGGCGTTCCAATATAAGAGAATGCCGTTCGGGTTACAGAATGCGCCGGCCACATTCCAGCGGAAAATGGACCAGATACTGAGGCCCCATCGGAAGTATGCTGCGGCTTACCTGGATGACGTAATTGTCCATAGCACAGATTGGGCCTCACATCTGCCAAAAGTGCAAGCAGTCCTAGACTCTATCCGGGAAGCGGGGTTTACGGCTAACCCCAAGAAGTGTACCATTGGGCAGGGGAGTGATAAAACCCCAACTCAACAAAGTCGAGGCCATCCAGAGTTGGCCACGTCCCAACAGCAAGAAGCAGGTACGGGCCTTTCTGGGAATCGCGGGTTATTATCGGCGCTTCATTCCCCACTTTGCTTCTAAGGCTGTGCCCCTAACCAACCTGACGAAAGGGAAAGGGTCGGTCATGATTAAATGGACCCCCGAGGCTGAGGCAGCATTCCAATTCTTGAAACAAGCCTTATGTAGCCAGCCAGTGTTGTACTCACCCGACTTCTCTAAAGACTTTGTCGTACAAAGTGATGCGTCAGATGTGGGGTTAGGAGCAGTATTGTCCCAGGTCTGGAACGGGGAAGAGCACCCAGTCATTTACCTCAGCAGGAAGTTGAAGTCCCATGAGGTAAATTACGCCACGGTTGAAAAGGAGTGTTTAGCGGTGAAGTGGGCTCTAGATTCCCTTCGGTACTATCTGCTAGGTAGGCACTTTGACATGGTTACGGATCACGCTCCGTTAAAGTGGATGGCTCAAAACAAGGAGACAAATAGAAGAGTGAATAGGTGGTTCCTGGCCCTACAGGAATTCAACTTCACAGTAAAGCATCGCCCTGGCGTTCAAATGGGGAATGTGGATGCTTTGTCTCGAGTACATGAATGCCTGATTGCTGGTGTTCCAACCCCAAGGTTAAAACAAGAGGGGGGGGTATGTGACAGCAGGAAGGTAAAGTCACCTGGTTGCATCCAGGGGGGTAGATATATTTCTCCCAGATTCAGGCTTTATGCTGACTTATACAACTAGGGTGGAGAGTTGTATAAGCCCAGCTGAGGCTAGTAGGCTCATGGATGACTCATACCTCTAGGGAGAGTGTGGGGCGTCGTACAGACAGGGAGTTGATGAGGCCAGCTGAAGCTTGTCAGCTCATTTAGGCCTCTATAAGAACTCCCAGCTTCATTAGATGTTAGCTCATGCCTGGAACAAGACCTGTGTGGACTGTCTAGGGAGAGTGAACCCCTGTGCGGTGAGGCAAAGCCTGTGTGGCTATTTGTTTGGACTTTTACTAAACCAGGGACTTAGGGACTAGGACAGCACCAGGCTGATCCCAGTTGTTAGTTTAGGAAACCTGCATGTTTAGTCAGAGGTCAAACTGACCAGGATTTATTTTGTTTATGTTTCTTTTTGGCTTTGCTGTGTTTTTGTCACTGTACATAGAGAAATAAACCGCACCTTTTTGATTTTGAAAACCACAACCTCCGTCTGCTGGCCCTGTTTTTGTGTGGGGAGCCCAACCAGGGGGTCACACACACACCCGCTACCGAGTTAACCCCCTCACAATATATATATATATATATATATATATATATATATATAAATAAATAATGTTTGGGGGTTAACTTCTAAGTAAAGGGAAGGAGATAGGGGGGCAGTGAAACAGGCAAGCATTGCTGGTTGACTTGTCATACCAACGGCCACCACAAGATGGCGCCAGAGTACAGAATGAAGCCTAGGCCTGCAGAAGGCCGCAAAGCCGCGGCCTAAATTAACGGCCGGCGCAGCCCGACGAGATCAAGCGATCGCGGAGGGGGGCCGCACGGAGATATAGGTAACCTCAGCTGTGCTGCCCCAGGTGCCAGGTCGCTAATTATAGCCGCATTTGCGACCTGGCGCCCGGGGATTGTCGAGCCCTGATTTAATTTATCTTTTATATTCAAAACCAAGCTTATCCAACCATGTCTCCATTCCTTATATTGCTGAAAAGAAATCACTGGCTGTCAAATTCTCTCTGAAGAGCGGTTCTTCATGGAATTTGGTCTTCAGAGGGCAACGAAAGTGTAAAGCCGGCCATGGACTGTTGAAATCTTAGCCAGATCAGCAGGGACCAGCTGAGATTCAAACCATGTATGGGCAGGGTGGTTGTACCCAAGTTGATTGATCTGTCAGATTTTTCATGCGATTATTGCCAGCAACTTTAATGGAGTAGGGAAGGGTATTTTTTGCTGTCTGTACAGCATTGCAAACATTTCCCCCTGATATCCTTTTCAAGAGAAGTTAGAGGAATTTTTCCTCTTAGACAGTTGCCCCCTGAACAGTTATGAGCGTTTCTCATCTCTTGCTCTGGAGACGAATCAGAAATTTTGGATTTACCCTCACCTCACTTTCTTTCAGTGACAATGGTCAGTAGGATAAACAGAGGGGTTGATCTCCCCAATGGGAACACCAATAACTACTGGTCTAGCCCAGCCTCTCAACTAGGGTTTATCCAGAAGTTGCTAGGGGTTCCTGGAGAAAAAAAAACACAATTTCTGCCTCTCAGATGAGTATCCACTGACAATGATTTTTAGCTACCTGTAGGAGGGGATTCTTCCCAATGACCCCAAGTGCAAGGCAGCCCATGGGTTGAACGAAAAAAACTGACCAGATTCCTTCATCCACGCACTTGATGTGGATGCAGGAATCCTCCCCACAGTGTCTCTGTATTCTCAGATGGGCCGACTTTTATAGCAGTAGAGCGACTTTTGTACAACCAGCCTGCCCATTTATGAATTAAAACTAGGCCGGTCCCTGCTAAACCACCCAAATAGCAAACCATGTATGGCCGGCTTTCCTGACTGGCTCCAGAAGCTGTCCAGCTCAGATATACCAGAAAAAATATTTACCATGGCCAATATAGCGTAGAGTCCACCTTCAGAGTGTAAATGTCTATATGACTGCCGTCCCCCCCCCCCCCCCCCCCCCCCAAGCCCACTACAGTAAACAATGAGGAAGTTTCCAGCATCTTTAGGGACAATACAAGTGTGTAAATATATTGCAGTAATAAAATAAAATAAAAACACAAGCTTTAATATCTCACACAAAATATTTGCAACAGATTACAAAAAAAATATCTTTGCACAGCCTAAAGGGCATCAACTTCTTTCTCACAAAGTACTATTGGCAAGACTTAACGCTAGAGAGCCTGTGTTTTCTAAGTACAGGAGACGTTCTCTGGGGAGTACAAAGAATGTATGCCTCCCAGATCACTTTATCCTGCATTTAGAGGTTCCTGCTTTAGAGCAGGTTATCCGTGTTTACATTACTATAGAACCATTTAGAGTTTCTAATCAGATTCTGGATGCACAAGAATTCCATTTCATCTAAAAGCAACTACCGTATATACTTGAGTATAAGCCGAGTTTTTCAGCACATTCTTTTGTGCTGAAAATGCCCCCCTCGGCTTATACTCGAGTCACCTTTTTGTGCCTGATCTCCCGGATTTTGGGGACCCGGTACTGGCCGGCCGTTGGTCCCCTGGACTTAAAACATGGCACACATGTAGCCCCACTCCTCCTCTACAAGTGTGCAAAGTTTGTTGTCTGGGGGACCTACGGCCGGGGATTTTTCAAAGCCGGGCACCACTTCCATAGACTCCCATGTTAAACGGTAATTTCTCTGGTGATTTTGGGGACCCGGTACCGGCGGGTCGTAGGTTTCCTGGCCTGGAAACTTGGCACACATGTAGCCCCATTTCTCCTCTACAAGTGTGCAAAGTTTTTGGTCTATGGGACCTACGGACGGGGAGAACCGATTTTTCAAACCCGGGCACCCCTTCCATAGACTCCAATGTTAAACGTCAGTCTAGTCATGGACACAGTGAGGCATGGGCACAGTGAGGCATGCAGATGGACACCCTAGGCTTATACTCGAGTCAATACGTTTTCCCATTTTTTTGTGGTAAAATTAGGTGCCTCGGCTTATACTCGAGTATATACGGTATACTGAATAGGCCTAAATGCAGATAAAATGTCCAGTCTGAATGATACCATTGAGAGATTATTACCTGCTTTTACTGTAAATGTGTTTAGAAAGTGCTCTAAATGCAGGTTTGACACTGCAAGTGTGAATGAGGCCTTGTGTACGGAAAGCTCCAGCAGGTGTATGGCACGCAGCTCAACTGAAACTGGGTAGATCTTATGTTGTGTTTTATACACCTACCAGTCTTGCCACACTTAACCCGCTTCAATACTGGGCACTTTCACCCCTTTCCTGCCCAGGCCAATTTTCAGCTTTTAGTGCTGTCTCACTTTGAATGACAGACAATTGCACGGTCATGCAACACTGTACTCATATGACATTTTTATATTCTTTTAAACAAACACAAAGAGCTTTCCATTGGTGGTATCACCACTGGGTTTTATTTTTTGCTTACCCACTTCCCTACCGCCGATAGTCGTTTGACGTCCACAGATGCGATCTCCCATCCTGGGTGGACGTCATATGACGTCCTCAGCTTTGTGGGGGGATATCTGAATGATGCCTGCAGCTAGAGGCATCATTCAGATATCCTATTCTTGTGCCGGCGATTCTACGCACCATAAGAACGATCATAGCGGCGGTTCCGCCGCTTGATTGTTCTTATAGGCGGCGGGAGGTGACATCCCTCCCTCCCGCCGCCATCCGGTGCTTCTCCGGGCTCTCCCGTGCCATCGGGGACCCGGAGAGAATCGTCCGGCGCCGGGTCACGTGACGAGCATAGAGATGACTGTCGACCAGTTGGTCACCAGTCATCTCTATGATCGTCGGAGGCCCGGGCGCGATGTAATTTCACGCCTGGGTCCTCAGATGTAAACAAAGCTGCCATTGCGGCTAGTAAGTATGAGATCAGTGAAAAAATGTTCATGATCTCATGCTTTCCAGCCTGGAGGAGAGATGTGGGGTCTTATTGACCCGCATCTCTCAATAAAGAGGACCTGTCACACACATTCCTATTACAAGGGATGTTTACATTCCTTGTAATAGGAATAAAAGTGATAAAAATAAAATAAAAAGTAAAATAAGTGTAAAAAAAAAAAATAAAAAAAAAAATTAAAACGCCCCTGTCCCCGGTAGCTCGCGATCAGAAGCGAACACACACGCAAGTCCCGCCCACATATGTAAACGCCGTTCAAACCACATATGTGAGGTATTGCCGCGTGCGTTAGAGTGCGTGCAACAATTCTAGCACTAGACCTCCCCTGTAACTCTAACCTGGTAACCTGTAAAAAAAAGTGTCGCCTATGGAGATTTTTAAGTATTGAAGTTTGGCGCCATTCCATGAGTGTGCCCAATTTTAAAGCGTGACATGTTAGGTATCTATTTACTCGGCGTAACATCATCTTTCATATTTTCACAAAAAAATGGGCTAACTTTACGGTTTTGTTATTTTTTAATTCATGAAACCATTTTTTTTCCCCAAAAAAGGCGTTTGAAAAATTATTGCGCAAATACCGTGCAAGAAAAAAAGTTGCAATGACCGTCATTTTATTCCCTAGGGTGTCTGCTAAAAAAACATATATAATGTTTGGGGGTTCTGAGTAATTTTCTAGCAAAAGAATGAGGATTTGTACATGTAGGAGAGAAGTGCCAGAATAGGCCCGGTATTGACGTTGTAAAAAAAGCCATGTGTTGAAGTGGTTAAAGCAAAAAAAAAAAAAAAAATAAGTTTTAGGTTCATGTCAGTAAATCTTGTAAATAAGTAATTTTTCTCCTTCAATGATGAGGAAGCACTAATATGCCGTACTGATGGGCACTGCCAATCAGGACCCTGATTATCTGTGCAGGTCTCCCCTGCGAGGAGATGCTGTTAATCGGCTCTCCTCTCCTCACACTGTCAGTGTGAAGCAAGGCGATAAATGGCACTTCCATGTTTATATGTGCTCAACTGCGATTGGATACAGGCGATCACATAGGTAAAGAGCCACATCATCAGCTCTTTGCCGAAAACGGGGTTGCGCCATGTTAACCGTTGCACTGTACGCCGATGCAGGCGAGCGGTGACACTGGGGCGACGTCATATGATGCCGTCCTAAAACGAGAGGGAATCCAGCCTACTATTTTACTATTCTGTGGGTAGGAGAGGTGGTTAAAAAGGCATAAAAACGGCCTATGCAGATAAGGGGGTGCCTATAGGTGATGGCCATTTATGTACCTTATGAAGCCAGACTGAAACGCCCAGAGATCACACCATCCCACCCTGCTTTGTTGCTTAGAGACTCCTAGCTCTTACTGTTCACCTTCACCATCAGAGTGAGCCCTCAAACGCTAAGCTAAGAGTGACTGCATAAGGGGAGAGAAAGCAGATGTGAGGGTTTTGAATCAGAGAAACAGCTCGCTCCTGTGATATAGTTGAAAAGTTAGAGCTAGGAGTCTTAGCAACATCCCAGTAACAAGGCAGGGCAGGATGGATTATGCCATCTCTGGGAGTTTTTCAGTCAGGCTTTAGGTAGGTACACAAATGGCTTACATCTATAGTAAGGGTGGTACTCAACTTTGGTCAAAGCTGCATCGCTTGTTTCATGTACAGACACCCCTAATTTGCATAGGCAGTTTTTCTGAAACCCCTTTAGAGATTTATCAAACCTATATAAAAACTAGGACAACCTTACCAATCCATTCAATTTGTGACAAATCAGGCAGGCCCTTGCATTACATAGTTTTTTTTATTTATAAATTATTCAAAAACTTTAAATTAAAATAGGTATATACAGAACATAGTAGCACTGAAGGTCATGCAGGGCCAACATAGTAAATGGTGTTGTACTTTTGTATGTGCTAACAGAGACCCTCTAATATGAAATCCCATTACTCCCTTTGCATTACATAGTTGATGAAAGAAAATGTGAATTTACAGATTGTATAGTGTATGCTCACCCTCAGACAAATGCTACATCCATGTCAAAAAAGGGCTTTTTAAATTCTGTTTTTCTTTTCAATTTCTTAGAATAGAACATGTAGCAGAGAGCCCAGTTTATAAAAAAAAAAAAAAAAAAAAAAAAAAAAAGACGTACTGAAAATGTTACTATAGCAACCACCCAGACTGTCATTTAAAAAAAAAAAAACCTGCAAAAGGAAAAATGACAGCTAAAAATTGCCGAAAGCAACAAAGTTAGCTTTCCTTTAAAACATGTTGATGGGGTCTAATGGAAGGTCAGACAATAATTTAAAAGCACACAGCGATCTCAGTATGTTACCCATAATTAACTATGGCTTTTACTGTCCATAGCACATATGCTTAGGAAAACAATTCCATAACAGTTTCCAGGAAGGAATTAAAAGGATACCTATGGTCACAGCATACATTTTCATTATACAACATCAGCATTGCAATAGCAATACAGTCAATTATTGACAGTCCAATATAAGCTTACTCAAAAAATCTCCTTTCCTGTTGTGAGTTCTGCATTGCCTGCCAGTCATCTTTCTCCAAATTCCTAGATTTCCCTGCTGTTTACGTCCCATTTCTAAGGACTACATATACCATGGTACCTTGCTGCCTGCAAGCTGTGATTCATTTACTGACTCCAGCCTCCTGAACCTCCTATGAATTCTGCAATGCCTACTCACAATGCATAAAGAATACATTTTACCAAAAGTAAATGTGAGCGTCATCATGAAGTAAAATTTACAAACTTTGAGATGGTTCAGATTAAAATAGGATTAGGCTAGAAATAACTGAAATACAATGTGAAAATGAATGTATGGTTTTACATTTTAACCATAGATTGTCTTTAACCACTTAGCGCAAATCGTTGGCATTGTGCATCGGTACTTTGACGCTAAATAGCGTTGTTATAGCAGCAGATAGCTGCCATAACCCCAGTATTTTCAACAGCGAGCAGCTGGCTTTCAGATAAAAAAGTGGTCTCTGTGGTGGATTCCCCACATGATTACTTTTAGTCAGGGGCACGCGCACCCCCGCGCGTTCCAGTCATCTCCACCGATGGCCGGAGGCATCGGTAGCGGCAGAGACGATCGGGTCCTCTTCCCTGACAGGCATGGAGCCGAGTGACTGAAAATACCCCCCCCCCCCACACCATTGGATGGCAGAAGCGACGTCAAACGTCACTTGTGCCCAATGGTCTTAAAAGGGGAATTTATTTATTTTTCCCCTGCAAAAAAAAAACTGATTTCATTTTAGTGTAAATGTTAGATCTGAGGTCTTTTTGACCCCAGATCTCACATTTAAGAAGGTCCTGTCATGCTTTTTTTCTATTACAAGGAATGTTTACATTACATGTATTTTTTTTTTTTTTTTTTTAAAAGGACAGTGTAAAGAAAAAAAATAAAAAAAATGTAAAGCGCCCCATCGCGCGCAGAAGCGAACGCATATATGCAAGTCGCGCCCGCATAAAAAAAAAACGGTGTTTAACCTACACGTTAAATATCGACGCGATCATTAGAGCAAGAGCAATAATTATAGCCCTAGATCTCCTCTAACTCTAAACATTTAACCTGTAGAAATGTTTAAAACGTGGCCTATAGAGATTTTTAACCACTTCAATACAGGGCATTTATACACCCTTCCTGCCCAGACCAATATTCAGCTTTCAGCGCTCACACTTTGAATGACAATTACTCAATCATGCTACATTGTATCCAAACAAATTTTTTATCATTTTGTTCTCACAAACAGAGCTTTCTTTTGGTGGTATTTAATCACTGCTAGGTTATTAATTTTTTTCAATATAAGCAAAAAAAGAGAACATTTTGAAAAAACACACTTTTTTTTAGTTTCTATCTTAAAATTTTGCAAAGAAATAATTTTTCCTTATAAATTTGGGCCAAAATGTATACTGCTACATATCTTTAGTAAAAATAACCCAAATTAGTGTGTATTATTTGGTCTCTGTGAACGTTATAGAGGCTACAGGCTATGGTGCCAATCATTGAAAATTGATCACATCTGATCACACCTGATGTACTGACGGCCTATCTCATTTCTTGAGACCCTAACAAGCCAGGAAAGTACAAATACCCCCTTTTTGGAAAGTAGACATTCCAAGGTATTTAGTAAGAGGCATGGTGAATTTTTGGAAGTTGTAATTTTTTTCCCACAATTCTTGGGAAAATTAAGAATTTTTTCATTTTTTTTTATTTTTACACAAAATTGTCATAATAACAACTTAGTTCTCTCACACAGCACATGCAGACTTACAAATGACACCCCAAAATACATTCTGCTGCTCCTCCTGAGTATGGCGATACCACATGTGTGAGACCTTTACACACCCTGGCCACATACAGAGGCCCAACATGTAAGTAGCACCTCCGGGCATTCTAGGAGCAGAAATTACACATCTCAGATGACAACCTATCACATTTTTGAAGGCCCTGGAGCACCAGGACAATGGAAATGCTCACAAAATGACCCCATTTTGGAAAGCTAACACCCCAACGTATAATCTATGGAGGCATACTGAGTCTTTTGAATGGTTAATTTTTTTCCAGAAGTTTTTGGAAAATGTGGAAAAAAAATGAAAACGCATTTTTTTTTTTTTTTTACACAAAGTTGTCCATTTATAAGATATTTCTAACACATAGCATGTATATAGCAAAAATGACACCCCAAAATACGTTCTGCTACTCATCCCAAGTATGGAAATACCACATGTGTGAGACTTTTACACAGCCTGACTACATACAGAAGTCCAACATCCAAGTAGCACCTCCAGGCATTCTAGGAGCATAAATTTCACACGCAAATTCCTGCCAACCTATCACATCGTTGAAGGCCCTTCATATTTCTAAACCATAGCATGTACTGTACATACCAATTACAAACCAAAATACATTCTTCTGAGCAAAGAAAAGATTACCTGCGGTTTTAGTAGTGCAGTGGTCCATAGAGGAGAGCATCGGTCCAGGTAGCAGGCGGATGTGGTCAGCAGCA
This sequence comes from Rana muscosa, assembly GCA_029206835.1. Taxonomy (NCBI): domain Eukaryota; kingdom Metazoa; phylum Chordata; class Amphibia; order Anura; family Ranidae; genus Rana; species Rana muscosa. Next base: position 487,191,321 of record CM055121.1, read on the forward strand.
GCAAAAGGATCGTCCATGCAGCAGGCAGGAATACGGTCCATAGTACATGCAGCAGGCAGAAATACTGTCCATAGTACATGCAGCAGGCAGAGATGTGGTTAGTTCAGCCAGAGTATTGGTCCAGGCAGCACCATCAAGTTTAGGGCCTCGGTCAGGAAAGAATGGGGACAGGGGTAGAGGCTTCTCCCACCGGGCAACCAGACCCTGTTCTGGGAACACAGAAAACCAAAAACTGTTTTTCTCAACTCAGAACTCTATTCTGGAGCCCCTCACATATGTGAGACCCCTGTGTAGCAGGGTGAAAGATCAGTCCAAGGGGCAGGCAAAAACATGGTCAACAAGCCGAGGTCAGTGCAGGTAAAAGGCAGAAATAGCCGGTAGGCAGAGGCATAGTCGATACAGTCCAGGGTCAGTTCATGTGAAAGGCAGAAACATGGCGGATAAACAATGCAGACGACAGGCAGAGGTCAATAAACAGGCCAGGGTCAGTTGAGTTGAGGCACTAGGTTGGTTGGTTGAGGCAGCAGGGAAATAAATCAGCACAGAAATTGAAACCGGGGAAGTGGCAGTCTTATAGAAATTTTGGCTAATAATTTTCGAGAGTGTGATATCGCTTGTAGCATTTTCCGATACATAGGCCAGGTTGGGAGGGACAGTCGGGACAATGGTAACTGGTGTCTTTCCCAATTCCACATTTTTTTTGGCATCTTCTTCCGGTTGCTGATGGTGGGATATGGTCAAGAAAATGGCGCTCATGCAGTCTGCTGACACAATCGGAGCGAATGCTTTGTGGGGCGGAGCCTTGCTGATAGATCAGGGCAGTGACATTTTCGATAAATCTGATAAAAGGGGATGGGCATTTCTGTTGATTTATAAAAAGGGCCATATGGAAGAAGTATATTGTAACTTTTTTGTACCATAATATAGACTTTCGTGTTGAAAGATAGGGCTGCAGCATTTGATCGTTTAAATCCACCCCCCCCCCCCCACGAACTTATTGTATTCGTTGATACAGCAAGGCTTTTGAACGGTACCGCGTCTTCTGTGAAGTTCCACCGAGGTGTCATTGTGGATAGTGGACATGATGTAAACATCTTTCTTATCCCTCCACTTCACGGCCAACACTTCCTCGTTCCTCAGGCTTGCCGATTTCCCCCCCTTTGTAGCCTTGTGGTGACTAAACTCTGTGGGAAGCCTTTCCTGTTTTTTCTTGAAGTACCACAGGCCAAAGTGTCCTTCAGGTATAGGTGGCGAAAAAGGGGCAAACTAGTATAGTAATTGTCCATGTATATATATGATACCCCTTTTGGAGGAGTGGGAATGCCAACTCCCATACAATTTTCCCGCTTATTCCCATATACGATGCACACTCAGGGAGCTGGAGCTGGGGGTCTTTGCCTTCGTACACACGAAAGGCATTCACATATCCGGAGGAGCTCTCACAGAGCTTGTTGAGCTTCAAGCCGTACCTCGCCCTAGTACTGAGAATATACTGCTTGATTCCCAGCCGGCCTGTGAAACGGACCAGGGATTCGTCCACAGAGATGTTCTGTTCCGGGATGTAAAGTTCGGCAAACCTCTTATTAGAAAAAATCTATTAGGGAGCGAATTTTAAACAATTTATCAAAGTCCGGATGATTTCATGGGGGGGGGGGGGGCAATACGAGTTGTCACTGAAATGCAGGAACCGCATGATCATGTCAAAGCTGGACATCACAGCTGAAAAAATTGGCATATGGATGATGGGCTTTTTAGACCAATATGAATGAAGTTCATTTTTTTTTGTAAGCCCCATGTTCAGTGTAAGGCCTAAAAATAATCTAAGCTCCTCCATTGTTAGGGGTCTGCATTCGAAAGGGCGGGCATAGCATGAGTTGGGGTTGTTTTGTATGTAATGACGAGCAAAAAGATTTGTTTGGTCTAAGATGCTTTGAAGGAACTCATCAGGGGAAAAAAAAAAAATCGATTTCAGAGAAACCTTCGGTGTTGGCCTGCACACCTGGCTGTTCTGTGAAAGGGGGGATTGTGGCTGACCCTGTGCTAGAAGGCAGCCACAATGGGTTGGCCAAGGCAGCCACAATGGGTTGGCCAAGGCGTCTGGAAGATGGGTTTGGGCCCTTCTTCCTCGGCGTGGAATTCCAGAGCTTGTACTGGGCCTTTCCTCCTGGGGTCTAGCAGCGCTTATACTGGGCCTCTCCTCCTGGGGTCTAGCGCCGTTGGCATTTGCTGATTAGCCATTGGGGTGTTCGGCGCTGCTGGTAGCTGCCTGGAGTTCAGACCGTCTTCTTTTTGGCCGGACTACTTCCTCCTCCGATTCGGGTGTACTGCTTTTGGGGGGCTCGTATTGCGAATCAGAACTGTACTGGGGCGGTGAGAACTCCCCGCTGCTCTCATCGCTCTGAGTTAGAATTTGGTATGCCTCTTCTGGGGTGTATAAACTTCTGGACATGGTGGCTGTATTACAGGGCTGCATGACAGGGACCAATTGGCTGTACGTCAGCTAGAAATTCGCTGTGCGTCAGGCACTGCTGGGCTCACGGGACAGGTACTCCTGATGGGAGGTGACGGGTACTCTTGATGGGGGGGGGGGGGTGACAGGTACTTTTGATGGGGGGGGGGTGACAGGTACTTTTGATGGGGGGGTGACAGGTACTCTTTATTTGAGGGGGGGCAATCTGGGCACAGTACTGACAGACACCAACTCTAACTCACTGTTCAGATTTCTCCTTCTCACACAGGATCGGTGTGTGAGGAGGAGAACCCAGAGACAGCCGTTAGAGTCCTCTTTGTTTACACTTGTGACCGGCTGTGATTGGACTCAGCCGGTCACATGGTAAAGAGCCAAATTTAATTGGCTCTTTACACAGATCGGGGCTGGGCATTGTCCAAGGGACGAGCCTCGTCACCGATCCCCGCGCTGCGCACGCACGAGCAGCGTGCACGCCGGACCAATGCAAAGTGACCGACTGTCATGGAAACAGCCGGTCACGTGGTGAAGAGCCAAATTTTATCAGCTCTTTACCCCGATCGGGGACGGGCTGCGTCCGAGGGACACGCCTCGTCACCGATCGCCGCGATCCGGGCTCCCAGGGACCCGCAGTAGCGGCGAGAAGGGCAGGACGTCATATGACGTCCGCCCGGAGGGAGAAAGGGTCCATGCCGGCGTCATTTTACAATGGCCCGGTATGGAAGGGGTTAAGGGTCAAAGTTTGTCGCCATTCCACGAGCAGGCGCAATTTTGAAGCATGACATGTTGGGTATCAATTTACTTGGCGTAACATTTTTCACAAAATATTACACACACACACACACACACACACCTAACTTTACTGGTCATTTTATTTTTTTAAGTAAAAAAAGTGTATTTGTTCCCAAAAAAATTCCGCTTGTAAGACCGCTACGCAAACACAGTGTGACATTAAGCATTGCAACGACCACCATTTTATTCTCTGGGGTGTCTGAAAAAAATATATATAAATGTTTCGGGGTTCGAAGAAATTTTCTAGCAAAAAATAAAAAACAGATTTTATCTTGTAAACAAGTGTCAAAAAGAGGCTCGGTCCACCCATTGGGGGACCATAAGATTACCGTCATCAATATTAAAATAATTATTTTTTTTACCTTTAAAAGTGTATTTGAACAATAAATTAAACCATTTCCACACTTGTGTAATTTTTGGGGAAGGAATTATGACACGGGACAAATGTGACTATTTAGGTCACTTCCTATGGAACCCCAAAAGAAGCAATTTTTTAAGTTCGTACACTTCAGTTGCTGTAACCAAGCCATTTCATGAAATAACTGGCAAAAAGCTAGATCCATTTGTTGATCAGAACTAATATTTTGACTCAAAAAAAAAAAAAAAAGTATTTTAAAGTTCTTAATCAGATGATACAGGCAATTAAAAACATGGGACACATGTCCCTTGGTCCTCAAAGGGTTGTGGCTAAAAAGAGTAAAGAAAGTGAAAAAGATAGTATCTCGTGAATAATGAAATAAATATAAAACTAAAAAAGCTGCACCCCAAAACTAAGTGGAAAAAACAATAGTGCAATGGATGATATAAAAATGTGGGGGGTGCTAGAGGGTTGGGTGAATTAATAAAAATAACTACTAAACCCTGAGTAAGGTGAGGAACAGGCCGTGGCCTATCCACAAAGAGAATACTGTGTGTGCTAAAGTGATAAATGCACTATAACCGGACAGAACAACAAGATCTACCATGGGTGGTAAAACACCTCAATGCAAAAATTATGAAACATGAAAATTAGGACAACAAAGTGGATGTGCAAGTGACAGACCAAACAACAAAAAGTCTGATAATATAAAGTCCATAAAATGAATAATGTGAATTGATGGTGATAAGAATATCTTTATAAACTTCCAGAGCAGTCCACACATAAAAATCCAGTGATAATCTTGAAATGACACCTTCACCATCAATAAGATAACACCCGATGTGCTCAATAAATGGATGGCAGCTTACCACAAGATGTTGACCCCTTTACTTAAAAAAAGGTCAAATACACTTTGAGCAAAATATCGCTTGCTGCATGAGTTGTGATGTAATCCCGGAACAGCCTTACTCACCAAAGATGGCTCAGAGCGAGATATGTGAACAGAAGAATGGGAACCAAAATAGTGTAATCCCATTTAATGAGCAATACAAAAATGCAGATAAAAGGCCAAATGGCTGCTTACATTTAGAAGTGCCTTAGCCCGGCACTGAGGCTGGAAGGCATGGTAGGAATGGTAGGAATGGATAAAGTCCCGTCCGTCCGTCGGAGACTGGCGTGCGTTCCACCTGCAACAGCGGTGAGCCAGCGGGACAGGAAGTGAGGTATCAACATGACCAAGAACCGCCTCGACGTACGTTTCGTCTAACACGTCATCAGGAAGCGTTGAGAAGAGAAAAAAAAAACACACACACACACACACACACACACACACACACACACACACACACACACACTTTCTAAGTGTCACGAGTCTACTTGGAGTGGTTTCATGATTATCAACCAGCTGTTGCACCTTCGGGACTGAGGAAAATTGCAGGGTCTGCATCCCTTTAGACATTTATTGGGAGAATATTCACCAAAAATTAAATTTTTGTTGCAGGTAGTGACAAAAATTGTATCTTGTGTAAACTTCTAGGAAAATCAGCAAGACAAAATGCGCAAGCAGGAAATTATGTTTCTGGGGGGCGTTCCGTACACACATTCTGTGTACAGAACACCTCCAGGTAGCCATATTGCATATTACAGAAAATTACAGCCACTGCAGATCGAAAAAGGAAAGCTAATTTTTAATAACATTCAATTACAATATTACTTGTGCTGCAATCATATACGCTATATTTTAATTTTATCTTTCCCAGAAAAGTGGAGTTACCCTTTAACGACTGCTCACTGTACATATACGTCGGCAAAATGGCACGGACAGGCACAATCACGTACCTTTACGTGACTGCCTTCGTATGGGTGGGGGGTCCAATCGGACCCCCCTCCGGTACAGCGAGCGGTGGTTCTCGGGGCGGGAGCGATCCGTGATGAGGGGACGGCCATTCGTTTCCAGCCACCCCCCCGCGATCGCTCCCGGCGAATTAAATGCTTCCTCTGCCTGTGTAATGTTTACACAGGCAGGAGGAAGTGATGTCATCTCTCCTGCGGCGGTCACATATACCGAGCGCCGTGGAGAGAAGACACACAGGTTAGTGCACTGAACAGCACACTGACACCAGGACACATAGGAACATGATCGCCCGCCCCCCCCCCCCCAGTCACAGTGTCACTGATTGCAGTGACCATTTATTTACTGATCACTGCAATCAGTGACATTTGTGATTGTAAAAGTGTCAGGGCAGTTAGTTTTAGGTCCAGTGTAGCCCCCTAACCCCCTCTAATAAAGGTTTAACCCCTTGATCGCCCCCCAGGTAACCCTTTCACCCCCAAGCACCACTGTCACTTAGCGATCGTTTTTCTGATCGCTGTATTAGTGTCGGTGATGCCGCTAGGTAGTCAGTTATTTTTTTAAGTTCGCCGCAGGTTTTTATAGCGTCAGGTACCCCCATATATTACCTAATAAAGGTTTAACCCCTTGATTGCCCCCCAGGTAACCCTTTCACCCCCTTTTGCCAGTGTCACTAAGCGATCGTTTTTCTGATCGCTGTATTAGTGTCGGTGTTGCCGCTTCGTAGCCAGTAGGGGTGCAACGGATCAAAAAACTCACGGATCGGATCGATCCTCGGATCAGAGCCACGGATCGGATAAAAAAATAAATATAATATATATATATATATATATATATATATATATATATATATATATATATATATATATATATATATATAAATAAATAAATGTTACACCCACCGGAATTTTCGATTTCAGTTATTTTCAACACAAAACGGAGCTTATATGCTTAAATACAGTATTTGTAAATCCAACGGACTCTTTGCATGTTACATTTTAAAAGCAGCAGCAAACCTGCTGACCTTACATGGTTGCTAATGTGACAGAACACCTCTGATTTTTACATTTAACTAAATGTTAAATGTGAAAATCAGAGGAGTTCCGTCACATTAGCAATCATGTAAGGTTTGCTGCTGCTTTTAAAATTTTAAATGTAAACAGTCCGATGGATTTCCAAATAATGTATTAAAGCTGATAAGCTCCGTTTTGTGTGGAATCTTTGGGTGTAACAAGATGTCCGCTTGGCCCCTTCTCTCATTACTGTGCAGGAGTGTGGGGTGGAGCAAGATGGCGGCGAAACGTCATTACAGCGGCCGCCGCCGGGTGTACCAAGATGGCCGCTGCTCCGAAGCTAGGCCGAAGCCGCGGCCTTTCCTACGGCCGAGGCTCCGGAGCGCTCTGCGAATCGCGTGGTGATCCGATCCGAACAGGGTGACCCGTTCGGATCACGGATCACCACCGATCCGTTGCACCCCTAGTAGCCAGTCATTTTTTAGGTTCGCCGCAGGTTTTTATAGCGTCAGGTACCCCCATATATTACCAAATAAAGATTTAACCCCCTAATTGCCCCTAGTTAACCCTTTCACCAGTGATCACCGTATAAGTGTTAATGGTGACACTGGTTAGCCAGTTAGTTATTTTGTTATTTAGGTTTCCCGTCAGGTTTTTATATAGCGTCAGGTACCCCCATATATTACCCAATAAAGGTTTAACCCCCTGATTGCCCCTAGTTAACCCTTTCACCAGTGATCACCATATAAGTGTTACGGGTGACGTTGGTTAATTAGATTGCTTTTTATAGTGTCAGGGCACCCGCCGTATATAACCAAATAAAGGTTTAACCCCCTGATCGCCCGGCGGGTGATATGAATTAGGTTTTAGTGTCAGAGAGGTTAGTGCCAGTAACGCTAACACCCACGCGTGAAGCATACACCTTCCTTAGTGGTATAGTATCTGAACGGATCAATATCTGATCTGATCTATACTAGCGTCCCCAGCAGTTTAGGGTTCCCAAAAATGCAGTGTTAGCGGGATCAGCCCAGAAATCTACTAGCACCTGCGTTTTGCCCCTCCGTCCAGCCCAGGCCACCCAAGTGCAGTATCGATCGATCACTGTCACTTACAAAACACAACACATAAGTGCAGCGTTCGCAGAGACAGGCCTGATCCCTGCGACTCCAGTGCTGTAGGAGGAGATTTCACCACCACAGTTTAAAAAAAAAAAAAAAAAAAAAAAAAAAAAAAGCATATATGCCGAAGCATGGGGGCAGCAGGGGCGGAGGAGCGATTTTGCTCCTAATGCCGCGTACATACGGTCAAAATTCCGACAGAGGCTTGCCCGTGGAAAAGTCCAACCATGTGTGCGCGGCATAACTTTTGCGGGAGGATGCCCCCATGCTTCGGCATATATAAATGGTGCATGTATGCCCATCATTAGAAGTGGGTGGATGAAGGGAGGTATTCTAATGGTGGGCATACCCATCGATCAATCTTTTTTTTCGTTCAGCCAATAGGCTGCATGAAAAAAAAAAAGATTACAATACATGTCCAACAAGGACCAGCAACGTACTGGTATGTTGCTGGACTTTGAATGGTTATACCAGATTGATGCCTGCGGGTTTAGGTATCATCTTGGTATCATTCTTTTCAGCCAGCGGCCGGCTTTCATGTAAAAGCAATCCTAGCAGCTAATTAGCCTCTGGACTGCTTTTACAAGCAGTGGGAGGGAATGTCCCCCCCCAGATATAAAAAGCGCCATTGGGAAAGCATTTTATCACACCGATCTTGGTGTGATCAGATGCTTTGAGGGCAGAGGAAAGATCTAGGGTCCAATAGACCCCAGTTTTTTCAAAAAAAAAAGAAGAGTACCTGTCACTACCTATTGCTATCATAGGGGATATTTACATTCCCTGAGATAACAAAAAAAAAAAATATGGAAGGAACAGTTTAAAACTAAAAAAGCAAAATGAATAATAATAATAATAATGTCCCGCCCTGCTCTTGCGCAATGGCGAACGCAAGCGTCGGTCTGGCGTCATATGTAAACAGCAATTGCATCATGCATGTGAGGTATCACCGCGAAGGTCAGATCGAGGGCAGTAATTTTAGCAGTAGACCTCCTCTGTAAATCTAACGGGGTAACCTGTAAAAGGCTTTTAAAAATGTATGTAGTTTGTCGCCACTGCGTGTTTGTGCAAAATTTTAAAGCATGTCGTGTTTGGTATCTATGTACTCGGCCTAAGATCATCTTTTTTATTTCATCAAACATTTGGGCAATATAGTGTGTTTTAGTGCATTAACATGTAAAAAAAAAAAATAAAAAAAATAAAAAAAAAGGGTATTTTTCCCCCAAAAAATGCGTTTGAAAAATCGCTGCGCAAATACGGTGTGTAAAAAAAAAAAAAAAAAAAAATGCAACACTAACCATTTTAATCTGTAGGGCCTTTGCTTTAACCACTTCTCTACTGTGCACGAAAACCCCCTTCCTGCCCAAGCCATTTTTCAGCTTTCAGCGCTGTCACATTTTGAATGACAATTGCGCGGTCGTGCGACGTGGCTCCCAAACGAAATTTGCGTCCTTTTTTTCCCACAAATAGAGCTTTCTTTTGGTGGTATTTGATCACCTCTGCGGTTTTTATTTTTTGCGCTATAAACAAAAGAAGAGCGTCCAGTTTGGAAAAAAAAAACAATTTTTTACTTTTTGCTATAATAAATACCCATTTTTTTTTTTTTTAATAAAATTTTCCTCAGTTTAGGCCGATACGTATTCTTCTACATATTTTTGGCAAAAGAAAATAAAAAAAAAAAAAAAAAAAAAAAAAAATCGCAATAAGCGTGTATTGATTGGTTTGCGCAAAAGTTATAGCGTCTACAAAATAGGGGATAGATTTATAGCATTTTTTTTTATTTTATTTTTATTAGTAATGGCGGCGATCTGCGATTTTTTATTGTGACTGCAATATTGCGGCGGACACATCGGACACTTTTGACACATTTTTGGGACCATTCACATTTATACAGCGATCCATGCTATAAAAATGCATTGATTACTGTATAAATGTGATTGGCAGGGAAGGGGTTAACCACTAGGGGGCGGGAAGGGGTTAAATATGTTCCCTCAAAGTGTTCTTACTGTGGGGGGGGGGAGGGGACTGACTGGGGGAGGTGACCGATGGTTGTCCCTATGTACAAGGGACACACCATCGGTCCCCTCTCCCTCACAGGACGTGGATCTCTGTGTTTACACACAGAGATCCACTTTCCTGCTCGTTTCCCGGGCAATCGCGGGTGCCCGGCGGCAATCGCGGCCACCGGGGCCTTGTGAACGCGGCGGCACGCGCGCGCCTCCTAGCTCGTTTTACAGGGAGGACGTCATATGACGTCCTCCCAGAACGAGAGTATCCTCCGCCCGCCGTCTATTGACAGAGGGCGGGGGACAAGTGGTTAAATATATAATGTTTGGGGGTTCAACATAATTTTCATGTTTTCATGTAAACAAAAAGTGTCAGAAAGGGCTTTGTCTTCAAGTGGTTAGAAGAGTGGATGATGTGTGACATAAGCTTCCTAATGTTGTGTATAAAATGCCAGGACAGTTCAAAACCCCCCCAAATTACCCAATTTTGGAAAGCAGACACCCCAAGCTATATACTGAGAGGCATGTCGAGTCCATGGAATATTTTATATGTTGACACAAGTTGCGGAAAAAAGACAATTTGTGATTTCTATTTTTTTTGCACAAAGTTGTCACTAAATGATATATTGCTCAAACACGCCATGGTTATATGTGGAATTACACCCCAAAATACATTCTGTTGCTTCTCCTGAGTACGGGGATACCACGTGTGAGACTTTTTGGGAGCCTAGCCGCGTATGGGACCCCAAAAACCAAGCACCGCCTTCAGGCTTTCTAAGGGTGTAAATTTTTGATTTCACTCCTCACTGCCTATCACAGTTTCGGAGGCCATGGAATGCCCAGATGGCACAACTCCCCCCCTCAAATGACCCCATTTTGGAAAGTAGACACCCCAAGCTATCTGCTGAGAGGTATGGTGAGTATTTTGCAGATCTCGCTTTTTTTTTTTTTTTTTCAAAACTTTGTGACAAAATTATTTTTTCATTTTCAAAAACAAATGAGAGCTGTAAAATACTCACCATGCCTCTCAGCAAATAGCTTGGGGTGTCTACTTTCCAAAATTGGGTAATTTGGGGGGGTTTTGTCCTATTTTGGCATTTTATGGCCTTCGAAACTGTGATAGGTAGTGAGGAGTGAAATCTAAAATTTGTGCCCTTAGAAATCCTGAAGGCGGTGCTTGGTTTCCGGGGTCCCGTACGCGGCTAGGCTCCTAAAAAGTCCCACACATGTGGTATCCCCGTACTCAGGAGAAGCAGCAAAATTTATTTTGGGGTGCAATTCCACATATAACCATGGCATGTGTGAGCAATATATCATTTAGCGACAACTTTTTGTAATTTTTTTTGTCATTATTCAATCACTTGGGACAAAAAATAAATAAAAATAATATTCAATGGGCTCAACATGCCTCTCAATTTCCTTGGGGTGTCTACTTTTCAAAATGGGGTCATTTGGGGGGGGGTTTGTACTGCCCTGCCATTTTAGCACCTCAAGAAATGAGATAGGCAGTCAAATTAAAAGCTGGGTAAATTCCAGAAAATGTACCCTAGTTTGTAGACGCTATAACTTTTGCGCAAACCAATAAATATACGCTTAGACTAAAATTTAGTTTGATTTTTCTTATAACAAAAAGTGGAAAATGTTTTTTTTTTCAAAATTTTCGGTCTTTTTCCGTTTATATCGCAAAAAATAAAAAATCGCAGAGGCAATCAAATACCATTAAAAGAAAGCTCTATTTGTGGGAAGAAAAGGACGCAAATTTCGTTTGGGTACAACATTGCATGTCCGCACAATTTACAGTTAAAGCAGCGCAGTGCCAAATTGTGAAATCACCTCTGGCCATTATAGTCCGTATTGGTCCGGTCCTTAAGTGGTTAAGCTGACCATACACTGCCTGAATTTCAGACAATTCCTTCTGGCTTGCTCAAAATTCAAGAAGTGTACCAATCCATTTAACAAAAGTCAACTGTTCAATCGACTTTTGTCAGGAGGAGCCTGTTAGAAAATTGTTGAATCCAAATCAGGTGCAGCCAATGTTTGTGCATTCTGAGGGCCGGCGCTGCAGGCTGTCAGAATACAATAGCCCAGCATTGGGACAACTGCCTTGCATGAGCAACAGAAACGTACACATGAATGGTCAGAAGAAAAGCCAAATTTTCTAATGCAAAAAACAAATCTGAACTTATCTTTCCTAAAATTTAAAGATAAGCACCATTATTGAGAGGTGGAGAGTACTCCCTATGCAGCTTCATTCTGTGCTGACACAGCATGTCTCCAATGCCATAAATACAAATTCTAATAAGCACTCATGCGTCATTGTGCCGAGTAATATCCCCAATAATGGACAGACAGATACACATTAGGGCCATAACCAGGTCAATATGTCTAAAAGGTGGCAGGTGAAACAGGTGCTAGTCTGCACAGAGGTCAGCCTGGCAAGAGAGACTATATAAAGGCTTTGGTCTACATACAGTGGGGCAAAAAAGTATTTAGTCAGCCACCAATTGTGGAAGTTCTCCCACTTAAAAAGATGAGAGGCCTGTAATTAACCTCAACTATGAGAGACAAAATGTGGAAACAAATCCAGTCAATCACATTGTCTGATTTGGAAAGAATTTATTTGCAAATTATGGTGGAAAATAAGTATTTGGTCAATATCAAAAGTTCATCTCAATACTTTGTTATATATCCTTTGTTGGCAATGACAGAGGTCAAACGTTTTCTGTAAGTATTCACAAAGTTGTCACACACTGTTGCTGGTATGTTGGCCCATTCCTCCATGCAGAGCTCCTCTAGAGCAGTGATGTTTTGGGGCTGTCGCTGGGCAACACGGACTTTCAACTCCCTCCAAAAAGGTTTTCTATGGGGTTGAGATCTGCAGACTGGCTAGGCCACTCCAGGACCTTGAAATACTTCTTACGAAGCCACTCCGTTGCCCGGGCAGTGTGTTTGGGATCATTGTCATGCTGAAAGACCCAGCCACGTTTCATCTTCAATGCCCTTGTTGATGGGAGGAAGTTTGCACTCAAAATCTCACGATACATGGCCCCATTCATTCTTTCATGTACATGGATCAGTCGTCCTGTTCCCTTTGCAGAGAAACAGCCCCAAAAGCATGATGTTGCCACCCCCATGCTTCACAGTAGGTATGGTGTTCTTTGGTTGCAACTCAGCATTCTCTCTCCTCCAAACACGACGAGTTGTGTTTCTACCAAACAGTTCTACTTTGGTTTCATCTGACCATATGACATTCTCCCAATCCTCTTCTGGATCATCCAAATTCTCTCTAGCAAACCTCAGACGGGCCCGGACATGTGCTTGCTTAGGCAGGGGGACACGTCTGGCATGGTAGGATCCGAGTCCCTGGCGGCGTGGTGTGCTACTGATGGTAAACTTTGTTATGTTGGTCCCAGCTCTCTGCAGGTCATTCACTAGGTCTCCCAGTGTGGTTCTGGGATTTTTGCTCACCGTTCTTGTGATCATTTTGACCCCCACAGGGTGCGATCTTGCGTGGAGCCCCAGATCAAGGGAGATTATCAGTGGTCTTGTATGTCTTCCATTTTCTAATTATTGCTCCAACAGTTGATTTCTTCACACCAAGCTGCTTGCCTATTGCAGATTCAGTCTTCCCAGCCTGGTGCAGGTCTACAATTTTGTTTCTGGTGTCCTTCGACAGCTCTTTGGTCTTCACCATAGTGGAGTTTGGCGCGTGACTGTTTGAGGTTGTGGACAGGTGTCTTTTATACTGATAAGTTCAAACAGGTGCCATTTATACAGGTAATGAGTGGAGGACAGACGAGACGCTTAAAGAAGAAGATACAGGTCTGTGAGAGCCAGAAATCTTGCTTGTTTGTAGGTGACCAAATACTTATTTTCCACCATAATTTGAAAACACATTCTTTCCAAATCAGACAATGTGATTGTCTGGATGTGTTTCCACATTTTGTCTCTCATAGTTGAGGTTAATTACAGGCCTCTCATCTTTTTAAGTGGGAGAACTTGCACAATTGGTGGCTGACTAAATACTTCTTTGCCCCACTGTACACACGCCATTTCAGCTGCTGGAAAACCAAACATGAAAAACAACTTTAACAATTCATAAATAGTCCAACACAATAACCTCAGAAAACCCTTCAGTTAGCAGCCACCCCTGAACTCCATAATCTGCCACATGACTGTGCAGATTGGATACATATCACAGAGCTGCTGTTAATAAGAAAGGAGCAAAGAATAGTTTTGGTGTAAGTGTCATTTTTCTATACTCGATTTTAATACAAAAAGAGCCAAAAGACAATAGGCACAGAACCTGGGGCACCTTAGATCTCCTTCACATGGCCGTTGGGTGCATTCACTGGATTCCAGGGGCAGATCCTTGCAGCTGGAATGACTGGGTCGTGCAAATAGCAGTGACTGCTCAGCCTATAAATAAATGATGCGCTAATCACCAACTAACTAATATGTGCACACTTAAAGATATTCAGATCCTCCGTGCTGAATAAAATAGTGATATGCCTTACTACCACAAAAAATCTAAATTCCCCTATCCACGAGTAGCATAGATAGTATTGTGGAGTAACTTCTTGACCCTTAATATGCAAAAATCCCCAGGTCCATATGCAAATGTATCACTGAACAATACAAATCTTCATAAAAAGAACCATAAACACTATAGTTTATGCAAAATTATTCCTGTGAACGGCCTTCTCCTTCTTATAAACACTCCATGAGTAAGTCACGTGTCAGTGATGCACCGCGTAGGGGGAGGAGCCTAAGTGACGCTCGCAGCAGCAGTCTGAGTGAGGAGCACACTGAAAACTGAGCTGATCAATGCTGATTATCTTTGGAGGTTATGCGAGTACGGGCTGCAGCTGTGAAAGGTTGAGCCTGTGTTAAGCATATTGCGCAATGATCTGTTTCCTTTCTTCTATTCACATGTATATGGAAACACCTTGAAAACCGGAGTGTTTATAAGAAGGAGAAAGCCGTTCACAGGAATAATTTTGCATAAAAAGAACCATAAACACTATAGTTTATGAAGATTTGTATTGTTCAGTGATACATTTGCATATGGACCTGGGGATTTTTGCATATTAAGGGTCAAGAAGTTACTCCACAATACTATCTATGCTACTTGTGGATAGGGGAATTTTGATTTTTTGTGGTAGTAAGGCATATCACTATTTTATTCAGCACGGAGGATCTGAATATCTTTAAGTGTGCACATATTAGTTGGTTGGTGATTAGCGCATCATTTATTTGTATATTCACTTTTGCACGGACACAGGAATCCTTTGATTGCAGCTTTCACTATTTGGTTATCAATTTATTAGTTTTTTTTCCACTATTTCATTAGCGCTTTAGTACACAATATTTTCATTTGCTCAGCCTATAAACCAACGACAGGCTGACAGTGGCCACCACTGTTTGCTTGTAGGCGCACACCAAGTGTTAAACTGCGGATGTCCAAGCCTGGATGCAGTCAGCACCATCCAGGCTCAGGTCAACACTTATGCTGCGTACACACGACCGTTTTTAATGACGAGAAAAATGCCATTTTTTAAGATGGTCATTAAAAATGATCGTGTGTGGGCTTCAGAGCATTTTTCACGACGTGAAAAATGGCCATGAAAAAAATTGGAACATGCTCCAATTTTTCACCTCGTCGTTTTTCTCGTCATGAAAAACGGCCGTGTGTAGGCTTTAACGACGTGAAAAAAAAATGTGCATGCTCAGAATCAAGTATGAGACAGGAGCGCTCGTTCTGGTAAAACTAGCGTTCGTAATGGAGATAGCACATTCGTCACGCTGTAATGGACTGAAAAGCGCAAATCCTCTCTCAAACTTTACTAACATGAAGGGTGGTGCCATCCGAATGGAACTTCCCCTTTATAGTGCCGTCGTACGTGTTGTACGTCACCGCGCTTTACTCGAGCAATTTTTTTCAAACGATGGTGTGTAGGCAAGGCAGGCTTGAGAAGAATCACGTCGGGAAAAATGCAGTTTTATTCAATGACATTAAAAACAGTCGTGTGTACGCGGCATGAGTGTGCAGCTACATGTGAACAATGGTGACCACTGTCAGCCTGTCGTTAGTTTATACAGGCTGAGCGTACACTGCCATTCGCATAACCCGGTCATTCTGACTGCAAAATTATCTGCTGCTGGAATCCAGATGTGCATTTCCACTATAGCAGTCAAATTGGGATAACACCTACTCTGTTAGATTTATCTCTATTTGAATGGAAACATGTATCTATCCATTATATATATATATATATATATATATATATATATACACACTTGTGCTCATAAGTTTACAATACCCTGGCGGAATTTATGACTTCTTGGCCATTTTTCAGAGAAAATAAAACATACTTTTTTTACTCGTGGTTAGTGAAGCCATTTATTATTAATCAACTGTGTTTACTCTTTTTAAATCATAATGAGCACAGAAACGACCCCGATCAAAAAAAGTTTACAAACCCCAGTTCTTAATACCATTTAACATCAATGACAGCTTGAAGTCTTTTGTGGATGAGGCTCTTTATCTTCTCAGATGGTAAGGCTCCCCTTTCATCTTGGCAAAAAGCCTCCAGTTCCTGTAAATTCTTGGGCTGTCTTGCATGAACTGCACGTTTGAGACCTCTTCAGAGTGGTTTAATGATATTGAGGTCAGGAGGCTGAGATGGCCACTCCAGAACCTTCACTTTATTCTGCTGTAGCCAATGACAGGTCGACTTGGCCTTGTGTTTTGGATCATTGTCATGTTGGATTGTCTAAGTACGTCCCATGCGCAGCTTCCTGGGTGATGAATGCAAATGTTCCTCCAGTATATTTTGATAACATACTGCATTCATCTTGCCATCAATTTTGACCAAAATTTCCTGTGCATTTTGTAGCTCACGCATCCCCAAAACATCAGCTATCCACCTCCATGTTTCATAGTAGGAATGGTGTACCTTTCATCATAGGCCTTGTTGACTCCTCTACAAATGTAGCAATTATGGTGGTGGCCAAAAAGCTCAATTTTGGTCTCATCACTCCAAATAACTTTGTGCTAGAATGTTTGTTTATTATTTATTTACTCCACTCCACTGAGGCACATATAAAGTCCCACCCCGCTCAACCTTTTTCTTGACACATAGTCGCAATTTTCCTGACAGTTGTGGCTGACATTTTAGTTTTTCTACCTGACCCCTCATTTTTCACCTCTTGATTAGAGTTTGAACACTGCTGATTGAATATCTTTTTATATCCCTTTCCGGGTTTTACACAGGTCAACTACCTTTTCCCGCAGATCCTTTGACAATTATTTTGCTTTCCCCATGACTCAGAATCCAGAAATGTCAGTGCAACACTGAATGAAAAATGCAAGGGTCCTTCCAAGACCTGTGCCGTAAATGGCAGCTCCTGCGTGCATGCACAGGTGTGACAACATTGTGGCTCCAGCCAGTCACAGAGCTGGAACCCACGAACCTGGAAGCAAGACAGGTGAAGATCGAAGCGGCTGCAGCGCTGACATTGTGGCGCTGGAACAGCTTTGTTTAAAAGGCAAGTTTCACATAATGTGCTAGATGTGATGCATACTAGCACATTGTGACTTGCAGAGAAAAAAAAAAAAAAAAAAAACATCCAGCAGTATACAACCACTTTAATGCAATCTTCCTACCTGTAGCCACTTTGAAATTGTTTATAGTAGCTTGAATTCCTGTATAAATCTGCTCCTAGAAGGTCCAGAAATTGGGGGTTTCTCAAATTTGAGTGCAAAAGTGGAAATAAACTAAGGTTCACCTTCAGGAAGAAAAGAAAAAAAAAAAAAAAAAAAAAAAAAAAAAACACAAACCCTACACAGTTCTATATCAAATAGTACATAAAGCTACTCCTCTTGTAAATGGTGAAGGACACACCATTACAGATGCAGCTGTTGGGGGCCCTGTTCAGCGATAAAGCTGGCCCTTAATTCCCTTCATCCTGCCATGGAGGGGAATCCTACAGCACATATAAAAATCTGTCATTTAATACATTTACATACAGGAGGTTTGATCTCCGCATGCTGCTAAGTCTCCATTATTTATTCACAGGCTAGGTGTAGGTCCTAGACCAGGGGTGCTCAACCTTTTGAAGAGCGAGGGCCACTTAAAAAAGGGGTTGCAAGCGCTCTTTTACGGTACCTGGTTGAGTGCCACAATGAAATTAAATGGTTCAGAATTTCGCATAGCATAATGAACATTTTCCTCCTGCACCCGTGGGTCAGTGTGAAAGCTGCCTAAATGTTGTTAGCCTTTTTAGGTGCCACTATGCCCATTGGAAAACCGCGTTGTTTTTTCCTCTTCCAGCTATTGTTGGCATCACTCTGTCTTAAGGCTGCTATAAAGATCCCAGGCAAAGTGCACTTGGTATCACTCCACCTGGGCAATGGCGTCCCTAGGGGGGGACCAGAGGGGGCCCTGGCCCCCCCAACATTATGCTGTGCCCCACCATGTGCCCCCCCAAAAAAAAAATTTTTTTTTTGCTCGGGCTTCTGCTGGGGTAACATAGTCTCTCCTGAGAGGGAGAGCGTCCCCAGTCAGCTCCTGTGGGGGATTCCTTCCCCTCCCTCTGCTCGCTGACACTGCATAATGCGAGCGCTCACACAACCACAGCCGCTCAATCTGCTCCTTTCCCTGCATCCTCATTGGCATGGAGAAGAGCGAGTTGCAGGAAGGACTCCACAAGCACTGTGGGAGGGGGGGAGGGGGGCCCAAGCCTTCATCTCAGTTACTGAAAAAACAGACTGATTTCTCCCGTCCTTAGGACAGGAGAACCAGCCTATAAATTCCGAGAGTGGTGACTGCAAGCTGAGCCGAGTGTCAGTCTATGACACTCTTTCACAGCCCAGCGAGTCCAGCCACCCCCCCCTCACTCTCCTCACATACTAGCAGGGAGGAATACAGCTCCTCCTCCTCCTTCCAGTCCCGCCCACACTGTCCCAGCGTGCTGTATCTGAAGAGAGGGGATGTGTGGGCGGGAAATATGAAAATCAGCAGCATTCCAGGCTGTGTGTGAATGATGCCTGAGATTCTAGCGTAGACCATGGGTAAGTGTGTGCACTGCAGACTGCAGTACACTGTAATCACTGAACTGCATTATCTCCATCCCTTCTCTCCCCCATCTGTCTCCCTCCCCCTCTCCTGTTCTTTCAAGACATTCACAATTTACTTTCGCTTTCAGTTAGGCAGGGAATATACGCATCCACAGATTGCAGGAAAGAAACTGGCATGATTCCCCCATCAACACAGACAGTGCTGACAGGGGAATATCCCTCCTGCCCAGCAATTGTATTCCCCCGACAAACAGTGATTATCACTAGTGACTATAGCAACCACTAGTGATAATCATAAGAGAATCTGCTCATTAATGGTTCAAATCTCAGCCAGTTCCTGCTGAACCAGCTGAGATTTAAACTGTCTATGGCTGGTCTTAGCTCTTAGGCAGCCCATACATTGATCACTTTTTTTCATTCAACTATTGGGGGAATTGGATAATTTCCTTTTTTTTTCATTCAACCTATCTACACATTATAGGTGGATGGTGGAATGTTCCCAGTGTGGACCAGTGCTGGAACAACCAGAGTTGCTGTCCTGTCCCGGCTATTCACAGCGCTGGTCTCTGTCTCCATGGCAGCGGCGGCAGCACATTGGAACCCAGTGCTGGTTACTTTATGGGGCTGATGTACAGGAGGGCCAGCTCAATTTGTTGTTAGAGATGGGCTGGGCATGTTCAAAATTCCACATGCCAGAGCCTGCCAGAAAGCCCACACTGCACAGCGCTAATCACAGGCAATGAGACATTTCCCGCTCCGCAGCTCCACAGATCAGGAAATGTCTCACTGTCTGTGATTAGCACTGTGGAGTGTCGGCTTCCTTGTGGGAGATCGGGCATGTGGGATTTTAAACACACCCGAGCCCATCTCTATTGATTGTAGACAGTTGAGCTCCCTGCAGGTTGCTTAGCAGCAGTGGCGCCTTCTCTGACATGCTGATCGGGATGCAATCCAGGTGATGCTCCTAGTCAAATCCTAGTGTTAAATATCAGTGATTTTATTGATCAAAGCCCACACTTTACAGGCATAGAGCCCACATGGCCGCTGAACATACAGTATATATATATATATATATATATGTGGTTGTACTCTTGATGCTAATAAATACTGTGTTTATTAGATCTGACTGGGAGCATCACTAGGATCACATCCCGATCAGCATGTCAACAGAGATGGTTATACAGCATTTCTGCTGCTAGGTGACCAGCTGGGGGCTCGGCTCTCTATAACCAATAGTGCCAGCCTTCCCCTGCATGCACCCATAATGTCACCAGCACAAAGTCCTAATAGACTGCCGCCGGTGCCAAGGAGACAGATGCCAGACCAGCGCTGTCAATAACAGGGACAGGACAGCTGGGGAACCCCACAGTGGCAGAACACCAGGGCCCGGTGGCAAGACAACCTTTGCAACCCTGATAGTTCTCCCACTGCTTTGGACCCTTATATTTTCTTGGTGTGCTGGTGACATACATCTCTTGTTTTCTGCCACCCTGGTGGGGCCCCAGTATAGTAGGAAGGGAGCTCACTACAGAACATGTGAAAGGGCCCGTTGTGGGACCGTAGTAAAGGGCCCGAGGATATATATATATTTGCATTTTATAGTTGGCCCCACTACTTTTGTCCCTGTCCCCCCATGTGCCCCCCCTAAATATGAAAGCTGGAGACGCCACTGCACCTGGGACAGGAGCTGGCACTATAGAGGAAGCATCGGCTTATGAGGCTGCTGCTCCCTCTGCAGCCGCCTGCTTCATCCACTGCCGACCCAGGCTTGATGCACTCTGATGCTCTGGGATCCTGGGTCAGTAAGCCCAGATCACATTCAATGGGTTGCCACCCTTGGTATGCTCTTTGCTGGGTTGAGGTTGAGGGCCACAGGTTGAGCACCCCTGTCCTAGACCAAGTTTTATGACACAACTGCAGTGTAGTCCACTTGAAGGTCTTAAAGTGCAGAATCTGGCTGTGCTTTCCGATAAAGGTGTCTGGATCACAAGTACTAGACTAAACACCATTAAAAATTACACAATTGATACTTGCCACTGCATTTATATTTCCACGTGAACCAACCAATTTAAACATGGCTTGCAAACATTTCTATAAACAAATGTCATGTAGCAAACAACCTTAGAGCCAGTCAAAAAAATGTCCCGGACCTGTAAATCTCTTGCAGCCGTTTCCTCAGAAAAGTAGAACAATCCATTCACTGTGCACTACACAAAAGGTTCCCGGACTCAAAAGCAGCCACAGTAGAAGTGGCATTCAATAATCTGATCAAAGACAGAAGATCTCACAGCTAGCTACATACAGCAGGCACTCTTCCTGGGCTGATACAGTTTATTACATAATCTGAAGTTTACAAAGAATACAGAAATGTTACAATGCAGTTACATGATAGCACACAGAAAATAAACAGTCGTGTTTCTTTACAGCCACAACATGCCAGGCGCTGAGTGGAGGAGACTGAACCTGGCAGAGGGAACTGGAATGTAAGGAATTTGGAGCTTTTCACCATGTTCCCAGATAACATCATTTAGCCCAAGGATAGCCCTCCAGGTGACTTAAGCTTCTCTGAAGCCTCAGCAATAAGAATCTCCCCCCACCTTCTAAACAGTGCTGTCATCGGTAGCATTTGCCAACTGCCTTCACTTCTTTCCTGCCAGTAGATATGATTCTTTTGCAAGCATTGCAACATTCAGGAAACCTCAGTCACACGA
Source organism: Rana muscosa (assembly GCA_029206835.1). Lineage (NCBI taxonomy): Eukaryota > Metazoa > Chordata > Amphibia > Anura > Ranidae > Rana > Rana muscosa. The sequence continues at coordinate 487,212,717 of CM055121.1, forward strand.
TTCTTATACACACACACACACACACACACACACACACACACACACACACGGCTCAATTTTGTAATTCCCAATAAATGCCCCACTTATTATAGACACTTCTTTAGAATAAAAGCCTGGCTGTACAAGTCTTTCATTTCCATTTTCTCATGTAGCTTATTAGAGAGGACTATTACAATTTAAAGAGGCCCTGTTACCAACCTAAAAAATGAACAGGTAAAAGCACAGAAAAAAAAAGTATTTTGACTGCTCACATAATCAGCACTCACACCTGTTCATTTCCAGAACACGCACAGAGAGCGAATGTGTGCGTTTTAGAAAAATGTTTCAAGACGCGCATTGGGCTTGCGCTGCCATTGACTGGTAATGGCACCCCAAGCGCAGTTAGCAGACGTGTTTTGCAGCATGAAACACCAAAACGTACATTGAGAAAAAATAATAATAATAATAATAATAATAATAAAAAAGCCGATTAATGGCCGCAAAAAGTTCTGGAGCTTCTTTGGCACGTTTGTTGTGCATAGGACATAGTTCCCACTACACTAGGTATAAATGAGGCTTTACAGCGTTAGCCATTCCATAAAGTATTTGTATACTGCCACATAGGCTTCTCTTCTGGGAGTGCTTAAAAACAAAAAAAAACAAATCTAATCACTAAATAATTACTAAAAAAAGCCCAAAAAAAAAAAAAAACACTTTCCAATTTTGGATAGAATGGAGACGGATAAGAACATGTATTAGATTTGTATTGTTGTTTGTGCCCCCAGTGGGGAGTTTCACCCTTTCCATTAGTCCCGTTTATAGTTATTGAAAGTAAAAAGAAAATCCCAAATTTTGGTTGTCCCCTGGAAAAGTAATAGATGGGGAATTTTTCCAATGGGGACACTAGTTCTGGTGACCTCTCACTTCCTGTTGTGGCTTTGGGACAGGAAGTGAAGAGAAATCTCCACAATGGGACACAGATGACAAAAAAATAAATAGAAAAAAATCTGACAGGGGTTATAACACTCCCTTGCTCCTTCTGAAATGAAAAAAAAAAAAAGTTTTGCATATAGTTCTACTTTAATTACCATCTGGCCCAGCTTATCCACTTCTCTACTTAGCCTTCTATGTAGCTACTTTGGGAAAGTTAAATGGAAATCCTATGGAGACTTGGTGCCAACTGCCAATAAACGGTCCACTGCATGTGTTTTGATGGCACTCTGTGTGCAGCCCATCACCTATTGGGCACCATGAAACAAAGCTACCTATGTGTTGGGTCACACAGAAAGCCTGGTACAGTGATGCCCGAGTCCCTGACAATGGTGCTTTAGCCAATCAGGATTGCAGCATTGCTTTAGTCAGCTGCGGCTGACTGCTAATAATTTTATGCTTTCTGTCCCATCAACAGCAGAGTAAGCGTTTGATGTAAAGGAGCCGTTCAGGATGCTTCAGGACTAGTGAGGTAAGTGAAATAAGAAAAGGTGCACTGTGGTAGATGAAGGGGTACACTGCGATTTGTAATGAGTCACACTAGCGAGATCTGACTAATGAGGTGGCAGTGCGACTCAGAGCAGGGGCAGCTGTAACTGATTGGTGGAGGGGGTTGCCATGATTGATGGTGGATAAGGATAGCTGCTACAGGAGAGGGCTATATGGCTAGGTGGGGGCACCGTTAATGGAAAGAGGCACTATAACAGACTGATGGTGGTGGTGCAGTGGGTGATGAGGGGGAAGTGCTGTGACTGATGGTAGTGAAGCTGATGGGGGAAGGTGCTGTTGCAGATTTTTTTATTTTCTTCATTAATTTAAGGATACAGTATATCCGAATAAACTCCATGTTCCAACAATACAACGGATGTTTTATATGACATTTGCCTTTACTGAGTACGCGCAATGTCATTCAAAATTTTATTGATCGCAAACCTATGAAAATTATGCAGCCATGCCAATTCTGTATGCACAAACCTAACTTGATCTCATCTTAAGGTTAAAACTATTTTTTCCTTTTTATGTAAAGCACACACACGCACACGTGAATCATAGTAAAACATATCAATGGCAAATTTACAAAAACCAAGGCTATTGTATGGCCCTCTGGACATGCCGATTGGTGCATCTGAAGCCCCTATATTTACCAAGTTGACCACAATGCAAGTAATTTAAAGCGGTATTAGGGTCGGTTTACACTGCTGCGAGAGCGCATGCAATTCGCACAGCACTCCAACCATATGCAATGTCCGTGCGATGCGAATTCAGCCAGATAGTATGGCTAAATTTGCATCGCATTCGGACAAAACTCGCACAGGACCCTTTTTTTTGGGTCTGCAGCAGAATCGGATCGCATTCCTGTCCAAATTTGCAGATCGCACTGCAATATGCGAACTGATTTGGGGCGTCATTAAGTTTAATTTGACACTCCCAGCAGTTTGCATAGGGCAGTGTGAACTGTTGCTCGGAGACATGCGGGAACCTGCACTGGATTTGCTGCATCGCTGCAGTGTGAACCAAGCCTTAAACCCAAAACCAAAGATGTAATATATTGCAGCTTATCAATCATTACATGTGATGGCTGCTTCAGTTTTCTTGAATATATAAAATCTGATTTTAAGCACCCTTGTCAGTGTTAAACAGTTTGTCTCATCCATGTTCACCGATACAGTGAGAGGAAAAAATTATTTGATCCCCTGCTGATTTTGTACGTTTGCCCACTGACAAAGAAATGATCAGTTTATAATATGAATGGTAGATTTATTTAACAGTGAGCGGAAAAAAAAAACAAAAAAAAAAAACAACACATTTCAAAAAGTTATAAATTAATTAGCATTTTGAGTGAAATAAATATGACCCCGTCGCAAAAAATGACTTGGTACTTAGTGGAAAAAACCTTGTTGGCAATCAGAGGTGAGACATTTCCTGTAGTTGGCCACCAGGTTTGCACACATCTCAGGAGGGATTTTGTCACACTCATCTTTGCAGATCCTCTCCAAGTCATTAAGGTTTTGAGGCGGACGTTTGGCAACTTGAACCTTCAGCTCTCTCCACATATTTTCTATGGGATTAAGGTCTGGAAACTGGGTAGGTCACCCCAGGACCTTAATGTGCTTCTTCTTGAGCCACTCCTTTGTTGCCTTGGCCATGTATTTTGGTTCATTGTCATGCTGGAATACCCATCCACAGCCCCTTTTCAATTCCCTGTCTGAGGGAAGGAGATTATTGCCCAAGATTTGACAGTACATGGCCCTGTCCATGGTCCCTTTGATGCAGTGAAGCTATCCTGTCCCCTTAGAAGAAAAACACCCCCAAAGCATGTTGTTTCCATCTCCATGTTTGATAGTGGGGATGGTGTTCTTGGGGTCATAGGCAAAATTCCTCCTCCTTTAAACACAGCGAGTGGAGTTGATGCCAAAGAGCTTGATTTTTGTGTCATCTGACCACAACACTTTCACCGAATTCTCCTCTGAATCAATCATTCAAATGTTCATTAGCAAACTTCAGATGGGCCTTCTTGAGCAGGGGGACCTTGTAGGCCCTGCAGGATATTAGTCCTTCATGGGGTGGTGTGTTACCAATTGTTTTCTTGGTGACTATGGTCCCAGCTGCCTTGAGATCATTGGCAAGATTTTCCTGTGTAGTTCTGGGCCGATTCCTCACTGTTCTCATGATCATTGAAACTCCACGAGATGAGATCTTGCATGGAGCCCCAGACCGAGGGAGATTGACAGTTATTAATTTGCGAATAATCACACCAACTGTTGTCACCCTCTCACCAAGCTGTTTGGCAATGGTCTTGTAGCCCGTTCCAGCCTTGTGTAGGTCTACAATCTTGTCCCTGACATCCTTGGACAGCTCTTTGGTCTTGGCCATGGTGGAGAGATTGGAATCTGATTAGCTGCATCGGTTGTTATCCCTGGAAAGCTGACCGCCCGATCTAAAAACCGGTACCGGGATGATGCATGCATCATCCCGGTATAGCCCCCTAAAGTCGAGGCCGTACATATGCGTACGGTCAGCGCGAAGGGGTTAAAAGGTGTCCTGGCCCTAAACCCTCTCTCCCAAAGTTCTGTTCTTGAATACAAAGATTATTTCTCAAAGTGTCTGGTGCCCATGATTATACCTTGCACTACACCCATTATGTCTTACAACCCACTCTAAATGGAAGGATGTCAGAAGCTCTTGGCTCTGAGGGTTCTCAGACTAAAGGAGGCCTGGGAGCTTGCCACACACACACACACACACACACACACACACACACACTAAAATGCAAACCAAATTCATAACTTTTATGAAATGCGTTTTTCTGGATATTTTTGTTGATATTCTGTCTCTCACTGTTAAAATAAACCTATCATTAAAATTATAGACTGATCGTTTCTTTGTGGGCAAATGTACAAAAATCAGCAGGGGATCAAATACTTTTTTTCTCCTCAATGTACATTCTGCTGGAGAGCTTGTGCTTTTGAAAAACAGACTTGCTGGCTGGACCATCAGATGAAACTAGAAGAAAGCCTAAAAATGTAAAACAAAATGCAGCGATCACATCTAAGAATTGGTAAGCTGCAATTTTATTAACAGTTTGCTCGTGGGTTTAATACTGCTTTAAAGTGACAGCACACAGAGTCTGCCGACACCAGTTCACAAAAAAAGGATACTGAAGAAAAGTACAGAGAAGGGCAACCAAACTGAAATGAATTTATTCTTCTTTTAAAAGATTAAAGGGGTTGTAAAGGTTCGTTTTTTATTTTCTAAATAGGTTCCTTTAAGCTAATGCATTGTTGGTTCACTTACCTTTTCCTTTGATTTCCCTTCTAAATATTTTTTTTCTTTGTTTTCTTTGTCTGAATTTCTCACTTCCTGTTCCTCCTCAGTAAGCTGTTCAGTAAGCTGTTCTGGCTGACTAAACACCAATCGGATGATGGTGTGAAGTTTACTGAGGAGAAACAGGAAGTGAGAAATTCAGACAAAGAAAAAAATCATTTAGGAGGTAAATCAAAGGAAAAGGTAAGTGAACCAACAATGCACTAGCTTAAAGGAACCTATTTAGAAAATAAAAAAACGAACCTTTACAACCCCTTTAAGGGGGATATGATCACCATGTACCCATACACAAGTAGTCCATATAGTGAACTCAGTGTAGAGTTATTCACGATCAGGTCACTACAGAGGACAAGGGGGCACTTAATGTCTGGAGGAAGAGAGTTAACTTTCACATATACAGTAGAATGGCTACTCTACAGTAAGATGGACTTGTGTCTCTTTTCCAACTAGACTGAGAAGAAAAAAAAAAAAAAAAAAAAGCTGGAAGAAGAACTTTGGCTAGTGCTGCAATTTTGCAATTTAACAATCCTATTTCTGACAGGGAGCTCTGAAACGTATGGCTCATGTGCAGTGGGAACGGAGAGGTGCAGTCACTCAGTTTACCTCTTCTACCAATTATTTACCAAGCACTATTCAGTGAAAATATTTTCTCCCTTGAGTGCTTTGAACTCTGCCTGATTAGCTGGAAAAGCAGCACTAAGAAATGACTTGTAAGGTCATGAAGTGTACACTTTCCATTTGTAAGGACACATTCAGGCAGGGGAAGAAAGCCACTTGTCAATGCTTTTGTGTGGGGTCCATGACAATGTTATGCCAGCTGCTGTTAAGCTAAAACAGGGCACAGCAGATGGAAAATTAAAGTGACCTTTGAAATTAAATTTAAAAGGAACCCTGTCAGCCATTGAAATACATACACTGGAAGTTCCCTGCAATAAAAATGCTCTTATACTCACCTCTCAGGATCTTCTGCCTTCCTTTCACTCCAGTGCTGTAGCTTCCATCTGATTCTTCAGCATTCCAGTTTTGGATGACTGTGACCCCCACCACAAACTTTAGTTCCATCCTCCGACCCTTATGTCAATACAGGACTCCCAACTGGAGTGGGGGTCAAAGGATGGAACCAGAGCACAATGCACAGCAGGGGACATGGCTTTCTTTACCAGGATTTTGTTTAGCTTTCTGTTTTTTAACCTACCAACATGGTCACTTTAAAACACATCTATTTTTGCAGCCAAATTAGGTTAACATCTTTAGACTTTTTGAAGGGGGCAGGGATTATTTGCAAAATCTATCTGTATATACGCACACATACACACTTTAAAAAGACAGTGGTTAATAAATTCCAGCAAAAGAAAGCTCCAAAGAAAAAGTGATGAGATGCATTTGGATACAATAGCATGGTAATGGAGGGGTATTACAGGCTGGTACTCAACTGGTTAAAATAACAGTAAATGCCGCTTGTATGAGTGTATAAAATAATGTAGAGACAAGGAGCCAGCAAACATTTCAGAGCTTGTTCCCACAGGTATTCTGCTCCTGTGCATTCCAACTGGAGTGTACTCCGAGGTTTTCTTTCCACAGTCAACAGATCATCCGGCATTAAATCAAACGGCTGGAAACCAAAACTGTTAATACATCCAAATAACAGCAAGAACCCTTGTAGGGCTGCAATGATTATTTTTAGGGGTGCACCGAATGGAAATTTTGGTGCCGAAACCGAAAATGCAGGATGCACCTCGCCAAAAACGACAGTTTTTAAAAAAATATTTATATATTCGACTTTTTAATTAAGATCATCAATTTAAATTAATATGAATTTATTGTTGGCCATTATTGGCACCTTTAGTGCAAGAAAGGTCAAGAAAAATGCAGTCTGCAGTCTCTGACCATCTTTGTATCATGTCTGTAATCTTACATAAACACACTGCTAATAGTATTAGCAAAATTTCCATTTGGTGCAGCTCTAGCAGACATGATACAGGAGATGGTCAGAGACTGCAGACATGATACAAGAGATCAATGCAGCCTCGCCTGTGCCCGGATCAGAGCGGCAATCTCCCGTTGTGTCATGGAGCTGGATTTGAATTTCCCAGCCGCAGTAACAATGTCCCGGCTCCTGTGGTCCAAAAAAAAAAAAAGGAAGGGTACAAATATTTTTAAACCAATTACTACAATGTTTACTTAACTGATCTGTGTAATGGTTTTGCCCAGATCCTCTTTTTTTTGGATCCCCAGCTGGCGCTGTACGATCCCCCCCTGCCGAGTGCCCTCAATAGCTAGCCTCTTGCTATGGGGGCACTTGAGCAGGATCACTCTGGAGCCACGCTCCTGTAAATGGATATTGTCCATTCACACACAGAGCGCAGCTTGGCCCAGCCCCCCCACTCTCTCCTCATTGGCTCACTGGCTGTGATTGACAGCAGCTGGAGCAATGGCTCCCGCTGCTGTGTGAGCGAATGAGGTGAGAGAGAGACCCAGGAGAGCTGTTGCTCTCATACACATCGTTGGACCGAGCTAGGACACCGATAAGTATAAGGGGGCACTGATCCCAGAAGGTTTTTCACCTTAAAGCGGAGCTCCACCCTAAAGTGGAACTTCCGCTCATCCGATTCCCCCCCCCCCTCCGGTGCCACAATTGGCACCTTTCAGGGGGGTGGGGGTTGCAGATACCTGTCTAAGACAGTTATTTGCACCCACTTCCGGGCATACACTCTGCGGGAAACTGCGGATAGTTTGTCAGTTCCCGTCCGTCCGAGCCCCCCCCGTTGTGTTCTGGGAAACACTCGGCTCCCAGAACACAGCGGGGACGAGTGAGGTGGGCGCAGCGCGACTCGCACATGTGCACTAGGGAACCGGGCAGTGAAGCCGCAAAGCTTCACTTCCCGATTCCCTCACAGATTATGGAGGCGGGGGCAGCCGAGCAATTGCTCATCTTCTGCTGCCGACGTTGCTGGACTCCAGGACAGGTAAGTGTCCATTTATTAAAAGTCAGCAGTATTTGTAGCCGCTGGCTTTTAATATTTTTTTTACAGCGGAGCTCTGCTTTAATGCATTGAAGCAAAAATACTTCTGCCTTTAGAACCACTTTAAATCACTTCCTTCTTCTGTCCAGGGCTATATGTCTCCCGTGAGGCATTGCTTCTCACACAATCACAAGTTCTCAGGCCCTTACTGACATTTATAGATGGTGTACTGAGCTGTATGTGTGCTGCACTTTATTTCCGGATTTGTGAACAAATAATGCATTCTGTATGCAGGTCAACTACCAAGCTGACCAACTAATCGATTATTAAAAAAGTTGACAACTATTGCCATAATTGATTAGTTGTTTCAGCCCTAAACCCTTGTAAGAATTCAGAAAAACCCCACCAAGAGATTTATATTTAAAATGGCCATGTCACGAAACCTAGTCCAATTGTAGAAATACCCCAAACCATGGTTTATAAAGATGCCCTATACCACCAATTAACCACTTAAGCCCCAGACCATTTTGCGGGTCAAAGACCAGGCCACTTTTTGCAATTCGGCACTGTGTCACTTTAACTGACAATTGCGTGATCGTGCGACGTGGCTACCAAACAAAATTGACGTCCTTTTTTACCCACAAATAGAGGTTCTTTTTGGTGGCATTTGATCACCTCTGCGGGTTTTATTTTTTGTGCTATAAAACAAAAATAGAGCGACAATTTTGAAAAAGAAAAAAAATGCTATATTTTTTTACTTTTTGCTATAATAAATATCCCCCAAAAATATATAAAAAAAACACAAAACAAATTCTTTCACAGTTTAGGCCGATACGTATTCTTCTACATATTTTTGGTAAAAAAAAAAAAACAATAAGCATTTGCGCAAAAGTCATAGCATTTCCTACAAATGGAGTTCCTCTCATGTGGGGGACAAAAAGGAACATCATGACCCTGTTAAACTTTCAGAAAGTCCAAACGTCTCTCAATATGGTTTATGCAGTCTAGTAGTAAGGCTTAATGTACACGGGACGTTTTAAAACCTCTCCTAAACGATTTAACTTGATTAGGGCCGAAAGTAAATCGATTAAATCAACAACTAATCGATTATGAAAATGGTAATCGATTAATTTCATAATCGATTAATCGGCCAGTAACATAATTGGGTTAAAAAAAAAATATCCCTTTATAGTAAAAAAAGAGCAAATCGCTACTGTAAATATTACTTTCACTGTCCCACAGTAAAAAATGAAGCATTTACAGTAGCGATTATTTGCCCTTTGTACTAATTTTAGTTTTTTTAACCCCATTATGTTACTAAACATCTCAGGCCTGGGCCACACCTCTGTTTTTTTGTGCTTTTTGCAAAAACACAATACAGTTCATTTACCGTATATACGCGAGTATAAGCCAAGTTAAGCACAATTTTTTGTGCTGAAAATGCCCCCCTCGGCTTATACCCGAGTCACCTTTTTGCGCCTGATCTCCCGGACTTTGGGGAGCCGGTACCGGCAGACATGTAGCCCCACTCTTCCTCTATAAGTGTGCAAATTTTTTTGTCCAGGGGACCTACGGCCGGGGAGCACCGATTTTTCAAAACCGGGCACCCCTTCCATAGACTCATGTTAAACGGTAATTTCTCTGGTGACTTTGGGGACCCGGTACCGGCCGGTCGTAGGTCCTCTGGACCCCAAACCTGGCACACATGCAGCCCCACTCTTCCTTTACAGGTTTGCAAAGTTTCTTGTCCGGGGGACCTACAGCCGGGGAGCAACGATTTTTCAAAGCCGGGCACCCCTTCCATAGACTCCCATGTTAAACGTCAGTCTAGTCATGGACACAGTGAGGCATGCACATGGACACAGTGAGGTAAAGTGAGGCACACCCTAGGCTTATACTCGAGTCAATAAGTTTTTCCAGTTTTTGTGGTAAACTTAGGTGCCTCGGCTTATATTCGGGTCGGCTTATACTCGAGTATATACGGTACATGGTTTCCTATGGGACACGTTCACATCCATGCTTTTTTCAGCTGCTGCGTATTTGGAAAGGGCAATGACTTTTTTTTTTTAAATGCAAAACGGTGCTATTTTGGTTCAATATACCGTACTTCAATGGAGAAGCTGCAGAAAAGCATGCAATAATGCGTTTTAGCTGCAATTTGTGTTTTATATTCTGCCTAACAAATTGGGCAAAAAAAAAAAAAAAAAATGTAAAAATGTAAAAATGCAAATCACAGCAAAATTACCTTTTTTTATTTATTTTTTAAGATAATATTAACCGATTAATCGAAACAATAATCGGCCAACTAATCGATAATGAAAATAATCGTTAGTTGCAGCCCTAAACTTGATAGTAACCAATGTTTAAAAATGTTGGTTTTGCTGCGTTTAGCAGCGTTCTCCCTTTTTTAATTTTTTTGACTTTTTGCAAAAAAAAATTAAAACACCTTTAAAACGAAAGGTGGCTAAACGCGAGTTACCGCATTTACAACCTGTTACAGGCATTTGACATTTCAAATGCCTCTGAACATCGGTTCTGAACGCATTTTTTTGCTTTCCAAAAAATGCTTCTAAACCCAACTGCCTATAAATGACTGTGTACGTGACAAAAGGAGAAAACAAAAAGGAGAGTTCAGGGACAGCTGAAAAAAAAAATGCCCAACAGCTCCTAACAGTCTGTTTACCAGCAGGAGTGTACATGAAGCCTAAAAGGAGGCAAGTGTACAGGAAGCTTATGGTGCCTCCTATCCAATGAACCTGATGCTTATCTACAGTCATTTATACTAAGCAGACAGTCCCTCTCCCTCCTCCTCCTCCTACTCCTCCATGCCCTCCCATTGCTAAACACTATGGGGGTGGGATACACAGTAAGATGATTGATGGAGGCTTCACCTCCTTGTTAGTACCAGCACATACACACCATAGACCAGTGCTGTGCAGACACAGATTCATAGTCCAGATATCCTCTACTGCTTTAGAGCATACACCAGCAGATTACGAAAAATCCTTCCCTCAGATTTTTCCCCGATGGGAAAAACCTGGGAAATTGCATGTGACTACACATGACAAATGATTAAATACGATTCTCTGATGCTTTTTTAAAATATATTAAAATGATATAGAGTGGCATGATCTTTATACTTAAATAGAAGGGATTGTTGCAATAAAAAAAAATTGTATGTTTAGTATCACTTTAAGGATACTGCAACTTTAAAGATTATGCCAGGAAAGGGGAATGCTGACCCACAATCATGAATGGGCTTCCTGTGCACATTTTCCATCAATACAGCAATAAAAATAAATTTGTGACCTTTACACCAATAGAAAAAAGGACTGTGTTTTCCATTTACAGTGAAGGATAGTAATGCAGGTCTTGTGTACCAGGAACATTTTTGTGCTGATTGTAGCACCCAGATCATTGCTGCCATACCTCTAGTGCAGGCAAGAAATCGAAATCACAGTTCTTGATTTAAAGGATATTTTACGGAGTTCCAGCTTTTAGAAGGTTATGACTGAACATGACTTTTTTCCACTTAGCCTAGAACCACAGAGGCTACAGGTCTGTTTGCAGTCCTACGGCTAATAAAAAAAATGCTCTACTACTCACCAATAATCCACATCTCAAAAGTAGGTAGAAGAGTGCAATTTCAGTTAATGTACCAATGTGCAATAGTTTGCATCATTTCACTCATGTCATACTGCTGCAGAGACAAACTCATGAACTAGGTGGAGAGCCGCTACTTAGAGACAGCACACAAGCCATTCTGAATGGATGTTCCTGGGGAACCAAATGAAAATGCAGTCCAGTCATTACAAGATGGAGGAGGGCTGCTGCTTTACCCAGGGGCACTTGTATGACTACAACACTCCTGTTTAAAAAAGAGAAAATTGGCCCAGGAGACATGAGCTGGCTGGGATGTGCATACACATCTGTCCTCTCTAACCAGTTTTAGTCCTTTGTCTATGGGCATTCACCATCACACAGCTGGTCAAAAATTAGGTGCCCAGTTATCAGTGTTCGTATACATAGCCACTCTTTCCCAATAGCTTATAAACGGTCTTAAGGGTAATTACTGTGCATTTTTCAATACGTACATTAACATAACACTTGCCTAAAGCCTTTTTGCATCCACTTGCACAGCTTAGAAGCACACATTAGTGGTCACTGAACAAGCAGTAAGTCAGCATCCCTACTGAACAGCTGCAGAGAAAAGTAAAGTAATCACAGGATAATGAGTCATTTTAAATTATGTTAAGTAGACTGACAAAACTGCATTAAGAAAAAGAAAAACAGCAAGTACAGGTAGTTTTTTCAGCTGTAAAAATGCTCTCTAAAAAAAAGAAGGAAAAAAAAAAAAAAAAAAAAAAAAAAAGGAAGAAAAGAAGAAGCTATTCTGCATTTATCAGCATTTTTGAGGCTCCTCCCTCCTCTATTTTAAACAATTGAAAAAAAAAAAAAAAAAATGTTTTATTAATACCCTTTTTATTCTTATGCCGGGTACACATGACCATTTTTCATGACGAGAAAAATGCAATTTTTAAAAAATGGTCGTGTGTATGCTCCAGAGCATTTTTCGCGACGAGAAAAATTGCCGAAATTGTTTTTTTAGAACCTGCTTTATTTTTTCTCGTCGTTTTTCACGCCGTGAAAAACGGTTGTGTGTAGGCTTTTACGAGGGTAAAAAACGCGCATGCTCAGAATCAAGTATGAGACGGGAGCGCTCGTTCTGGTAAAACTAGCGCTCGTAATGGAGATAGCACATTCGTCACGCTGTAACGGACTGAAAAGCACGAACACCGAAAAGCGCGAATCGTCCATTACCAAAGTTCATTAACACAGGGATCAGCAAAAAGCGTCCCAAAGGGTTGCGCCATTCGAATGGAACTTCCCCTTTATAGTGCAGTCGTACGTGTTGTACGTCACCGCGCTTTGCTCGAGCGTTTTTTTCCCCCCATGAAGGTGTGTATGCAAGGCAGGCTTAAGAGGAAAAACAAAACATCACATCGAGAAAAACAGTTTTTTTCCCCAAGACATGAATAACGGTCGTGTGTACGTGGCATTACACTTTTCAAGGGGTGATGTGCAGTGCGATATCTCAGACAGACATTTGCAGACACCCCGTGTGTCTATAGTACCAGGAAGAGATCTTTGGCATGTGTGCATAATGGTGTGAAACCCCTGGCATATGTGCAGAAAGCAGCAGTCTTTGCTAGTCTATGGGACCTGACAGACACACAGTGCATCCATGTAGGTACAGGGGTTTCATGCATGTGCAGACACGCCGTGGGTCTCTGCTAGGTCCCATAGACCAGGCAAAGACTCCTGGCATGCCTCTGCATGCGCAGAATATAGATTTAGGATGGCAGCGCAACTCTTTTTTTTTAACACTGGAGTAGCAGATTAGGTATGGTTTTTGTACATTGGTCCAAGCTGGAATTCCTTTTTAGCATTTCAATCACATGGGACAGTGTCGGTCTCAGTAAAATGACAGACTCAGACTTCCTTTAGATTGTAAGCTCCTTGACAAGAAGAAAACAACTATTGTGTAGCACTGTAAGGGCCTGCTCACAGCAGATGCAAAAAATAAATAAAATCATGTGAAACATGTAACTGAACCTTCAAGTAGTCAGGACATCTCCATATAAATCACAGCCCTACAATAAGTGCATGAAGAAAAATCCTCAAGAGTTTATGTGTCCACTTTCTCTGAAACGATAAAAAAAAAAAAAAAAAAAAAAAAAAAATGAAAAAAAAGGGATGTGTTGCAATTTCAGAGACATTTTACGAGTTACCGTATTTAAATCGGCGTATAACACGCACCATAACTTTAAGAGGGAAGTTTCAGAAAAAAATTAAAAACCGTTCCACAGCCCCCTGCTTATAACATGCAGGCACAGTTTACCCTCTATTTTCAGGGTAAAAAGGTGAGTGTTATACGCACATAAATACAGTACTTTCCCGACCAGAACCTATAGATCAGTGGTTCTCAACCTGGGGGTCGAATAATGATTTGCCAGGGGTCACCGAATCCTGGGCTGTTCCTGAAGCCCACACCGATCTCCCAGCCTTTTCTTGGTTGGCCCAGCTGGGCTGTTCCTGGAGCCTGTGGCCGCCCACTTAGCCTCTTTGCAGCCGCCCACTCAATTCACGGCATGACTGGGGGGCAGAGACTAGAGGTCAGCTGACTGGTGAGGAATGTGAAGTGGGAGGGGCTGATGGAGACCCTATCTCATGATTTTGACATGGTGTCCCTGCTGCGAGACACCACAAAGTCAGAGACACAGTGAAGCCGGAGACACAGTGAGTAACACTAGCTGTGATTATAGTTGCCATTAAAAGTCCCCACTACAGTTCTCAGATCAGCAGATGACCTTGATCATGAGAAACTAAGTTGGCTGATCAGAACTCTCCCCAGCACTGCGACTGATCCCATCCCACCACCAGCACTGCCACTCATCCCATTCCCCCCCACTAAGGAGTAATAGAAGGAATAAAAATAGAGAATACATGGAAGGAAGAGGAAAAAAGAGGGGGGAGTAAGAAAGAAAAAAGGGAGAGAAAGAACAAGAAAAAACGGCTAGAGAGAGGAATGGGGAAAAAAAAAATTACAAAAATTAGGAGAGAGAGAGAGAGAGAGAGAGAGAGAGAGAGAGAGAGAGAGAGAGAGAGAGAGAGAGAGAGAGAGAGAGAGAGAGAGAGAGAGAGAGAGAGAGAGAGAGAGAGAGAGAGAGAGAGAGAGAGAGAGAGAGAGAGAGAGAGAGAGAGAGAGAGAGAGAGAGAGAGAGAGAGAGAGAGAGAGAGAGAGAGGATGATACATCCTAAAATGTACCATAAGGGGTTAGAATATTGTACGAGTGGAAGAGACACAGGGAGCGCTAAATGTCCGAGGGTTAGGGGCGCAAATTACTTGTCTTGGGTGCCAACAACCCATGCTACGAAAATAATTTTACTGTTAGGGGACCCCACAACTTGGGAAATGTTATCAAGGGGTCACGGCACTAGAAAGGTTGAGAACCACTGCTATAGATGAAAAACAAACATGGGTCGTATGTTCTGTGCACTGCATAGTAACACTTAAATGGAGGGAAAACCTGCTATCAACATATTGCATAGACACAAACTGCAAATGTACATATACAGTGGGTACGGAAAGTATTCAGACCCCCTTAAATTTTTCACTCTTTATTATATTGCAGCCATTTGCTAAAATCATTTAAGTTCATTTTTTTCCTCATTAACCACTTAACGACCGCCCACTGTATATATACACGTCGGCAGAATGGCACAATCACGTACCTGTACGTGCCTGCCTTCGTATGGGTGGGGGGGTCCGATCGGACCCCCCTCCGGTACCGTGAGCGTCCGGGATCACTTCGGGAGCGATCTGTGATGAGGGGGCCGCCATTCGATTCTGGCCACCCCCTCGCGATCGCTCCCGGCGAATCAAATGCTTCCTCTGCCTGTGTAATGTTTACACAGGCAGGAGGAAGTGATGTCATCTCTCATGCGGCGCTCACATATACCGAGCGCCGCATGAGAGAAGACATCAGGTTAGTGCACTAAACAGCACACTGACACCAGGACACATAGGCACACGATCGCCCCCCCAGGCCACCCCCCAGTCACAGTGTCACTGATTGCAGTGATCAGTAAATAAATGGTCACTGCAATCAGTGACTTTTGTGACTGTAAAAGTGTCAGGTTTAGGTCCAGTGTAGCCCCCTAACCCCCCCCTGATCGCCCCCCAGGTAACCCTTTCACCGCTGTCACTAAGCGATCATTTTTCTGATCGCTGTGTCGGTGATGCTGATAGGTAGCCAGTTATTTTTTTTAAGTTCGCCGCAGGTTTTTATAGCGTCGGGTACCCCCATTACCTAATAAAGGTTTAACCCCTCGATCGCCCCCCAGCTAACCCTTTCACCCACCTTTTGCCAGTGTCACCAAGCGATCGTTTTTTCTGATCGCTGTCTTAGTGTTGGTGATGCCGATAGGTAGCCAGTTATTTTTTTTTAGGTTCGCTGCAGGTTTTTATAGCGTCAGGTACCCCCATATATTACCTAATAAAGGTTTAACCCCCTGATTGCCCCTAGTTAACCCTTTCACCAGTGATCACCATATAAGTGTTACGGGTGACGCTGGTTAGTTAGTTTGCTTTTTATAGTGTCAGGGCACCCGCCGTATTTAACCCAATAAAGGTTTAACCCCCTGATCGCCCGGCGGGTGATATCAATTAGGTTTTAGTGTCAGAGAGGGTCTGCGTCGCCCAAGGCAGCGTCAGGTTAGTGCCAGTAACGCTAACACCCACGCGTGAAGCATACACCTCCCTTAGTGGTATAGTATCTGAACAGATCAATACTAGCGTCCCCAGCAGTTTAGGGTTCCCAAAAACGCAGTGTTAGCGGGATCAGCCCAGATACCTGCTAGCACCTGCGTTTTGCCCCTCCGTCCAGCCCAGGCCACCCAAGTGCAGTATCGATCGATCACTGTCACTTACAAAACACAACACACATAACTGCAGCGTTTGCAGAGACAGGCCTGATCCCTGCGACTCCCAGTGCTGTAGGAGGTGATTTCACCACCACAGTTAAAAAAAAAAAGAAGCATATATGCCGAAGCAGGGGGGCAGCAGGGGCGGAGGAGAGATTTTGCTCCTAATGCCGCGTACATACGGTCAAAATTCCGACGGAGGCTTGCCCGTGGAAAAGTCTGACCGTGTGTACGCGGCATAACTTTTGCGGGAGGATGCCCCCATGCTTCGGCATATATAAATGGTGCATGTATGCCCATCATTAGAAGTGGGTGAATGAAGGGGAGGTATTCTAATGGTGGGCATACCCACCGATCAATCTCTTTTTTTCGTTCAGCCAACAGGCTGCATGAAAAAAAAAAGATTACAATACATGTCCAACAAGGACCAGCAACGTACTGGTATGTTGCTGGACTTTGGTTATACCAGTTTGATGCCTGCGGGTTTAGGTATAATCTTGGTATCATTCTTTTCAGCCAGCGGCCGACTTTCATGTAAAAGCAATCCTAGCGGCCAATTAGCCTCTGGACTGCTTTTACAAGCAGTGGGAGGGAATGTCCCCCCTCCCCCCCCGGATATAAAAAGCGCCATTGGAAAAGCATTTTATCACAGATGCTTTGAGGGCAGAGGAAAGATCTAGGGTCCAATAGACCCCAGTTTTTTTTTGTTTTTGTTTTTTTTGAAAAAAGTACCTGTCACTACCTATTGCATATTTACATTCCCTGAGATAATAAAAAAAAAAAAAAAAAAAAACACCCCTGTCCCGCCCTGCTCTTGCGCAATGGCGAACGCAAGTGTCGGTGTGGCGTCATATGTAAACAGCAATTGCATCATGCATGCGAGGTATCACCGCGAAGGTCAGATCGAGGGCAGGCATTTTAGCAGTAGACCTCCTCTGTAAATCTAACGTGGTACCCTGTAAAAGCTTTTAAAAATGTATGTAGTTTGTCGCCACTGCGCGTTTGGTATCTATGTACTCGGCCTAAGATAATCTTTTATTTCATCAAACATTTGGGCAATATAGTGTGTTTTAGTGCATATAAAAAAAAAAAAAAAAAAAAAAAGTGTATTTTTTCCCCAAAAAATGCGTTTGAAAAATCGCTGCGCAAATACTGTGTGGAAAAAAAAATGCAACACCCACCATTTTAATCTGTAGGGCCTTTGTTTTAAAAATATATATAATGTTTGGGGGTTCAACATAATTTTCTTGCAAAAAAAATAAATATGTTTTCATGTAAACAAAAAGTGTCAAAAAGGGCTTTGTCTTCAAGTGGTTAGAAGAGTGGATGTAAGCTTCCTAATGTTGTGTATAAAATGCCAGGACAGTTCAAATCCCCCCCAAATTACCCCATTTTGGAAAGTAGACACTCCAAGCCATTTGCTGAGAGGCATGTATATGTTGACACAAGTGGCGGAAAAAAGACAATACATTTTTTATTTTTTTGCACAAAGTTGTCACTAAATGATATATTGCTCAAACATGCCATGGGCATATGTGGAATTACACCCCAAAATACATTCTGTTGTTTCTCCTGAGTACGGGGATACCACATGTGTGAGACTTTTTGGGAGCCTAGCCACGTACGTGACCCCAAAAACCAAGCACCGCCTTCAGGCTTTCTAAGGGTATACATTTTTGATTTCACTCCTCACTGCCTATCACAGTTTCGGAGGCCATGGAATGCCCAGATGGCACAAACCCCCCCCCCCAAATGACCCCATTTTGGAAAGTAGACACCCCAAGCTATTTGCTGAGAGGTATGGTGAGTATTTTGCAGATCTCACTTTTTGTCACAAAGTTTTGAAAATTAAAAAAAGATTTTATTTCTTAATTTTCAAAAACAAATGAGAGCTGTAAAATAATCACCATGCCTCTCAGCAAATAGCTTGGGGTGTCTACTTTCCAAAATGGGGTCATTTGGGGGGGGGGGGTTTGTGCCATTTTGGCATTTTATGGCCTTCGAAACTGTGATAGGTAGTGAGGAGTGAAATCAAAAATTTGTGCCCTTAGAAATCCTTAAGGCGGTGCTTGGATTTCGGGGTCCCGTACGCGGCTAGTCTCCTAAAAAGTCCCCACACATGTGGTATCCCCGTACTCAGGAGAAGCAGCAAAATGTATTTTGGGGTGCAATTCCACATATAACCATGGCATGTGTGAGCAATATATCATTTAGTGACAACTTTTTGTAATTTTTTTTTTTATTTTTTTTTTAGTCATTCAATCACTTGGGACAAAAAAAAAAAAATAAAAAAATATTCAATGGGCTCAACATGCCTCTCAGCAATTTCCTTGGGGTGTCTACTTTCCAAAATGGGGTCATTTGGAGGGGTTTTGTACTGCCCTGCCATTTTAGCACCTCAGGAAATGAGATGGGCTGTCATAAATTAAAAGCTGTGCAAATTCCAGAAAATGTACCCTAGTTTGTAGACGCTATAACTTTTGCACAAACCAATAAATATACGCTTATTGACATTTACTAAATGACATGTGGCTGAATACATTTTGGCCTAAATGTATGACTAAAAATTAGTTTATTCGATTTTTCTTATAAACAAAAAAGTAGAATATCATTTTTTTTCTAAATTCAGTCTTTTTCCGTTTATATCGCAAAAAAAAAAAAAAAAAAAAAAACGCAGAGGCAATCAAATACCATTAAAAGAAAGCTCTATTTGTGGGAAGAAAAGGACACAAATTTCGTTTGGGTACAACATTGCATGTCCGCACAATTTCCAGTTAAAGCAGCGCAGTGCCAAATTGTGAAATCACCTCTGGTCATTAAGCTGCGTAATGGTCCGGGGCTTAAGTGGTTAATGTACACACAGCACCCCATATTGACAGAAAAACACAGAATTGTTGACATTTTTGCAGATTTATGCAAAAAGAAAAACTGAAATATCACATGGTCCTAAGTATTCAGACCCTTTGCTGTGACCCTTATAAATATATAACTCAGGTACCGTTCATTTCTTCTGATCATCCTTGAGATGGTTCTACACCTTCATTTGAGTCCAGCTGTGTTTGATTATACTGATTGGACTTGATTAGGAAAGCCACACACCTGTCTATATAAGACCTTACAGCTCACAGTGCATGTCAGAGCAAATGAGAATCATGATGTCAAAGGAACTGCCTGAAGAGCTCAGAGACATAATTGTGGCAAGGCACAGATTCGGCCAAAGTTACAAAAAAAATTTCTGCTGCACTTAAGGTTCCTAAGAGCACAGTGGCCTCCATAATCCTTAAATGGAAGACGTTTGGGACGACCAGAACCCTTCCTAGAGCTGGCCGTCCGGCCAAACTGAGCTATCAGGGGAGAAGAGCATTGGTGAGAGGTAAAGAAAAACCCAAAGATCACTGTGGCCGAGCTCCAGAGATGCAGTCGGGATATGGGAGAAAGTTGTAGAAAGTCAACCATCACTGCAGCCCTCCACCAGTCGGGGCTTTATGGCAGAGTGGCCTGACGGAAGCCTCTCCTCAGTGCAAGACACATGAAAGCCCTCATGGAGTTTGCTAAAAAAAAAAACACCTGAAGGACTCCAAGATGGTGAGAAATAAGATTCTCTGGTCTGATGAGACCAAGATAGAACTTTTTGGCCTTAATTCTAAGCGGTATGTGTGGAGAAAACCAGGCACTGCTCATCACCTGTTCAATACAGTCCCAACAGTGAAGCATGGTGGTGGCAGCAGCATCATGCTGTGGGGGTGTTTTTCAGCTGCAGGGACAGGACGACTGGTTGCAATCGAGGGAAAGATGAATGCGGCCAAGTACTGGGATATCCTGGACGAAAACCTTCTCCAGAGTGCTCAGGACCTCAGACTGGGTGTCAGGTCACCTGTGGCCAGATGACAGATGCACAGCGTTGGGGATCAGGAGTGCACCACAAGGTAGTGAACCCTATGGCTGAATGCTGCGGATGGGAAACTGGGTGGTTGTGGAAAGCGGGACCAGTGGAGCACAACAGGGATCCACAGGGAGCTAGAGCCCAAGATTCCCCAGGGTGCGGAGTCTAAGATCCAGCAGGTTTTCACCAGAGCCTCTAGTGGTGAGGATGGCCTACGCTGCAGCTGGGTCCAGGTCGCGGCCCCCAGAGTCCCCTAGCTCACACTCCGTATGGTAAAGAGGATAGAGGGGAATCAGCAGCACAGGATACAAAAATAGTGAGGGGAAAAGCTAAGGTCAGGGCAACAAGCAGACACGGATAAACGAAGGACAAGCCGAAGGTAAAGGTCACTAGCAGACAGGGATAGTCGGGAACAAGCCAATATCGTAACACAGAGACAGACGTAGCACATGGCAGGCAGGAACCAAACACACAATGCTTAACAAACACGTTGATCAGCAAGGCAGACTTGCAGTGCACAGGTTAATATAGAGTTCTGTGATAGGGCCTGGGGTGGAGCCAGGCTGGGGGGAGAGATTATAAAGGCAGCCAGATGAGAGAGTCTGGCCTCTAAGGTGAACACATGAAGAGGAAGGTAAGATGGCAGACAAACATTACTGCATATTCATGACACTAGGCCAAAGGTTTACCTTCCAACAAGACAACGACCCTAAGCAGACAGCTAAAATAACAAAAGGAGTGGCTTCACAACAACTCTGACTGTTCTTGAATGGCCCAGCCAGAGCCCTGACTTAAACCCAATTGAGCATCTCTGGAGAGACCTAAAAATGGCTGTCCACCAACGTTTACCATCCAACCTGACAGAACTGGAGAGGATCTGCAAGGAGGAATGGCAGAGGATCCCCAAATCCACGTGTGAAAAACTTGTTGCATCTTTCCCAAAAAGACTCATGGCTGTATTAGATCAAAAGGGTGCTTCTACTAAATACTGAGCAAAGGGTCTGAATACTTAGGACAATGTCATATTTCAGTTTTTCTTTTTTAATAAATCTTCAAAAATGTCAACAATTCTGTGTTTTTCTGTCAATATGGGGTGCCGTGTGTACATTAATGAGGAAAAAAAAATGAACTTAAATGATTTTAGCAAATGGCTGCAATATAACAAAGAGTGAAACATTTAAGGGGGTCTGAATACTATCCGTACCCACTGTAGATGAAACTGTAGCATTGAGTTTGCGTTTCTGAACAAAAAAAAAAAACACAGCTAAACTGAAACAATCAGAAATGGGCCATAGAAAGCGACCTTCATTCTTTGATACAAGTGACAGCATTGAGGTGATCTTAAAAAGGGATTCAAGTGATGAACAGCTACATGGAGGAGCCCAGTTTTGGGTCAGCAGCCATCTTCCTATAAGATTATGTGCATTAAACATGAGGCCTGCATTCACACTTATGCGTTTCTGCATGTGTTCCTGGAACGCTTATTTCTGCCCACATTTCTAGATACACATTAAAAAAATGCAGCAAAACATGCATCACGTCTGCGATGCCATTTCCTAATAGCACCCCAAGCAATCCCTCAATTTGTCGCATAGCTAAACGCGCGTGACTCAGTGCTACTTATGGCGTGTGTCACATGTAGGCCCGCCCTTTCAAGTGACCATACCAAAATGACGTGACGCATCACTCAGGTGTAAATGCATCCTTAACTCCTTCATGCTGACCGTATGCAGCGCCCACTGGACATTGTTTTTTCCCCCATGGGGCCACATATTTGTGCATCTCCCAGCGCAGAGACCGAGGTCTCACCAAGGGCCCCATTCTAACGATTGGGACCAGAATGGTCCGATTCAGGGTCACCTGATCACTGCGATAGCCTCCGATTAGCCATCACAGTGATCAGTCACTGAAATCCGCCCCTGTGTTTTGTGTCTCTGAATGGACGAGAGGGATACATTGTCTCTGTCCTTGCAGCTCAAAGAAACCTTGCAGAGATACAAAAAAAAAAAAAAGGGGAGATATCAATTACCCTTTACCACCAAATGAAAGCCCAAGATGTCCTGAAAAAAAAAACAAGGTATAATCCACCTGGGTGCACAAAGTAGTTGTGATGATATGTACAGTTTAACCAACACGTCAAAATTGGGCTTAGGTATTAAGGTTTGTTTTATCCGTAGGCACGAATGGGGTTAATACAAGTTATTGACCTGTAAAAAGCCCATCTTCTGTAAATATCCAGAAGACCAAACCACTGCTGGGCACCACCATATTGGTTTTGATGCAGACTCAAAGGCGTCACTCTATAGCAGCCTCTATCAACTTTTACCCCGAGGAACCCTTGAAATAATTTTAAGGTCTGCTAAAAAGGATTACAATTGCAGCTTAGGCTACAGTAGCATGATAGGTAAACTGTACAAAGTTTAAAGTAATAAAGAATGTGACATACCTAGAGTAATTGGCATCCAGGGAAGATACACACAGTCATGGTCAAACATACTGGAACCCCTACAGATATTGCACCACTTCATCCAGAATATTGTTGCAATTACAAATGTTTAGGCATTCTCATGTTTATTTCTTTTGTTTGTATGGCACAAAAAAGTGGAGAAATGAAGATCCAAATTTGACACATTCCACGCAAAACTCCAAAAAATGGACTGGACAAAATGTATTGGCACCCTAAATTTGATAGCACACCCCTTGGAAAAAAAATAACTGTAATCAATTGCTTCCTGTAGCCATCAGTTTCTTACACCCACCCACTGTATAGGGCAAATTATTTTTAGTAATAAAAACTCAAAATTAGACATTATGAAAGTGGAAAATAGCCCTCTTCAATGGTGGTTAAGTGTAGGTGGGAGATCAGTTCTCTATTGCTCACAGAACCCCCATGGTTCCACGGAACCGTGGTTGAGAAAGTTGCTCTATAGTATTCCTCTTCCCTCCTGCCCCGGCAGCTACATAAAATGAGAGGAAATGGGCCTGCAAAAACAGCAAGTGGAAAGGAGCTGTCTTGGGGAATTGACTTTTCCCTTCTAGCAAGTTCAAGGGCTCACTCCAAGTCAATAAAAATAAAAACAAATCAATTTATAGAAAGACTTTGCTAGGAAGCATAAAAAATAAAATAAAAAAATAAGTTGTTTTCCTGTGCTTTTAACCTGGGTCTCCAAGTACTGCTAGAATTTCAGCCATGTATATTTTCAGGGGTAATACACTAGCAATAGGTTTCCTCTTTGAACCAACATTAGCTAAAAAAAAAAAAAAAAAAACCATCAGGAGAAAATGGTATGTATAATTTTTGTTAAAAAGGCGTTGGGGAGGCATCTGGAATTGTTCATATACCTAATGTAAGCGAACCTAAGAACTAGACATACCTGATGGGCATCAGAAGTGTCACTGCTGAACCTCACCCACCATATATCAGTCACAAACTCCAACTCTGTCAAATAAAAATGTTTCAGCTTTAAAACCAAACTACATACAAATGCACAACATTAATTCTCAAAATGCATTTTCCTCTTTAATTTAGCAGCCCAGTACTCAACGTGTCCAATACTAGATTATAGAATTCAATGCTGGACAGGTTCCAGTAGCCACTTTGCTAAGCAACCAAAAGAAGCAGCACCGGGCACCCAGCATTTTGAATTTCATCCGATTCCTGATGGCTAGTGTATGGCCCTGCCAGACTGCTCTGTTTGACAAAAGTCAATTGTTCAATCAACTTTTGTGGAAGAAGGCTGTTGGAAAAATGGTCAGATTTACTGCTCCCACAAGCTTCCTCCACTCCATAGTCGGTCCCATGAAGCTCTGTTGGATGCACTCTGACATATTATTATTGGATTTTTAAAGTGCCAACAGTTTGCACAGCACTTTACATTATAAAAAGGAAGACAGTACAATTCAAAAAGAAGAGGAGGGCCCTGGCTCCTGAAAGCTTACAATCTAATAGGGAGGGCCAAGTGGTATAAAAAGGTAATAACTAAGGGTTGAGCAATCCCACATTGCAAGCAAAGATGCCAAGGTCTCTACCACAACCCAGAGCATAGG
Organism: Rana muscosa; assembly: GCA_029206835.1. NCBI lineage: Eukaryota > Metazoa > Chordata > Amphibia > Anura > Ranidae > Rana > Rana muscosa. Next base: position 487,236,891 of record CM055121.1, read on the forward strand.
AAGGAGCAGGAGAGCGTCAGCTGCCAGAGAAGCAAGGGATAAGGATAGTAAGGCCCTATGCATACTGCAGCTCAAAGAAGCAGCTCCTACAGGCATTTAAGCTTTTACATTCCTCTGCCTGTTAACTCTCATCCATGTTAGCCTGTGTGTCCATGTACACTATAGGCAGTTTCAGAAGCTTACAGGCAGAAAAAAAAAAAAATTAATGTATCCTAGACAAAAAAAACTGAGCATTAAAGTGGTTGTAAACTCTGTTACACCACTTGTACCTACAGGTAAACCTATAAAAAGGCTTACCTATAGGTACTGTAAATATCTCCTAAACTTGCAGAGTTTAGAAGATATTCACTATATACGCTGTTGCCGACGTCAATGGCACATGCACACTAAAGAAACGGCCCGCTGGTGCCTTTTTCAGGGCCCGTGTCGTGACCGGCGCATTCGCGAGACTGACATCATCGCAGCTCCGGACAATCACAGCGCTGGAGCCCGTGAACCCGGAAGTAACTCTGGTGAAAGAGGTTGGCTGTGGAAGCGGAGTGCAGGCGGCACTGCAGGGCATCTTTCTAAGGGAAGTATTTCATAATGAGCTAGTATGCGCAAGTATAGGGACTTTGTTTAAACACAAAATAGTGCTTTTTTTGATTCAATAGACTTCAAATGGTGAAGCTGCAGAAAAGCATGTAGTGCGCTTTTACTTTTAAATTTGCCCAACAAACTTACCCCCCCCCCCCCAAAAAAAAACACACACACACACACACACACACACACACACGCTCAAAATCAATATGCATAGATTTGAAATGAGCCTGAACCCTTGCAGTGCAGCGAGACCCCACTGCAAGAGAAGTTTTTCAATTCTCCTGGGGTTCAGCTTAATGTCCGATTTTACAGCCTCAGTTTGCTCAACGGGGATCCCTCTGTTGATCCCCGCTGAGCCGGCGGATAACAGGTCCCTCTCTGCTCACTGTGGAAAGACGGATCTGTCTCCGCTCTGGGGGAATCGAATGAAAACAGATCCGCCTGTCTGTTATCATCTGAATAGGGTTTCCATCCATTTGAATTTAGCAGAGCGGACAGGTCACCACTGACATCCATCGCTCCATAGAAATGCATGGAGCATCCGTTCATGTCCAATTTTTTGCTCATTAGAGTGGGGAAGAGTTAGAACCTATTTTAGGTTTTTATCTGCCATCCAGGACTTGATTTGAAAGATTTATGCCCACTTCCTGTCCTGCTGACATTTTACAAGACAGGAAATGAGAAACTCTCCAACAGCATCACAGGCCGAACTAAAAGTGCCTTATTTTTTAGAAGAATAGGGGAAGACTAGAGCTCCTGCCAGTGTCTCTGTTGCAGTTTTTCCCCTCACTTCCTGTCTGGTGAAACCATTGTGGAAGGGAGTGTAAATCCCCCCAGCTGTAAGAACCTGCCAGGAGTTCTTATCCTTCCCCACTCTGTCCAAAAGTTGAAGTAGTCTCTGATATGTCATACACTATTTTTTTTTTTTATGTCCAGCTCACAACTAACCCCGTTCCTTCATGGGACTTCCCGTCTCCAAATTAAGATTTTACGTCTTGTTGAAAAGAAGAAGTGTTTGGAGGAAGCAAGACAGGAGGAGTGAAGAGAGGAAGATGATAAGCAATTTGTAACACCACCTCATCCTGTGTGACACAGGATTTATTACCAACGCAAGTCCTTTTATACACACTCAGCTATGACAGCCATTCTGTGAGGGGAAATCTCTGACAATACATCCAAGGGATGTTTTCCCTCTTTCCAAACATCTATGTAAGCAAGTCAGCTAAACCTCAAGTCTAGTGGCCACAGAATCCACATCCTACATGGCTGTAGATACTTCTTATTTCACCAGATAAAAGGCTGGAATGGTATCCGGGGAAAAGAACAACAATATTTGTGCAGCTACTCGATTTTCTTCCTTCCAAAAAAATAAAAATAATTCTATCACAACTTTAACTCACTAAAGACAATCGTTCCCCAACAAAAGAAGTGTTGCATGTGCAGCAGTTCACCGATTAGACCGTGTAACATGATTTCCCTTAATCTAGATTAAAGACAATCAGCTAAAGGAAACCAGCCATGCCAGAAATGAGAACCACCACCATTGTTGACTTATTTTCAAAAATGCTAGTTGCCTGGCTGTCACACATTAAGTGGGACCCTAAGAAAGGTTTTTTTTTTCTTTTTTGGGAACATCACAAGTCAAATTACCATCTTGTGTTTGAGTGGCTGCTGGTTACTGTAGAAATCCAATCTTCATTGACGATGGATACTGCAGACACCCCTATCCTTCCGGTGCTGCAGCTGAGAAGATTTAGCACCCACACAGTAAAGGATTGTATTATGTAGAAGCCCATTTATTTACCAAAAGCCTTGTAATCTTTTCAGAGATGGCAATGCATTCTGTGAATGGACGAGAGAAGAGATGGGGATAATGGACAGGATCTCCTCTCATCCATTTACAAAACATCTAGCATTCTTTGAAAAGACAAGGTTTTTGGTGAACAGATGAGGGGAGTGGAGGGGTGGCTATACAACACAATTCTTTACTGTATGAGCACCAAACTGTTTTAGACTGCACTACAATACAGTGATCTCTGCAAGTCAATATCTTTACAGGAGAAGTATAGCCAAAGCCATTTTGGCTATATGTCCCTGGGGATCACGGGAGTGAAGTTTGTTCTGCACTCCTGTGGCCTGCTGTCGGCTGACGTCGGTCCAAACTTGGTAAAGATCTCAACTTTACAGTTGTGATCCACCCAGATGCCTGGATTGGCAGCTTGCTCAGTGAGCTCCTGAGAGACTGGACCAGCTGCTCCCACCCATCCACCACCCAGTGTGGTGTGCAGTGAGTGCTAGAGGGGCAGAGCAGAGAGCCAGTGACTGAAAAGTTACGGTCTTTTTTTCTCACCAAAGACAGAACTGAGCGATCAGCAGACTTTAAAATCGCTCAGTTCTCAGTCTTCAAAGCGGGGAGGAACAGATGCAGCAGTGGATCGATGCTGCATCCACCAATCTGAAAACTGTGTAATTCATAAGCTAGCAAAGTATTCCACTTCACTAAAGGGTAACATTAAAAAAGAATACAAAAATAATTGCGTGTTATACTAAATTTATCAAAAGTACAGATAGAGATTTATAAAGGCTGAAAAAAGGCACCCATTTTTAAGATAAAATGTAATTGAGAATGCACCGTAAGCCATGTCCACACTTGCAATGACATACATGCATTTAAATGTTACTTTAACGCATAACAATGCATGTAATGATTGTAAATGGGATAATTCACACAGTACATTTACCTGTATTTAGCAGCATTCAGTTTATCTGCATTTATAGAAAACAGAGGGCTGTGTGTCCAGGGGCACATTACATACTAAACATGTCTAAACACAGGAGAACTTGAAGTGGGAAGCATATCGTTTGTTTTCATGGCCCAGATCATGTCTCCGGTGTTCAAATAAACCGAATACAGGAGGCCAGCGTGAATGCAGCCCAAGTATACTTGAACAGGAAACGGTTTCCTACATTTGTAGCTTAATAAATAATGGTTATTGCCATCATAAATAATAAAGAAGGTGCATTAGACAATGTTTTTTTCCCTTAGCAGTCACTTGTTTACACAACACCGAGAATCAATACTGCTGGCAACAAACACAATAATGGATGGCCAAAGAGGCAAACACCAGTGAATAGCTGAAGGGTATACAAATCCTGAGCGAGAATACACATACATCTCGCCTTCCTGGAGCTGGAGAGATATAAAAATAAAAAACTGGATAGGAGCCGTCACTAACATTCCACCTATACACTTCATTAAATGACAATGATTACACATACAGGAAAAGATAGGTAAACCGAGCACAGCGGGCCCCCACTACACACTCAACACCCTCTGTCATACCAATCCATCACTGATACAGGTAAACAAGTCTTCTGCATAATTGGTGGCCTTGCCTTCTAAAACCTTCTCATGGATGTGAATTGCAACATTGTCTCATGATAATAGGTCATCCCTGTATATCTAATTATCTTCCCGAAGAAGTGACAAATAGAAAAATGTCACAAGAAGCTAGAAGCTGCCATTCTCTGACCCCTGGACTCCATTATAGTTCTGCGGAGAAGCAAAATGGGTTCTTCTGAAAGTGAAACTTTACATCATACTTGAATCCCCCCTTAAAATGAATGTATTTTTAATTCTTTCACACTCCCCAGCAAACCCAGCAGTGTTGTGTAGTGACCTGCCACTCTCAAATTTGCTGTATATTTTTTGTACATATTTTGGCAGAGTTTAGATTGTGTTAATAAGAGTGAGCAAGAGAATGTTTGATTTGCCATTCACCCAGTCCTGTGGCACCATCTTCATCTCTGACATCATCAGAAGCCGCCTGTCTCTTCCCGGTTCTTGCAGCCAGCCCTGAGGACATGCCATGCGTTGTGGCGCATCATCACAGGCCAGCTACAAGAACCAGCAGAGACAACCAAATCCCTGAGAACACACATTTTCAGCAGCTTGCCCAGAAGCCTCCTGCAGTGACTGTGGGGGGTCATTCTCAGAGCTAGGTTAGAAACCAGAGGACCTTGCCAAAAAAGATTATTTAGAAATATTTTGGGTGGGGGGATCCCCCCGATCAACCCCCTGTGCCTTAAACCAGTGGTCTCCAAACTGCGGCCCTTTGCTAGCCTTTATCCGGCCCTTGGAGCACTATCCCTTCCAATGATACGAGACACTATTCTGCCATCTGACACCAACAATAAAGCACCATTTCTCCCACTGACACCACTAATGGGGCACTATTCCACCCTACGATACCAGCAATGGGGCACTATTCATCCCCCTAATACCAGATGTTTACTCCCACTGATGCCAGGAAAACTTTCACTCCTGCTTGCCAAAGTCCGGCCCTCCAAGAGTCTGAAGGACAATAAACCGGCCCTTTGTTTAGAATGTTTGGAGACCCCCTGTGTCTTAAACTATTGTTAGAGCATCCACTGTGAATCATATTGGTTTTTCGATTTATGGAGTGGAGAACGTTATTCTTCATCAGGTGCATACCTTAGACTAAGCGATTCACACCTTTTGGTAGGAATCCTAAGTGGTAATTACTGGTTTAGTGTCAGTTTGGGCACTAGTGGTGTAGCTGAATGTATAGGTTTCTAGCCTGGGTATGCCCTATAGGCTCTGTTTGTCTGTCCTGTAAGTGCTGCACAAAGAGCGAGGATTTCAAATCCAAATCCATGGACCAGCTGTTTGGACACTGACATGTCAACATTCCTGGAGGCAAGTACAGCATTCACTAGGGGAGGTGGGAAGGGTGTACAGTGTTGGTTCACATTGTCATTTTTCTGTAAAGGTAAACCAACACCTCAAAGTAAAGTAATGACAAACCTGGGAGACACAAGCTGAGCCTTGTGTGGAAACAATACCTGGGCTGAGAGGAAAGCATGTCAGGACAATCGGTAGATCCAGAGGCAGATAATACATCCCCCCACATGTGATCTGAAGGTGGAGCGGGCTATCACCGACTCACTGTCACCTTCAATTGCACAGCTGGAGGATGAAAATACAGACAGGGCAGGCTGGACTTTACTGGAAATATACATACATACATTCATATCTCTGGATCTACTGACCCTCCTAATCTGGAGTACCCAGTCTCATCCAACCCACTTCCTGCCATCCCAGGGTGTCATGGACACACCAACCAGGGGGCGTCTTATGTCTCTGGATCTCCCACTGAGAAGAGGAGGACAGAGGACATGAAGTGACAAGGAAACCCTGAGACAGAAAGAAGGAGCCTACACTCAACCTGGAGCTTCACTACCCATCCCAGAAATCAGAGGACGGCAGCTTCCTTCAGTGGCTTCCCACAAAGTCTTCAGCTTAGCAGATTTTAAATCCAGACCCACTTGTGTGATGTTAGAGAGTAAGCTCTCTGAACAAGGCATGGATATCAGTGCTGTGTTGACTATACAACCAGTATATAGAGGAAAAGATCCGATACCAAACATCCCGAAAAAAGAAGGACATCACTCCCATCCGGTTACAGAGCATTACACCCTATGGACATTTATAAAGACCAAGCCTCCCCCCCCCCCCCCACACCAGGATTGTCACACTGCACAGGGACTGCTGCCACTTTTAGTGCCCTCAACACAATGTACAAGGAGTGCTGACACTTGTGGTGTCCCCCCCCCCCTCACACAATGTACAAGGAGTGCTGACACTTGTGGTGCCCCCCCCCCTCACACAATGTACAAGGAGTGCTGACACTTGTGGTGCCCCCCCCCTCACACAATGTACAAGGAGTGCTGACACTTGTGGTGTCCCCCCCCTCACACAATGTACAGGGAGTGCTGACACTTGTGGTGTCCCCCCCCCTCACACAATGTACAGGGAGTGCTGACACTTGTGGTGTCCCCCCCCCTCACACAATGTACAGGGAGTGCTGACACTTGTGGTGTCCCCCCCCCTCACACAATGTACAGGGAGTGCTGACACTTGTGGTGTCCCCCCCCCCTCACACAATGTACAGGGAGTGCTGACACTTGTGGTGTCCCCCCCCCTCACACAATGTACAAGGAGTGCTGACACTTGTGGTGTCCCCCCCCCTCACACAATGTACAAGGAGTGCTGACACTTGTGGTGTCCCCCCCCTCACACAATGTACAAGGAGTGCTGACACTTGTGGTGTCCCCCCCCCCTCACACAATGTACAAGGAGTGCTGACACTTGTGGTGCCCCCCCTCACACAATGTACAAGGAGTGCTGACACTTGTGGTGCCCCCCCCTCACACAATGTACAAGGAGTGCTGACACTTGTGGTGCCCCCCCTCACACAATGTACAAGGAGTGCTGACACTTGTGGTGTCCCCCCCCTCACACAATGTACAGGGAGTGCTGACACTTGTGGTGTCCCCCCCCCCCCCCTCACACAATGTACAGGGAGTGCTGACACTTGTGGTGTCCCCCCCCTCACACAATGTACAGGGAGTGCTGACACTTGTGGTGCCCCCTCACACAATGTACAGGGAGTGCTGACACTTGTGGTGCCCCCTCACACAATGTACAGGGAGTGCTGACACTTGTGGTGTCCCCTCACACAATGTACAGGGAGTGCTGACACTTGTGGTGTCCCCAACCCTCACACAATGTACAAGGAGTGCTGACACTTGTGGTGTCCCCCCCCCTCACACAATGTACAAGGAGTGCTGACACTTGTGGTGCCCCCCCCCCTCACACAATGTACAAGGAGTGCTGACACTTGTGGTGCCCCCCCCCCTCACACAATGTACAGGGAGTGCTGACACTTGTGGTGTCCCCCCCCCTCACACAATGTACAGGGAGTGCTGACACTTGTGGTGTCCCCCCCCCTCACACAATGTACAGGGAGTGCTGACACTTGTGGTGTCCCCCCCCCCCCTCACACAATGTACAGGGAGTGCTGACACTTGTGGTGTCCCCCCCCTCACACAATGTACAAGGAGTGCTGACACTTGTGGTGTCCCCCCCCCTCACACAATGTACAAGGAGTGCTGACACTTGTGGTGTCCCCCCCCCTCACACAATGTACAAGGAGTGCTGACACTTGTGGTGCCCCCCCCCTCACACAATGTACAGGGAGTGCTGACACTTGTGGTGCCCCCTCACACAATGTACAGGGAGTGCTGACACTTGTGGTGTCCCCAACCCTCACACAATGTACAAGGAGTGCTGACACTTGTGGTGCCCCCCCCTCACACAATGTACAGGGAGTGCTGACACTTGTCCCCCCCCCCCCTCACACAATGTACAAGGAGTGCTGACACTTGTCCCCCCCCCCTCACACAATGTACAAGGAGTGCTGACACTTGTCCCCCCCCCCCTCACACAATGTACAAGGAGTGCTGACACTTGTGGTGCCCCCCCCCTCACACAATGTACAAGGAGTGCTGACACTTGTGGTGCCCCCCCCCCTCACACAATGTACAGGGAGTGCTGACACTTGTGGTGCCCCCTCACACAATGTACAGGGAGTGCTGACACTTGTGGTGTCCCCAACCCTCACACAATGTACAAGGAGTGCTGACACTTGTGGTGCCCCCCCCTCACACAATGTACAGGGAGTGCTGACACTTGTGGTGCCCCCTCACACAATGTACAAGGAGTGCTGACACTTGTGGTGCCCCCTCACACAATGTACAGGGAGTGCTGACACTTGTGGTGCCCCCCCCCCTCACACAATGTACAGGGAGTGCTGACACTTGTGGTGCCCCCTCACACAATGTACAGGGAGTGCTGACACTTGTGGTGTCCCCAACCCTCACACAATGTACAGGGAGTGCTGACACTTGTGGTGTCCCCAACCCTCACACAATGTACAAGGAGTGCTGACACTTGTGGTGTCCCCCCCCCCTCACACAATGTACAAGGAGTGCTGACACTTGTGGTGTCCCCCCCCCTCACACAATGTACAAGGAGTGCTGACACTTGTGGTGTCCCCCCCCCTCACACAATGTACAAGGAGTGCTGACACTTGTGGTGTCCCCCCCCCACACAATGTACAAGGAGTGCTGACACTTGTGGTGCCCCCCCTCACACAATGTACAAGGAGTGCTGACACTTGTGGTGCCCCCCCCTCACACAATGTACAAGGAGTGCTGACACTTGTGGTGTCCCCCCCTCACACAATGTACAGGGAGTGCTGACACTTGTGGTGTCCCCCCCTCACACAATGTACAGGGAGTGCTGACACTTGTGGTGTCCCCCCCCTCACACAATGTACAAGGAGTGCTGACACTTGTCCCCCCCCCCCTCACACAATGTACAAGGAGTGCTGACACTTGTCCCCCCCCCCTCACACAATGTACAAGGAGTGCTGACACTTGTCCCCCCCCCCTCACACAATGTACAAGGAGTGCTGACACTTGTGGTGCCCCCCCCCCTCACACAATGTACAAGGAGTGCTGACACTTGTGGTGCCCCCCCCCTCACACAATGTACAGGGAGTGCTGACACTTGTGGTGCTCCCCCCCCTCACACAATGTACAAGGAGTGCTGACACTTGTCCCCCCCCCTCACACAATGTACAAGGAGTGCTGACACTTGTGGTGTCCCCCCCCTCACACAATGTGCAGGGAGTGCTGACACTTGTGGTGTCCCCCCCCCCACACAATGTGCAGGGAGTGCTGACACTTGTGGTGTCCCCCCCCCCACACAATGTACAGGGAGTGCTGACACTTGTGGTGTCCCCCCCCCCCACACAATGTACAGGGAGTGCTGACACTTGTGGTGCCCCCCCCCTCACACAATGTACAGGGAGTGCTGACACTTGTGGTGCCCCCCCCCCTCACACAATGTACAGGGAGTGCTGACACTTGTGGTGCCCCCCCCCTCACACAATGTACAGGGAGTGCTGACACTTGTGGTGTCCCCCCCCCCCTCACACAATGTACAAGGAGTGCTGACACTTGTGGTGCCCCCCCCTCACACAATGTACAAGGAGTGCTGACACTTGTGGTGTCCCCCCCTCACACAATGTACAGGGAGTGCTGACACTTGTGGTGCCCCCCCCTCACACAATGTACAAGGAGTGCTGACACTTGTGGTGTCCCCCCCCCCTCACACAATGTACAAGGAGTGCTGACACTTGTGGTGTCCCCCCCTCACACAATGTACAGGGAGTGCTGACACTTGTGGTGTCCCCCCCCCTCACACAATGTACAAGGAGTGCTGACACTTGTGGTGCCCCCATGTTCTTTTATTATCTCGCACACATAGGGTGAGCTCACAGCCAGGACACTAGCAGAGTTCTCTCCGCAGTACATGGAGAGAGCATACACTGCCAGTCTAGACACACACAACGTCCACAGATAACTACACACCGGGACTTACCGGAGCTACCGAGGCTGGAGCAGAAATCTGTGCGCGCGCCCGCCCTATGTACAGGGTTCACAGAGCGCGCCGCCGCCTCAGCCGGCTGCTAAGAAGGCGCGCCCCCGTCCTCCGCCTCACACTTGTTAGTATCACTGCTTCCTACTCCGGTATTCCGCCTACTATCCCGTCCGCTCTACCGCAACGCGCTACCTCTGCTCATTACTCAGGGAAGGACACGCCCCCTCCACTGCCCCTACTCGTTACACTGGCTCCAAGACACGCCCCTCTGTCGTCTCTTCTCATTACATAATGCAAGCCACGCCTCTTCCTAGCACACAGAAGAACGGACAGCAGCATACAGTTGCTTCATTAAGGCAACCATTCCCTTACCTCATTGTGTATAATACAGGACACACACCTCCTTGTTACCTTTCTTCTTCACGTACAATGTAAGACATATCTCCCTCTTCGATGTACAGTACATATTTCCCGCCCCTTCATATTCCACAAGTCACGCCCCTCTATTCCCTCAAATTGCAAGGCATAGAAGCCACGCCCCTCTATCCCTTTCTCTACAGTATTGCCTTCATCTCTCTCTCTCTCTCTCTCTCGTAGAGGGACAGCTGTCTGTGGAGATCACTCATCTAGTGTCAGTGTCAAACATTGGAGCTAATTTTCCCAGTAACCAATCAGTTTTGAAACTGCCCTGAAATCAGTGCACTGGCAGCTGGTGCTCAATTATTTTTGGGGGGGGGGGGGACAGCCCGTGACCTCCCCAGCCAACCTGCCCCCCCCCCCAAGCCACCCATAATCCACCCCTCCGCAGCTCGATCGATCACTGATCCCCCCACACCTCCCAGCCAACCACCATCCACCCCCCCGTCGCTCGATCAGTCACCGCTCCTCCCCCCCCGTCACTCGATCGCTGTTTCGCTCACCTGCCAAGCCCCCCGCCAGACCCACACTTACCCCATCCAGGTCGCGGCTTTAAGAGTCGTGGCCAATCGGGTCTTAGGACTCCTGGCCAATGGATCTCAGAACCCGTTTCCTGATTGGAACAGGAAGACATTAGCAAATATTAATTTGCTTTTGTCCCACAACTGGGTGGGCTCAGGGCACACTGCTCTGCACCCCGAGCCAATCCTTTTTTTAAGCCTATTAGAGCCTCAGGCTCTAATCATGTGCTTCATAAAAAAAAAAAAATATATTGGAATCCAATGCGTCCGGCGCCCTGCATTTAGATTAGGGGCTGGGCGCATGGATTTAGAGCGCCCTGCATGAGCAGCCGCCACTGCCTGAAATTCTGGGTGTAATTAGTGTTTGTATCAGTGGCGGCTGATGCTCAAATTTTTTTGGGGGGGCTCAAACAAACTGAAAAAAAAATCATCAATTGCCGCCACTGTGCTCATTAAAACGCAGCCTCTGTGCCCAAACGCCACCAGTTTTTCCCCCCAAATGCAGCCAGTTTCTCCCCAAATGCAGCCAGTTTCTCCCCAAATGCAGCCAGTTTCTCCCCAAATGCAGCCAGTTTCTCCCCAAATACAGTCAGTTTCTCCCCAAATGCAGCCAGTTTATGTTCAATAAGGAGATTGGTCTATACGAAGCGCATTGCAGGGGATCCTTATCTGGCTTTGCAATAAGAAAAATGTGTGCCTCATATAGAGAGGGAGGGAGATAGCCCAACTCAAAACCCTCCTAAAAAAGGGTCAGAAAACGTGGGGAAAGTATATCTGCATATTGCCTATATCACTCAATTGGGAGTCCATCTGGTCCTGGTGTAAAATAGGGATACATTACTTAAAGGGTTAGTTCACCTGCTCAGAAAGTATTAAAAAGGTAAACTAGCACCATATGCTCTCCCCATCCCCTTTTCCCCGCTGTACTTGTTAACTCTGTGGGTGATGAGCTGTCAGTTCCCATGCAGCCAGTGTAGCAGTCCATGGACTTGAAATCACTGCTCTTCTTCCCCTTCTTTCTGCAGTGCTTCGGAGTGCTTTTCGAAAGAACGAAAATCCAAAATTCTGAAAATTCAAAAGAACGAAAATTAAAAAAATCCGAACATCAGAAAGAATGATAATCCGAACATCAGAAAGAATGATAATCCGACAATTCGAAAGAACAAAAAATAAGAACAAAAATCAGAAAAAAAGAAAATTTAGAAAATCAGAAAATAGGGAATGAAAATTTGAAAATCAGAAAGAACGAAAAAAAATAAAAAAAAAGATCCTGTTCCTTTAAAGCATGTTACACAGCACAATGCCTGTGCTGTGTAATTTAGTCCCCTTTATCACCTGAAATACCTGATTGATCCTGCCTGGTCCTGCCCTCCCCCCTGTAAACTGACCATGGTTTATCATTGATGCTGAGCCCTGACACGGTCAGTTTACGTTCCTCTGTCGTCCACAGCTCTCCTGTCTCTCCTCTGTCCCCCCCCCCCTCCCTGCCTGTCAGTTAGTGACAGTGCCCGCACTCCCCCCCCCCCCCTGCTGTTGGAATAACTTTGAAAAACGTATATAGTCCTCAAAATTCAGATTATACCTGTTTTCACGTCGCCTCTCCCCTCCTCTCCTCCTCTCATCCCGATTGACTTCAGCAGGGGAATCTCTGCCCCACCTGCTGTAGCTGTCAGATGGGGAGAACAGAGAGGCGGTGATCGTCACTCTAAAAACAGGTATAAACTTAATTTTTTTATAGGTCACAGAGACAGGAAAACCAAGCATAACGAGACACAGAGGATTATATAAAGTTAGCAGAGTGTGTTAACAACAACTTTAACCACTTTAATACTGGGCACTATTTACCCCCTTCCTGCCCAGGCCAATTTTTAGCTTTCAGCGCTGTCACACTTTGAAAAGCAATTGCATGGTCATGCAACACTTTACACATCTGGAATTTTAATAATTTTTTGAGACAGATAGAACTTTCTTTTGGTGGTATTTGATGACCACTGGGGTTTTTATTTTTTTGCTATATAAATGGGAAAAAAATATATTTTTTGCACTGATGGGAACTAATGAGGCGGCACTGATGAAGCTGCACTTATGGGCACTGATAGACGGCATTGATAGGCAGCACTGATGAGACTGCACTGATAGGCACTGAGGCCTGATTCACACTTATGCATTTTTAGAGCTTTTTGCATTTTTCTGATTTGCACTACAGAACGTGTTCCATAGGAAACCATGTTAAATGGACTGTAGTGCAAATCTGCAAAATGCAAAAAGCACAAAAAAATGCATAGGTGTTTAACAGGCCTAATAGGCGGCACCAATGGACACTGATAAGCGGTAGCGATGGGCACTGAAAGGCACTGATGGGGCTGTACTGAGACTCAGGCCAATGATGATCAGTGTCCTAATTATCAGTGTAAACAATGTGCTGACAGGCTTGTTGGTTAACGGCAATCCTTTCCTCTCACAGTCAGTGGCGGCCCGTCCATTAGGGGTGCACGGGTGCCGTTCCACCTCTCCATGCGTCCGGCCACCTAATCTACATGCTGTGGGCCGGACGCATGGATTGTAATGCGTTTTTTTTTTCTAAGCATGTGATGTGACTCAGAGGTTCTAATAGGCTTCAAAAAGGGATAGCCTCGGGCTCAGAGCACTGTGCCATGAGCCCAACTAGTTGTGTGACAATAGCAAATAAATATACGTGCGCGCCCACAGTATCTATTGCATGAAGCGACGTACAGGTACGTCATTTTGCGCAATAGAGCCAACCTGTCGTAGTATATGTACTGTGGCTGGTCAGCAAGTGGTTAAAAAAAAAGAAAGTCTGCTATTATCTGCTTCTATTACAAGCTAAGTCCATAGTTTGGTACAAGTAAGGACTTCTGCTTCAGCTTTTTAGATAGGAGTCTATTGTCCTCAACCTGTACATAGTTTTTTGGAGTATCCCACTCAATTCCCTCAACCCTTTCCAAGTTCTCCAAAAATAAAAACAACACCCCTAGACTGGTTATTGAGGAAAAGTATGGCTGAGATTGTGTACCTGGCCGTGGAGCAATCCACTTGGTAAGAACCTGGGCAAATTTCCAGTAGCTCCTAAGGCATTAAGCGCTACATGTGTTTCGGATCTGAATGCAGTACATGTTTATGTACCTGTGTGAATGGCTCCATTGAAAATAATGCAGCCGCGTTTAGACCTGTAATTAAAAAACATGTATATGCGTTTTTTTACGCCCATGTTAATGAAGCTTAAAGTAGAACTTGGGCCTCACAGGCCTCATGTCTCAGTCATGTTTTACCACCAATCAAACGCATGTTATGTCTGATTATCAGAATAGGGTACTCACCAAGGCCGAGATGCCGAGAGCGGCTCACTGTTGCGACTAAGCACAGTCCGCCCCTGGAGGTGGTACAGAGGGTGGATGGCACAAAGAGGCACAAGCTACCAGCAGGCAGGGTCACTTGCGTGGAAGTCCTGTAGAACTGGAGAAGGGACCGATGGGTATCAGGATCCAGCAGGAGAAGTCCGGAGCAGGCTGAGGATCAAACACAGGTAAGCAGACAATCCAAGTCACAGGCTGAGGGTCAAGGCACTGGAGACAGGAGGTAAACCGGGTCACAAGCAGAAGGTCAAGGCACAGGAGACTGAAGGTAAATCTGGGTCACAGGCAGAGGGTCAAACACAGGTACAAGGTCCGTAAAACAAGCCGAGGTCAGTCCAGGAGAAGATCACAGTAGGTCAGGGTCAATCCGGGTCACAGCAGGTAATCAATCACAGGAAACGGGAACTCAGGTACAGGAAGCTGAAGACAAACCAGCAATTCCTCTGAGCACTTGCTCAACTTTTATAGGCAGCCAGGAAGTCATGTGGTGCATGCACTACGCAGCTGAGTATTTCTCTGACAGCTTCTCACTGTCAACTTTGCTGCCATCTAGTGTTCAATGTATAATATGTTTCTTTATAATTTGTTTCTCTGACAGTGCCCCCCCCCCCCGAGGGGCGGCCTCTGGACGCCCAAACTGGACATTAACTCTGGGTGTTCCAAATGAAAAGCTTGGATCAAGCAAGGGGCGTGTATGTTCCTTGAGGGTTCCCAAGAGTTATTTTCAGGCCGGTACCCCTTCCACTTGATTAGGTATTGGAGTTGTCTACCCCTCTTCCTGCAGGTCAGTATGGTTTAAACCTCGAATTCGTTTTCTCCATCCACATTTCATGGTGGAGGAGGCGGTTCTTCTCTTCCCGGGAAGGGGCTAGGAATTAAAGGTTTCAATAAGGATGCATGAAAGACAGGATTAATTCTGTAAGACCTGAGTAAGGCCAATTCAAAGGCCACAGGGTTGATCATCTTCTTGATTTTGAACGGCCCTATGAACTTCCGGCCCAATTTCCGTGAGGGACAAGGTAATCTGAGGTTAGCTGAAGATAACCAAACTTCCTCACTAGGGATGAGCTTCGAGTTCGAGTCAAACTCATGTTCGACTCGAAGATTGCCTGTTCGCATGTTCGCCGAACAGCGAACAATTTGGGGTGTTCGTGGCAAATTCAAAAAGCCGCGTAACACCCTGTAAAAGTCTA
Organism: Rana muscosa; assembly: GCA_029206835.1. Classification (NCBI taxonomy): domain Eukaryota; kingdom Metazoa; phylum Chordata; class Amphibia; order Anura; family Ranidae; genus Rana; species Rana muscosa. Next base: position 487,252,291 of record CM055121.1, read on the forward strand.
TGGGAGAAATCTAAAGTGCTAATTTTAAAGGCTTATATGCAAGTTATTGTCCTAAAAAGGGTTTGGGGACGCGGGTCCTGCCCCAGGGGATATGTATCAATGCAAAAAAAGTTTTAAAAACGGCCGTTTTTTCGGGAGCAGTGATTTTAATAATGCTTAAAGTGAAACAATAAAAGTGAAATATTCCTTTAAATTTCGTACCTGGGGTGTGTGTATAGTATGCCTGCTTGGAACTGTCCCTGCACAAAGTGTCATTTCTGAAGGAAAAAAAGTAATTTAAAACTCACTCGCGGCTATAATGAATTGTCGGCTCTCAGCAATACATGCATAGAAAAGTCATTGATAAAAAAAAAAAAAATGCGTGGGGTTCCCCCCAAATCAATTACCAGGCCCTTCAGGTCTGGTATGGATATTAAGGGGAACCCTGCCGCAAATTTAAAAAAAAAATGCGTGAGGTTCCCCCTAAATATCCTTACCAGGCCCTTCAGGTCTGGTATGGATTTTAAGGGGAACTCCACCCCAAATTAAAAAAAAATGGCATGGAGTTCCCCCAAAAATCCATACCAGACCCTTTATCCGAGCACGCAACCTGGCAGGCCGCAGGAAAAGAGGGGGGGATGAGAGAGCGCCCCCCCCTCCTGAACCGCACCAGGCCACATGCCCTCAACATGGGGAGGATGTCCCAATGTTGATGGGGACTGGGGCCTCATCCCCACAACCCTTGCCCGGTGGTTGTGGGGGTCTGCGGGCAGGAGGCTTATCGGAATCTGGAAGACCCCTTTAACAAAGGGGACCCCCCAGATCCCGGCCCCCCCCCATGTGATTTGGTAAGGGGTACATTGTACCCCTACCATTTCACGAAGAAAGTGTAAAAGAAAAAAAAAAACACACAGACACCTTGGAAAAGTCCTTTCCGATCCGATCCGATGTCCAGCGCTGCAGTCTCCACTCGAAACGTCATTGGCTGAGCGGACCTACACTGCAGAGGAAGTTCCCCATCAGGTCCACTCAGCCAATGACGTAGGCGGTGTCTGAGGTACGAGGGGGCGGGGGCGCCCTCGTATCTCAGACCCCGCCTACGTCATTGGCTAAGCGGACCTGATGGGGAACTTTCTCTTCAGTGTAAAAAAACTTAATAGACCCGCCCCTTCTCACGTTCCCCATCAGGAGCGGACCTGATGGGGAACGTGAGAAGGGGCGGGTCTATTCATTTTTTTACACTGAAGAGGAAGTTCCCCATCAGGTCCGCTCAGGTGTCTGTGTGTTTTTTTTACATTTGTTTTACACTTTCTTCGTGAAATGGTAGGGGTACAATGTACCCCTTACCAATTCACATAGGGGGGGGGCGGGATCTGGGGGTCCCCTTTGTTAAAGGGGTCTTCCAGATTCCGATAAGCCTCCTGCCCGCAGACCCCCAAAACCACCGGGCAAGGGTTGTGGGGATGAGGCCCTTGTCCCCATCAACATGGGGACATCCTCCCCATGTTGAGGGCATGTGGCCTGGTACAGTTCAGGAGGGGGGGGCGCTCTCTCGTCCACCTCTTTTCCTGCGGCCTGCCAGGTTGCGTGCTCGGATAAAGGGTCTGGTATGGATTTTTGGGGGAACTCCACGCCATTTTTTTTTAAACTTGGGGTGGAGTTCCCCTTAAAATCCATACCAGACCTGAAGGGTCTAGTATGGATATTTGGGGGGAACCCCACGTCATTTTTTTTTAATTTGATGCAGGGTTCCCCTTAATATCCATACCAGACCTGAAGGGCCTGGTAATTGAATTTGGGGGGACCCCCACACATTTATTTATTTATTTTTATCAATGACTTTTCTCTGTATTGCCGGGAGCCGACAATTCATTATAGCCGCGAGTGGTTTTAAATGGCTTTTTTTCCCTCAGAAATGACATTTTGTGCAGGGACAGTTCTAAGCAAGGGAAACAAGCGCGACTTTACAGGCATACTATACACCCCCCCCAGGTACGAAATTTAAAGGAATATTTCACTTTTTATTGTTTCACTTTATGCATTATTAAAATCACACTTCTCCTGAAAAAATGGCCGTTTTTAAAACTTTTTTTGCATTGATACATGTCCCCTGGGACAGGACTCGGGTCCCCAAACCCTTTTTACGACAATGAGAAAAGAGAAGGTTGGGACTTTATATGAAACACAGCACTTGGGTGGAATGAATCAATCAATATAGTATAAACAATATTTAATGTCGCAATTGAGCATAGTAAAGTACATAATGGTCATCATTAAACAGTGGACACAATACAAATTAAATAAGAACATGATTGGTAAATCACAAATGTTCATAATATATTGCACAGTATACATAATAACATATAATCATTGATAAGACCAGCAGTATACACAAAAATATATAAAATAATAAAAACGTAATTGATAGTAAATTAATTTGATTGATGATTCAAACAACGTAAAACCCATGGTATGTACATGATTGATGTGACATGGCAACACTTGTGTAGGCTCTACGCGTTTCGTGGATGTGTGGTCCACTCTTCAGGAGCAATTAACACTGGGAATACCTAGAGTAAAGAATAATTTCATAATCAATGGTAATTGATTAGAAGGAAAGAGGGGGAGTGGACCACACATCCACGAAACGCGTAGAGCCTACACAAGTGTTGCCATGTAAGAGTGTTAGGACCAAAGTATTTGCTCCCCCTCTTTCCTTCTAATCAATTACCATTGATTATGAAATTATTCTTTACTCTAGGTATTCCCAGTGTTAATTGCTCCTGAAGAGTGGACCACACATCCACGAAACGCGTAGAGCCTACACAAGTGTTGCCATGTCACATCAATCATGTATATACCATGGGTTTTACGTTGTTTGAATCATCAATCAAATTAATTTACTATCAATTACGTTTTTATTATTTTATATATTTTTGGGTATACTGCCTGCTGGTCTTATCAATGATTATATGTTATTATGTATACTGTGCAATATATTATGAACATTTGTGATTTACCAATCATGTTCTTATTTAATTTGTATTGTGTCCACTGTTTAATGATGACCATTATGTACTTTACTATGCTCAATTGCGACATTAAATATTGTTTATACTATATTGATTGATTCATTCCACCCAAGTGCTGTGTTTCATATAAAGTCCCAACCTTCTCTTTTCTCATATAATAGGGATGGAGACCTGTGTACTGGATGGTCATGGTCTCATATAAAGTCCCAAAACAATCTCCTTTTATCAACTAATTAGGGATGGAAACATACACTTATCTACTTATTTATCCCATGATTTTTTGTTTGACATGTAATTAGTGCCAATTATATAATATTTTAGTATTACTGGTTTTCCTGTTTTATCATTATGTTAGATCCTTGTCTGGGGGTTGCATCCATCCATACCGGGAGCTGCAACGCGCATCTCGGCTGTCCCCCAGTCCCTCGATCCCTATGATCGTGGGTATGGTGGCTAGCACTCGCTGTGCGTCAACGCCACGCCCCCATATGTCCGCGCGACTGACGTCATTCATAGACGCCGCGTGCCGACGTATTGTGTTTCCATCTGCGTGCGCCACGAGGGAGAATTTAGGCGCCTATTTAAGCGTTAGTTGCTTGGATGTGGCTGCCTCTTCTCTCTCGGCACACCTAGCGTGACGTTGGTGGAGCTCTGCTGGCAGGTGGGATGGTCCTTATTCCTATTCCCATAATTTTTCCCATACTAGACGCTTCACTATGGTCATCCACAATTGACCAGTTCACAGCCGTATTTAATTTAGGTAAACTCACTGTTGATATAATTACTATGGTCACTTGTCTTATACAATTTTTATTCAATATTCAACCCTTCACCCTGCTAAATTACCTACTTAATAGGATGTCTGACCCTTATTTTTCATGTATATACCCACACATATTGGTCCTTTATTGTTGTTTCCCTTCACTAACTCACCATTAATATCCATTATGCTTCATCATGTTATCTCACTCACACCAATAGGATGGTCGTTTTCTATGCTCCTATCTTCACCTTTTCCTACATATAGGTCTTACAATCCCCCTTTTCCTTTATTAGCTCAGTAGTATTACCTTTATGCTTACCAATTTCTATATTACCATTTATTACAGAAGCCTTTCTTGGGCTCAGTACAAGTACTGCAGCTATGAAACTACAAAGGGGATTTTGTAATGCAATCTTTCACCCCAGGGTCGAGTCCTCGGCCTGCCGCCGCATTGCCTGCACCTCAGCTCCCGGGGGGATGTCCTTCATCCCCCAGCGCCTCTCATTACCAACGTTATCCTCTATACGTTTTTAAGCTACCCATAGGTAAGAGTGTTAGGACCAAAGTATTTGCTCCCCCTCTTTCCTTCTAATCAATTACCATTGATTATGAAATTATTCTTTACTCTAGGTATTCCCAGTGTTAATTGCTCCTGAAGAGTGGACCACACATCCACGAAACGCGTAGAGCCTACACAAGTGTTGCCATGTCACATCAATCATGTACATACCATGGGTTTTACGTTGTTTGAATCATCAATCAAATTAATTTACTATCAATTACGTTTTTATTATTTTATATATTTTTGGGTATACTGCTGGTCTTATCAATGATTATATGTTATTATGTATACTGTGCAATATATTATGAACATTTGTGATTTACCAATCATGTTCTTATTTAATTTGTATTGTGTCCACTGTTTAATGATGACCATTATGTACTTTACTATGCTCAATTGCGACATTAAATATTGTTTATACTATATTGATTGATTCATTCCACCCAAGTGCTGTGTTTCATATAAAGTCCCAACCTTCTCTTTTCTCATATAATAGGGATGGAGACCTGTGTACTGGATGGTCATGGTCTCATATAAAGTCCCAAAACAATCTCCTTTTATCAACTAATTAGGGATGGAAACATACACTTATCTACTTATTTATCCCATGATTTTTTGTTTGACATGTAATTAGTGCCAATTATATAATATTTTAGTATTACTGGTTTTCCTGTTTTATCATTATGTTAGATCCTTGTCTGGGGGTTGCTTCCATCCATACCGGGAGCTGCGACGCGCATCTCGGCTGTCCCCCAGTCCCTCGATCCCTATGATCGCGGGTATGGTGGCTAGCACTCGCTGTGCGTCGACGCCACGCCCCCATACGTCCGCGCGACTGACGTCATTCATGACGCCGCGTGCTGACGTATTGTGTTTCCATCTGCATGCGCCACGAGGGAGAATTTAGGCGCCTATTTAAGCGTTAGTTGCTTGAATGTGGCTGCCTCGTCTCTCTCGGCACACCTAGCGTGACGTTGGTGGAGCTCTGCTGGCAGGTGGGATGGTCCTTATTCCTATTCCCATAATTTTTCCCATACTAGACGCTTCACTATGGTTATCCACAATTGACCAGTTCACAGCCGTATTTAATTTAGGTAAACTCACTGTTGATATAATTACTATGGTCACTTGTCTTATACAATTTTTATTCAATATTCAACCCTTCACCCTGCTAAATTACCTACTTAATAGGATGTCTGACTCTTATTTTTCATGTATATACCCACACATATTGGTCCTTTATTGTTGTTTCCCTTCACTAACTCACCATTAATATCCATTATGCTTCATCATGTTATCTCACTCACACCAATAGGATGGTCGTTTTCTATGCTCCTATCTTCACCTTTTCCTACATATAGGTCTTACAATCCCCCTTTTCCTTTATTAGCTCAGTAGTATTTCCTTTATGCTTACCAATTTCTATATTACCATTTAATACAGAAGCCTTTCTTGGGCTCAGTACAAGTACTGCAGCTATGGAACTACAAAGGGGATTTTGTAATGCAATCTTTCACCCCAGGGTCGAGTCCCCCCCCCTGCCGCCGCATTGCCTGCACCTTAGCTCCCGGGGGGATGTCCTTCATCCCCCAGCGCCTCTCATTACCAACGTTATCCTCTATACGTTTTTAAGCTACCCATAGGTAAGAGTGTTAGGACCAAAGTATTTGCTCCCCCTCTTTCCTTCTAATCAATTACCATTGATTATGAAATTATTCTTTACTGTAGGTATTCCCAGTGTTAATTGCTCCTGAAGAGTGGACCACACATCCACGAAACGCGTAGAGCCTACACAAGTGTTGCCATGTCACATCAATCATGTACATACCATGGGTTTTACGTTGTTTGAATCATCAATCAAATTAATTTACTATCAATTACGTTTTTATTATTTTATATATTTTTGGGTATACTGCTGGTCTTATCAATGATTATATGTTATTATGTATACTGTGCAATATATTATGAACATTTGTGATTTACCAATCATGTTCTTATTTAATTTGTATTGTGTCCACTGTTTAATGATGACCATTATGTACTTTACTATGCTCAATTGCGACATTAAATATTGTTTATACTATATTGATTGATTCATTCCACCCAAGTGCTGTGTTTCATATAAAGTCCCAACCTTCTCTTTTCTCATATAATAGGGATGGAGACCTGTGTACTGGATGGTCATGGTCTCATATAAAGTCCCAAAACAATCTCCTTTTATCAACTAATTAGGGATGGAAACATACACTTATCTACTTATTTATCCCATGATTTTTTGTTTGACATGTAATTAGTGCCAATTATATAACATTTTAGTATTACTGGTTTTCCTGTTTTATCATTATGTTAGATCCTTGTCTGGGGGTTGCTTCCATCCATACCGGGAGCTGCGACGCGCATCTCGGCTGTCCCTCAGTCCCTCGATCCCTATGTTGTGGGTATGGTGGCTAGCACTCGCTGTGCGTCAACGCCACGCCCCCATACGTCCGCGCGACTGACGTCATTCATGACGCCGCGTGCCGACGTATTGTGTTTCCATCTGCGTGCGCCACGAGGGAGAATTTAGGCGCCTATTTAAGCGTTAGTTGCTTGGATGTGGCTGCCTCTTCTCTCTCGGCACACCTAGCGTGACGTTGGTGGAGCTCTGCTGGCAGGTGGGATGGTCCTTATTCCTATTCCCATAATTTTTCCCATACTAGACGCTTCACTATGGTCATCCACAATTGAACAGTTCACAGCCGTATTTAATTTAGGTAAACTCACTGTTGATATAATTACTATGGTCACTTGTCTTATACAATTTTTATTCAATATTCAACCCTTCACCCTGCTAAATTACCTACTTAATAGGATGTCTGACCCTTATTTTTCATGTATATACCCACACATATTGGTCCTTTATTGTTGTTTCCCTTCACTAACTCACCATTAATATCCATTATGCTTCATCATGTTATCTCACTCACACCAATAGGATGGTCGTTTTCTATGCTCCTATCTTCACCTTTTCCTACATATAGGTCTTACAATCCCCCTTTTCCTTTATTAGCTCAGTAGTATTACCTTTATCTAAAAAAGGTGCACATAAACTATAGGGGCCCACAAGTGCACTTCTCGGCGCCAAGGGGAACGGTTTACCAATTAACTTATTCTGAGATCAGAATAATAATAGAGTAAAAAGATAACATACAGATATATATATATAAAATTAGATATAACCAATATCACATTAATGATAAAAGGTGTTCTTATAAGAAATAGCAGCAGCTGTTTAAAATTATAGATGAAAGAAACTGACACCCATAAAACAGTAAATATATAAAATGTATCAAAAAAATTAAGAACAGAGTCTATTTGATAAAACAGCGCTTAGTATTGGATAATGTCCAACTTCAAAAAATGTATGCGGTATGGTGGAAAAGAAATAAAATCACAAAGGATGCAGTAAAGTCACAGTTCTTAGTGTGGTAGGTGTTTCTAAGAGATGGATGAATCGTGCACCCTACACCAGCTCCCAATCTTCACCACAGATGTGATATAAGGTCCCCCGCTGGGGTTCAAACTCACCAGAACAGTAAATCAAATGAGCCTTGCAAGATAAATTCCTCCTAATTCAAACTTCCATCACCACCTCAGGAATCGGTATGGGTTAAAACTCCATTCGAGGTACATATAAAACACAAATTCACTGACATAGTGTAATCCTGCTTTATTTTAAATTAACCCATATAAAACATATCCCCGCTTCCAATATACGTACAATAGTTCAACTTGTAAATGACATATAGGAATGAAACATAATCACCGCTCTCCTCCGAACACAGGGGCCGCACTCGTGCTGCAAGCGCAAAACTACAGACGCTTCCTGGTTACGTTCTGGTTAGCGGTGGAACGCACACTCCTCACTTCCTGGATACGCCGTTGTAGCCACGCCCTGATGCGTTTCGTCACTTCCGACTTCAACAGAGGGCGTGGCTACTCGGCGTAAACACGGACCTTATATTATCCCTCCTCCACGGCCATTGGATAGGACAGCCCTACTCGTCCGCTCCTATTGGTACAGAGCCCGAGCGGAAGACGAGACGGACGTCGGCCGTGTTGAGTCACAGGGAATGCATAAATGCATAAACAAGCTCCGTGACATAAAGACTGCACTTTTTCAAAAAATAATAATAACCGGTGAAATGCGGTTTGTTTAAACTATGAAAAATATTTGGTTTTCACCTAACAGTATATTTTCAATATAATAAATGTGCCACATTTCGAACACTACTAATCACTCTATTACAAACAGGGGGGTTGCGATGCCACAGCCCCATATGTATAATATATTAAAAAGTGTGCCTTAATGATCATTAAAATGAATGTCTGACTGTCGGTCACAGAGGGCCAATTAGGTATCCGTGATTTCAGTGGGTTAATGAGAAATGGACACCCAAGTTTTTTATATATGTCCATATCCCCAGTGTTTAACCCACTAATCACTGACAGTAGAATTAATACATAAAACAACAATGGGAATATAATCAAAACTGGAGGATCTGCTACTATATAAATATAGCAGATAAAATACATACAATGTTAAATCTCAATAAGCATTACATGTATGAAAAGTAATGGAGAATAAAAAAGCATAAATTAAATAAAATAAAATAAAAATAAAATAAAATAAAATAGACAAGGCTTGGAGTAAAATGAACCGTATATATAAGACTGGATTTTGATAAAATCGTTCAAAGGTGATATGCCAAAATTAAAATCCTTAATAAAAATACGATGAGAAATAAAATGAAAACAGAGAACCTCAAATATCTAAAAAATTACATCACTTTAAAAATGAAATAAAATAATAATAGATATTTGTATATTCGTGGATAACAGTTGATAATATAAGAGGGGGCACAAATGCTTTAATAATCACTGATAAAGCAGTTGATATCTAAATCAACGTTTAACCCCCTCGGTGCCAATGTATCAACTGAAAATATCCATTGAGTTTCTAGTTTGGAAAGTTCTCTTACAAGGTTTGCCCCCCTCCATGGAGGTTTAAGGTGATCAACCCCCCAAAATTTTAGGCCTGCTGGATTTTGATCATGAAAGAGCTTGAAGTGTAAGGACACGTTATGGTCTTTATAACCTAGTTTGATATTTGCTACGTGTTCAGCTATCCTTATTTTGAGTGCTCTTTTAGTGCGACCTACATACATAAGTTTGCATGGGCATTCCAGGATGTAGACCACATAGGTTGTGTTACATGTAATAAAATCATTTATTTGGAACTCAGAATTATTAGAGGTAGAGACAAAGGTCTCAATAGCTCTTAGAGGTCTTTCAACTTCTCTACATGGGCGACATTTCCGACAAGAGAAGAACCCATCTCTATCCCAGAAAGATGGAGGTTTTTTTGGGGGGTCTAATACCTTTTTAACTATTCTGTCTCCATAATTTGGAGCTTTTCTGTAGATAAAACCTGGTTTCAGTGGAATAACATTCCTGAGTATTTTATCAAGTAAGAGGATGTGCCAGTGAGAGGAAAAGATCTTTTCAACTTCTTTATATTGTGAGTGATATCCAGAAATGAAGCTCCACTCATGTATATTTTTGTTATGCAGAGGTGCGGTATCCGTTAGACAAACTCTTCTAGGTATTTTTAGGAGGTCACTTATAATTGTATCAATGCATATTTCTTTGTAGCCCTTTTCTATGAATTTTCCTTTTAGGGTCAGTGCTTGGGACTTGTAATCTTCATCGTTAGTGCAATTTCGACGAACTCGCATTAGTTGACCTTTCGGTATGTTCTTAAGCCACATCGGGTGGTGTCCACTTTGTGTTGGGAGGTAGCTGTTAGAGTCAGTTGGCTTAAAGTAGACTTTTGTTCCCAATTTATTACCAGTCCGAAAAATATTCAAATCCAAAAAGTGGATACTTTGTTGGTTGTATTCACTAGTGAGTCTAATATTGCACTTATTGTCCGTTAGTTCTTCTAAAAACATTTCCAATGAAGATAAAGTACCCGCCCAGATAAAAAATAAATCATCGATATATCTTCGATATAAAATCAGCTGATCTCTCCTGTGATTAAAAATGGTCTTATCCTCCCATTCCGCCATAAATAAATTAGCTATACTCGGGGCAAATTTAGCCCCCATAGCTACCCCTTTTTTCTGGGAGTAAAAATGGCCATCATACCAGAAATAGTTACTTGCAAGACAAAAATCCAAGCAGTTCCGTAAAAAGATTTTTTGAGCGAATGTGATATTGTCTCTTTTGCATAATGCCCAATTGAGGGCTAAGAGAGCGTCATCGTGCTGAATCACAGTGTACAAAGATGACACATCAGCTGTTACCAGAAAAACTTCTTCTTTCCCAGTTAAATCAATCTCTTCAAGTAATATGAGTAAATCCTTAGTGTCCTTTAAATATGCACGTGTCTGGGTAACGCTTTTTTGAAGAAAGTGGTCAAGATATTGGCCCACTCGAGCGGTAACAGACCCAATTCCATTTACTATGGGTCTTGCTGGAGGGCGGTTGAGATCTTTATGAATCTTGGGCAAAGTGTAGATGGTGGGTATTCTGCTATAGCTTGGTGTCAAATATTTGCATTCTTTCATAGAGAGAGCTCTTTTCTGAAAACCAGCTTCTACAAGTGTCCCAAGATTTTCTTCATATTGTGAAGTGGGATCATTATTTAGCATACGGTAAGTCTCTTTATCTAACAACATTTCCATCATCTGTTCATGATAAAATTATTTCGTTAAGATCACGACACCTCCACCTTTATCTGCGGGCCTGATGATAATATCCTTTCTCTTCTCCAAAAATTCCATACCCTCTTTAATGTGTCTTGGATCCACATTTCTCTTCGGTTTTATGTGTTCCAGGTCACGCAATACCAATCCCTTGAACACGTCAAGAGGCTGATTAGTGCCTATCAGAGGGTTGAACAGAGATTTATTGCGCAAACCACTATCTGTGGGGACTGAGCCTCTTGACGTGTTCAAGGGATTGGTATTGCGTGACCTGGAACACATAAAACCGAAGAGAAATGTGAATCCAAGACACATTAAAGATGGTATAGAACTTTTGGAGAAGAGAAAGGATATTATCATCAGGCCCGCAGATAAAGGTGGAGGTGTCGTGATCTTAACGAAAGAATTTTATCATGAACAGATGATGGAAATGTTGTTAGATAAAGAGACTTACCGTATGCTAAATAATGATCCCACTTCACAATATGAAGAAAATCTTGGGACACTTGTAGAAGCTGGTTTTCAGAAAAGAGCTCTCTCTATGAAAGAACGCAAATATTTGACACCAAGCTATAGCAGAATACCCACCATCTACACTTTGCCCAAGATTCATAAAGATCTCAACCGCCCTCCAGCAAGACCCATAGTAAATGGAATTGGGTCTGTTACCGCTCGAGTGGGCCAATATCTTGACCACTTTCTTCAAAAAAGCGTTACCCAGACACGTGCATATTTAAAGGACACTAAGGATTTACTCATATTACTTGAAGAGATTGATTTAACTGGGAAAGAAGAAGTTTTTCTGGTAACAGCTGATGTGTCATCTTTGTACACTGTGATTCAGCACGATGACGCTCTCTTAGCCCTCAATTGGGCATTTTGCAAAAGAGACGATATCACATTCGCTCAAAAAATCTTTTTACGGAACTGCTTGGATTTTTGTCTTGCAAGTAACTATTTCTGGTATGATGGCCATTTTTACTCCCAGAAAAAAGGGGTAGCTATGGGGGCTAAATTTGCCCCGAGTATAGCTAATTTATTTATGGCGGAATGGGAGGATAAGACCATTTTTAATCACAGGAGAGATCAGCTGATTTTATATCGAAGATATATCGATGATTTATTTTTTATCTGGGCGGGTACTTTATCTTCATTGGAAATGTTTTTAGAAGAACTAACGGACAATAAGTGCAATATTAGACTCACTAGTGAATACAACCAACAAAGTATCCACTTTTTGGATTTGAATATTTTTCGGACTGGTAATAAATTGGGAACAAAAGTCTACTTTAAGCCAACTGACTCTAACAGCTACCTCCCAACACAAAGTGGACACCACCCGATGTGGCTTAAGAACATACCGAAAGGTCAACTAATGCGAGTTCATCGAAATTGCACTAACGATGAAGATTACAAGTCCCAAGCACTGACCCTAAAAGGAAAATTCATAGAAAAGGGCTACAAAGAAATATGCATTGATACAATTATAAGTGACCTCCTAAAAATACCTAGAAGAGTTTGTCTAATGGATACCGCACCTCTGCATAACAAAAATATACATGAGTGGAGCTTCATTTCTGGATATCACTCACAATATAAAGAAGTTGAAAAGATCTTTTCCTCTCACTGGCACATCCTTTTACTTGATAAAATACTCAGGAATGTTATTCCACTGAAACCAGGTTTTATCTACAGAAAAGCTCCAAATTATGGAGACAGAATAGTTAAAAAGGTATTAGACCCCCCAAAAAAACCTCCATCTTTCTGGGATAGAGATGGGTTCTTCTCTTGTCGGAAATGTCGCCCATGTAGAGAAGTTGAAAGATCTCTAAGAGCTATTGAGACCTTTGTCTCTACCTCTAATAATTCTGAGTTCCAAATAAATGATTTTATTACATGTAACACAACCTATGTGGTCTACATCCTGGAATGCCCATGCAAACTTATGTATGTAGGTCGCACTAAAAGAGCACTCAAAATAAGGATAGCTGAACACGTAGCAAATATCAAACTAGGTTATAAAGACCATAACGTGTCCTTACACTTCAAGCTCTTTCATGATCAAAATCCAGCAGGCCTAAAATTTTGGGGGGTTGATCACCTTAAACCTCCATGGAGGGGGGCAAACCTTGTAAGAGAACTTTCCAAACTAGAAACTCAATGGATATTTTCAGTTGATACATTGGCACCGAGGGGGTTAAACGTTGATTTAGATATCAACTGCTTTATCAGTGATTATTAAAGCATTTGTGCCCCCTCTTATATTATCAACTGTTATCCACGAATATACAAATATCTATTATTATTTTATTTCATTTTTAAAGTGATGTAATTTTTTAGATATTTGAGGTTCTCTGTTTTCATTTTATTTCTCATCGTATTTTTATTAAGGATTTTAATTTTGGCATATCACCTTTGAACGATTTTATCAAAATCCAGTCTTATATATACGGTTCATTTTACTCCAAGCCTTGTCTATTTTATTTTATTTTATTTTTATTTTATTTTATTTAATTTATGCTTTTTTATTCTCCATTACTTTTCATACATGTAATGCTTATTGAGATTTAACATTGTATGTATTTTATCTGCTATATTTATATAGTAGCAGATCCTCCAGTTTTGATTATATTCCCATTGTTGTTTTATGTATTAATTCTACTGTCAGTGATTAGTGGGTTAAACACTGGGGATATGGACATATATAAAAAACTTGGGTGTCCATTTCTCATTAACCCACTGAAATCACGGATACCTAATTGGCCCTCTGTGACCGACAGTCAGACATTCATTTTAATGATCATTAAGGCACACTTTTTAATATATTATACATATGGGGCTGTGGCATCGCAACCCCCCTGTTTGTAATAGAGTGATTAGTAGTGTTCGAAATGTGGCACATTTATTATATTGAAAATATACTGTTAGGTGAAAACCAAATATTTTTCATAGTTTAAACAAACCGCATTTCACCGGTTATTATTATTTTTTGAAAAAGTGCAGTCTTTATGTCACGGAGCTTGTTTATGCATTTATGCATTCCCTGTGACTCAACACGGCCGACGTCCGTCTCGTCTTCCGCTCGGGCTCTGTACCAATAGGAGCGGACGAGTAGGGCTGTCCTATCCAATGGCCGTGGAGGAGGGATAATATAAGGTCCGTGTTTACGCCGAGTAGCCACGCCCTCTGTTGAAGTCGGAAGTGACGAAACGCGTCAGGGCGTGGCTACAACGGCGTATCCAGGAAGTGAGGAGTGTGCGTTCCACCGCTAACCAGAACGTAACCAGGAAGCGTCTGTAGTTTTGCGCTTGCAGCACGAGTGCGGCCCCTGTGTTCGGAGGAGAGCGGTGATTATGTTTCATTCCTATATGTCATTTACAAGTTGAACTATTGTACGTATATTGGAAGCGGGGATATGTTTTATATGGGTTAATTTAAAATAAAGCAGGATTACACTATGTCAGTGAATTTGTGTTTTATATGTACCTCGAATGGAGTTTTAACCCATACCGATTCCTGAGGTGGTGATGGAAGTTTGAATTAGGAGGAATTTATCTTGCAAGGCTCATTTGATTTACTGTTCTGGTGAGTTTGAACCCCAGCGGGGGACCTTATATCACATCTGTGGTGAAGATTGGGAGCTGGTGTAGGGTGCACGATTCATCCATCTCTTAGAAACACCTACCACACTAAGAACTGTGACTTTACTGCATCCTTTGTGATTTTATTTCTTTTCCACCATACCGCATACATTTTTTGAAGTTGGACATTATCCAATACTAAGCGGCGCGCTGTTTTATCAAATAGACTCTGTTCTTAATTTTTTTGATACATTTTATAGCATTACCTTTATGCTTACCAATTTCTATATTACCATTTATTACAGAAGCCTTTCTTGGGCTCAGTACAAGTACTGCAGCTATGGAACTACAAAGGGGATTTTGTAATGCAATCTTTCACCCCAGGGTCGAGTCCCCCCCCTGCCGCCGCATTGCCTGCACCTCAGCTCCCGGGGGGATGTCCTTCATCCCCCAGCGCCTCTCATTACCAACGTTATCCTCTATACGTTTTTAAGCTACCCATAGGTAAGAGTGTTAGGACCAAAGTATTTGCTCCCCCTCTTTCCTTCTAATCAATTACCATTGATTATGAAATTATTCTTTACTCTAGGTATTCCCAGTGTTAATTTCTCCTGAAGAGTGGACCACACATCCACGAAACGCGTAGAGCCTACACAAGTGTTGCCATGTCACATCAATCATGTACATACCATGGGTTTTACGTTGTTTGAATCATCAATCAAATTAATTTACTATCAATTACTTTTTTCTTATTTTATATATTTTTGGGTATACTGCTGGTCTTATCAATGATTATATGTTATTATGTATACTGTGCAATATATTATGAACATTTGTGATTTACCAATCATGTTCTTATTTAATTTGTATTGTGTCCACTGTTTAATGATGACCATTATGTACTTTACTATGCTCAATTGCGACATTAAATATTGTTTATACTATATTGATTGATTCATTCCACCTAAGTGCTGTGTTTCATATAAAGTCCCAACCTTCTCTTTTCTCATATAATAGGGATGGAGACCTGTGTACTGGATGGTCATGGTCTCATATAAAGTCCCAAAACAATCTCCTTTTATCAACTAATTAGGGATGGAAACATACACTTATCTACTTATTTATCCCATGATTTTTTGTTTGACATGTAATTAGTGCCAATTATATAACATTTTAGTATTACTGGTTTTCCTGTTTTATCATTATGTTAGATCCTTGTCTGGGGGTTGCTTCCATCCATACCGGGAGCTGCGACGCGCATCTCGGCTGTCCCCCAGTCCCTCGATCCCTATGATCGCGGGTATGGTGGCTAGCACTCGCTGTGCGTCGACGCCACGCCCCCATACGTCCGCGCGACTGACGTCATTCATGACGCCACGTGCCGACGTATTGTGTTTCCATCTGCGTGCGCCACGAGGGAGAATTTAGGCGCCTATTTAAGCGTTAGTTGCTTGGATGTGGCTGCCTCTTCTCTCTCGGCACAACTAGCGTGACGTTGGTGGAGCTCTGCTGGCAGGTGGGATGGTCCTTATTCCTATTCCCATAATTTTTCCCATACTAGACGCTTCACTATGGTCATCCACAATTGACCAGTTCACAGCCGTATTTAATTTAGGTAAACTCACTGTTGATATAATTACTAGGGTCACTTGTCTTATACAATTTTTATTCAATATTCAACCCTTCACCCTGCTAAATTACCTACTTAATAGGATGTCTGACCCTTATTTTTCATGTATATACCCACACATATTGGTCCTTTATTGTTGTTTCCCTTCACTAACTCACCATTAATATCCATTATGCTTCATCATGTTATCTCACTCACACCAATAGGATGGTCGTTTTCTATGCTCCTATCTTCACCTTTTCCTACATATAGGTCTTACAATCCCCCTTTTCCTTTATTAGCTCAGTAGTATTACCTTTATGTTTACCAATTTCTGTATTACCATTTATTACAGAAGCCTTTCTTGGGCTCAGTACAAGTACTGCAGCTATGGAACTACAAAGGGGATTTTGTAATGCAATCTTTCACCCCAGGGTCGAGTCCCCCCCCTGCCGCCGCATTGCCTGCACCTCAGCTCCCGGGGGGATGTCCTTCATCCCCCAGCGCCTCTCATTACCAACATTATCCTCTATACGTTTTTAAGCTACCCATAGGTAAGAGTGTTAGGACCAAAGTATTTGCTCCCCCTCTTTCCTTCTAATCAATTACCATTGATTATGAAATTATTCTTTACTCTAGGTATTCCCAGTGTTAATTGCTCCTGAAGAGTGAACCACACATCCACGAAACGCGTAGAGCCTACACAAGTGTTGCCATGTCACATCAATCATGTACATACCATGGGTTTTACATTGTTTGAATCATTAATCAAATTAATTTACTATCAATTACGTTTTTATTATTTTATATATTTTTGGGTATACTGCTGCTCTTATCAATGATTATATGTTATTATGTATACTGTGCAATATATTATGAACATTTGTGATTTACCAATCATGTTCTTATTTAATTTGTATTGTGTCCACTGTTTAATGATGACCATTATGTACTTTACTATGCTCAATTGCGACATTAAATATTGTTTATACTATATTGATTGATTCATTCCACCCAAGTGCTGTGTTTCATATAAAGTCCCAACCTTCTCTTTTCTCATATAATAGGGATGGAGATCTGTGTACTGGATGGTCATGGTCTCATATAAAGTCCCAAAACAATCTCCTTTTATCAACTTTTTACGACAATAACTTGCATATTAGCCTTTATAATTAGCACTTTAGATTTCGAACGTTCGAGTCCATTGTATTTAATAGGGTTCTAAAGTTCACGTGAACTTTAGGTCTGTTCGCAGGTTCTGGTGCGAACCGAACAGGGGGGTGTTCGGCTCATCCCTATTCCTCACCAACCTTGAAAACCCGGTTCTCCTTCCTTCCCCTGTTGTAGTACTTCTTATAGTTATCTTGGGCCTTCTGCATTGTTTCCTGAATCATTTGAAAGTTCCGTTGGATGGAGGATATTCGGTCTTGTACAGCAGGAACAGATAATTCAGGGGTAGAGTTCGGGAGGAAAGAAGGGTGAAACCCAAAGTTAGACCAGAAGGGTGTTTGTTGGTGGCTGTATCTTGGGAGCTGGAAGAGAAACAGCGGAGATACTGCTCCAGAGTTTGGTTCGTTCTCTCCGTCTGGCCTTTGCTTTGAGGGTGGTCTGCCGAGGAGAGACAGACCCTTATTTCTAGTGCTTTTCAAAGTTCTTTCCAAAATTTGGAGGTGAATTGGACCCCTCTATCAGAGACGACACTGTCGGGTACTCCATGTAGCCTTATTATTTCTTTGATAAAAATGTTAACTGTATCCAAGGCAGAGGGGGTTCCCACCATGGGCAAGAAGTGTGCCATTTTGGAAAGGCGGTCGACAACGACCAGGATGGAGGTGAAACCATCCGAGGAAGGAAGATCGACAATGAAGTCCATAGAAACTTCAGCCCATGGGCGTTCTGGGATTGGTAAAGGTCTAAGTAGTCCCCAAGATTTGGTGTTAGCCCCTTTACTGTGCTGGGATGAAATACATGAGAGAATATACTCTTTACAGTCCTGCCTCCAACCAGGCCACCAAAAAGAACGGGCAACCAATTCTGACGTTTTCAGAGTCCCAAAGTGACCAGCCAGTTTATGATCATGAAGCATCCTTAAAGTCAGGGGTCTAGCCTCCAGTGGCACAAAAAAATTTCCTTGGGACCAGAGCAAGTCATCTCGTTTTTCCAAGGAGGATACCTCTGGGTCAGTACAATGGCTGGACGCCAACTTGATGGTGGTCATAAGATCAGTGTGTGTGAGCAGAATGAAGTTTTGCGGAGATAAGATGGTGTTTGGTTCAGTTGACTGGGGAGATTCAGGGAACATCTGGGAGAGTGCGTCTGCTTTCCCATTCATGGAGCCGGGTCTGTACGAAATATGGAAGTTGAACCTAGAAAATAAGAGGGCCCAACGGGCTTGGCTGGGTCTTAAGAGTTTGGCTGACCTAAGATATTCTAGGTTTTTTGATCGGTGAAGATCATAATGGAATGGGACGCACCCTCCAACAGATATCTCCACTCCTCCAGGGCAAACTTGATGGCCAACCGCTCCCTCTCTCCCACATCATAATTCCTTTCGGGGGAACTTAGTTTTCGGGATGCGAAAGCTACAGGATGGAGGAGGGCCTTGGGGCCCTGTCTCTGGGAGAGGATGCCGTAGGATTATTGCAGAGGTGAACAGGGTTTTGAGTTTGGTAAAAGCTTCCTGGGCCTCTTGGGACCACTGAAAATGACTGTGTTGGCGGGTTAGTTGGGTGATGGGTGCAACAATGGATGAGAAACCAATGATAAACCTCCAGTAAAAATTTGCAAATCCAATAAACCGCTGTACTCCCTTTTTGTCTACTGGAGCCGGCCAGTCCTGAATTGCCTTGACTTTCTGGGGATCCATTGCGACCCCGTTGGTAGAAATGATAAAGCCTAGGAATTGCACAACAGATTTTTCGAATTCGCATTTCTCTGCTTTAACCACTTAACGACCGCCCACCGCCGATTTACGTCGGCAGAATGGCACCGACAGGCAGAATCACGTAGATCTACGTGATCGCCTTTGTGCAGTTGGGGGGTCCATCCGGACCCCCCTTCACTGCAGTGAGCGGCCGTTAAGTGTTCGGGAGCGATCAGGCATGAGGGGGCGGCCGCTCGATTCCGCCCCCCCCCCCCTCGCGATCGCTCCCGGCCAATGAAAATGCTTCCTCCGCCATGTGATGCTGGAGGAAGTGATGTCATCTCCCTCGCCGCGGTCTTTTCGTTCCCGGCGCCGAGGAGAGAAGACAGAGGTTAGTGCTCCAACAGTCCACTGACACGTAGGTACACATAGGCACACAAATCACCCCCCAGTCACCCCCAGATCACCCCCCAGGTCACCCCAAAGCCCCCAATCACAGTGTCACTGATTGCAGTGATCATTTATTTTACTGATCACTGCATTTAGTGTCATCTGTGATTGTAAAAAGTTGCAGGGCAGTTAGGATTAGGCCCCTTTAGGTCCAGGGTAGCCCCCTAACCCCCCCCTAATAAAGGTTTAACCCCTTGATCACCCCCCAGGTAACCCTTTCACCCCCTAACTTCAGCGTCACTAAGCGATTGTTTTTCCGATCGCTGTATTCGTGTCGCTGGTGTTTTAGATAGGCAGTTATTTTTTTTTAGGTTCGCCGCAGGTTTTTATTAGTGTCAGGTACCCCCATATATTATTTTAACCCCCTGATTGCCCCTAGAGTTAACCCTTTCACCAGTGATCGCCGTATAAGCGTCACTGGTGTCACTGGTTAGCCAGTAAGTTATTTAGTTATTTAGGTTACCCGTCAGGTTTTTATATAGCGTCGGGTACCCCCATATTTAACCTAATAAAGGTTTTAACCCCCTGATTGCCCCTAGTTAACCCTTTCACCAGTGATCACCATATAAAGGTTACGGGTGACGCTGGTTGATTAGTTTGCTTTTTATAGCATCAGGGCACCTGCCGTATATAACCCAATAAAGGTTTAACCCCCCTGATCGCCCGGCGGGTGAGATCAATTAGGTTTTAGCGCCAGAGAGGGTCTGCGTCGCCCCAGGCAGTGTTAGGTTAGTGCCAGTAACGCTAACACCCACGCGCAAAGCATAACCCCCCTTAGTGGTATAGTATCTGATCAGATCTATACTAGCATCCCCAGCGGTTTAGGGTTCCCAAAAACGCAGTGTTAGCGGGATCAGCCCAGATACCTGCTAGCGCCTGCGTTTAGCCCCTCCGCCCAGCCCAGCCCAGCCCACCCAAGTGCAGTATCGATCGATCACTGTCACTTACCAAACACAACACACATAACTGCAGCGTTCGCGGAGACAGGCCTGATCCCTGCGATCGCTAACAGTTTTTTTGTAGCGTTTGATATATTTGCTGACGACAGTCAGGTGCTTTTTTTCCTGTGAATCTTACTAGTGTACCCCTAAATTTAGAGCCCAAAATGGCAAGACGAAGGTACACTAGTAAAGAGGCCTACGAGATTCTGAGCATGACAGATAGTGAAGAGGAGGTCACGTATCTGTCAGATTCAGGCTCAGAATATCTTCCCGTAGAAGACAGTGACGTCAGCGGCCCCACGTCAGATAGCTCTGACGACGAAGTTGAGGTCCCTGCTAAGGTCAGGTGTACCCGATCCCGATCTTCTGAGGTTGTTGAGGAGCAAGAACCGCAGGTCTCTCGTATCATGGAGCAGAGTAGTACTAGCGCCGCTATTCCTTCTGGTGAACTGGCAAGCACCAGCGGCCTAGTACAGCCTGGACGTACATCCAGCACTGCAGTAACACTTGGTGACGTGGCGAGTCCCATAAGTGCAGTTCAAGCTGGCGAGGTGGCAAGCACAAGTAGTGTCCCGCTGCCACCAAGAAGACAAAGGCAGGCCCGTCGTGCCCATACTGCCCTTCCTGCAGAATTCGCCTATCCTGATTGGGTCCCCACCACTTCTGCAGAACCCGTACTTCCCCCATTCACTGCCCAACCCGGTATTCAGGTGGAAACAGCTGATTTTATTCCAATTGATTTTTATTCGCTGTTTTTCACGGAAGATCTCTATAGATCTATTGTGGACCAGAGTAATTTATATGCTGGTCAATTTATCGCCGCTAACCCCCAGTTGCCTAAAATTGCCAGAAATTGGAAACCAATTACGGTTTCCGAATTTAAGACCTTTCTGGGCCTTTCCCTCAACATGGGCACACATAAATTTCCGTCATTGCGTGCTTATTGGTCCACGCACCCAATTGACCACATGCCCGTGTTCTCTGCCTCCATGTCCAGGGCACGATACGAGCAGATTTTGCGGTTCATGCACTTCAACGACAATGAACTTTGTCGTCCACGTGGGGACCCTGAATACGACCGGCTCTATAAAATTCGGCCCCTCATAAACCACTTCAACGAACGTTTTGCAGCCTTGTTTACTCCCGATCAAGTTGTCTGCGTTGATGAGTCCCTGATTAAATTTTCTGGCCGCTTGTCTTTCAAGCAGTACCTTCCCAGCAAGCGTGCCAGATACGGGGTCAAGCTCTACAAGTTCTGTGACAGGGCAACAGGCTATGTAGGGAAAAGATAGTCAGATTGAGTAGGTCAACTGCCCGGATTACATAGGGAGCGCTGGCAAGATAGTGTGGAACTTGGTGTCACCCTTATTCGGAAAGGGGTACCACTTGTATGTGGACAATTATTACACGAGCGTGTCACTGTTTAGTCACTTGTTTGATCATCAGATTGGAGCATGTGGCACCGTGCGACCTAATCGCCGGGGCTTTCCCCAGCGGCTTGTAGATGCCCGTCTTAGGCTGGAGGAGAGAGCCTGCTTGAAGTGTAATAACTTGCTCGCTATGAAGTGGAGGGACAATAAGAATGTTTTCCTTCTTACCTCCCTTCATGCAGACACGACAGTCCAAATTCGTACGGCGACTGGTGTTGTGGAGAAACCCCTCTGTGTCCACGAATATAACCAAAATATGGGAGGGGTGGACCTCAACGACCAGTTGATGGCGCCGTATCTAATTGACCGTAAGGCGAGACGCTGGTACAAAAAAGTGTCTCTATCATTATTCCAATTGGCTTTGCTGAACGCTCATGTGCTATACAGAGCTTCAGGCGGGACGTTATCTCTTCTAAAATTCCAGAATGAGATAGTCACAGAACTCCTGTATCCAGGCGGTTCTGCACCTCACCATCCCCAACCAAATGCAGTAAGCCGGCTGCATGAGAGGCATTATTCGTATGTCCTCCCGAGTACCCCTACCCAAAGCCACCCCCAAAAAAGATGTCGTGTCTGTAGCAAGCGCGGATTTAGGCGTGACACCCGTAGTTTTTGTCCACTCTGTCCTGACAAGCCTGGTCTTTGCCAAGGTGAATGTTTTGAACGCTACCACTCAAAAGTGAAGTTTTAGCGTAGGGTACAGCATTTCACAGACAAGGACACACTTACACAGGGTCTCGAAAGATGCAATTACATTTTGAGAGACCCGAACCATTACAGTTGTAAAGTTACAAAAAAAAGTGTAAAAAAGAAAAAAAAAAAACGTAAAAAACAAAACACAAAAAAAATATAAAATAAAAAAACCAAAAATAGTTGTCGTTTTATTGTTCTCTCTCTCTCTATTTTCTCTCTATTGTTCTGCTCTTTTTTACTGTATTTTATTCTGCAATGTTTTATCATGCTTGCTTTTCAGGTATGTAATTTTTTGTTTTCAGGTGCGCCATTCAACTGCAGCGCGGAATTATTTATCTTGACAGCAACAGCGTTTGCTCCCACGATACATAAAGCCGTGACTCCAGTGCTGTAGGAGGTGATTTCACCACCACAGTTAAAAAAAAGAGCATATATGCCGAAGCATGGGGGCAGCAGGGGCGGAGGAGCGATTTTGCTCCTAATGCCGCGTACATACGGTCGAAATTCCGACGGAGGCCTGCCCATGGAAAATTCCGACCGTGTGTACGCGGCATAACTTTTTTGTGGGAGGATGCCCCCATGCTTCGGCATATATATATTTTAGGCACAGGTTGCGTTAAAACATTTTTTTATTTTTTACTAGGTTTTGTTTTGGTATTTGCTTTGCAGGTATGGCATGGTAAGGTCTTACTGTTGTACTGTAATGTTACTTTGTTTTATTGTTAACCACCATTTGCTTAGCAGGTACGCCATTCAGTTGCAGCGCGGATCTATTTATCTTGACAGCAACAGCGTTTGCTCCCACGATACATAAAGCCGTGCCTCCAACGCTGTAGGAGGTGATTTCACCACCACAGTTAAAAAAAAGAGCATATATGCCGAAGCATGGGGGCAGCAGGGGCGGAGGAGCGATTTTGCTCCTAATGCCGCGTATATACGGTCGAAATTCCAACGGAGGCTTGCCCGTGGAAAAGTCCGACCGTGTGTACGCGGCATAACCTTTTATGCCGCGTACATACGGTCGAAATTCCGACGAAGGCTTGACCGTGTGTACGCGGCATAACTTTTTTGCGGGAGGATGCCCCCATGCTTCGGCATATATGCCCATTATTAGAAGTGGGTGGATGAAGGGAGGTATTCTAATGGTGGGCATACCCACCAATCAATCTCTTTTTTTCGTTCAGCCAATAGGCTGTATGAAAAAAAAGATTACAATACATGTCCAACAAGGACCAGCAACGTACTGGTATGTTGCTGGACTTTGAATGTTTATACCAGAATGATGCCTGCGGGTTTAGGTATCATCTTGGTATCATTCTTTTCAGCCAGCAGCCGGCTTTCATGTAAAAGCAATTCTAGCAGATAATTAGCCTCTAGACTGCTTTTACAAGCAGTGGGAGGGAATGTCCCCCCCCCGGATATAAAAAGCGCCATTGGGAAATTGGGAAAGCATTTTATCACACCGATCTTGGTGTGGTCAGATGCTTTGAGGGCAGAGGAAAGATCTAGGGTCTAACCCCCCATTTTTTTTCAAAAAAAGAGTACCTGTCACTACTTATTGCTATCATAGGGGATATTTACATTCCCTGAGATAACGATAAAAATGGTAAAAAAATAAAATATGGAAGGCACAGTTTAAAAATAAAATAAAAAAGCCAAATAAATAATAAAAAAAAAAAAAAGCACCGCTGTCCCCCCCTGCTCTTGCGCAAAGGCGAACGCAAGCGTCGGTCTAGCGTCATATGTAAACAGCAATTGCATCATGCATGTGAGGTATCACCGCGAAGGTCAGATCGAGGGCAGTCATTTTAGCAGTAGACCACCTCTGTAAATCTAACGTGGTAACCTGTAAAGGCTTTTAAATGCTTTTAAAAATGAATGTAGTTTGTCGCCGCTGCGCGTTTGTGCGCAATTTTAAAGCATGTCGTGTTTGGTATCCATGTACTCGGCCTATGATCATCTTTTTTATTTCATCAAACATTTGGGCAATATAGTGTTTTTTAGTGCATTAAAAATAAAAAAAGTGTGTTTTTCCCCCAAAAAATGCGTTGGAAAAATCGCTGCGCAAATACTGTGTGGAAAAAAAAATGCAACACTCACTATTTTAATCTGTAGGGCCTTTGCTTTAAAAAAATATATAATGTTTGGGGGTTCAACATAATTTTCTTGCAAAAAAATTTTTTTTTTCATGTAAACAAAAAGTGTCAGAAAGGGCTTTGTCTTCAAGTGGTTAGAAGAGTGGATGATGTGTGACATAAGCTTCCTAATGTTGTGCATAAAATGCCAGGACAGTTCAAAACCCCCCAAATGACCCCATTTTGTAAAGTAGACACCTCAAGCTATTTGCTGAGAGGCATGTTGAGCCCATTGAATATTTTTTTTTTTTGTCCCAAGTGATTGAATAATGACCAAAAAAAAAAAAAAAAAAATGTACAAAAAGTTGTCACTAAATTATATATTGCTCAAACATGCCATGGGCATATGTGGAATTACACCCCAAAATACATTCTGTTGCTTCTCCTGAGTACGGGGATACCACATGTGTGGGACTTTTTGGGAGCCTAGTCGCGTACGGGACCCCAAAAACCAAGCACCGCCTTCAGGATTTCTATGGGTGTAAATTTTTGATTTCACTCCTCACTGCCTATCACAGTTTCGGAGGCCATGGAATGCCCAGATGGCACAAAACCCCCCCAAATGACCCCATTTTGGAAAGTAGACACCCCAAGCTATTTGCTGAGAGGTATGTTGAGTATTTTGCAGATCTCGCTTTTTGTCACAAAGTTTTGAAAATGTAAAAAAAGAAAAAAAAAAAGAAAAAAAATGACTTTCTTAATTTTCAAAAACAAATGAGAGCTGTAAAATACTCACCATGCCTCTCAGCAAATAGCTTGGGGTGTCTACTTTCCAAAATGGGGTCATTTGTGGGGGTTTTGGGCTATTTTGACATTTTATGGCCTTCAAAACTGTGATAGGTAGTGAGGAGTGAAATCAAAAATTTATGCCCTTAGAAACCTTGAAGGCGGTGCTTGGTTTTTGGGGTCCCGTACGCGGCTAGGCTCCCAAAAAGTCCCACACATGTGGTATCCCCGTACTCAGGAGAAGCAGCAGAATGTATTTTGGGGTGTAATTTCACATATAACCATGGCATGTGTGAGCAATATATCATTTAGTGACAACTTTTTGTACATTTTTTTTTCTTTTTGTCATTATTCAATCATTTGGGACAAAAAAATAATATTCAATGGGCTCAACATGCCTCTCAGCAAATAGCTTGGGGTGTCTACTTTCCAAAATGGGGTCATTTGGGGGGGTTTTGTGCCATCTTGGCATTTTATGGCCTTCAAAACTGTGATAGGTAGTGAGGAGCGAAATCAAAAATTTATGCCCTTAGAAACCTTGAAGGCGGTGCTTGGTTTTTGGGGTCCCGTACGCGGCTAGGCTCCCAAAAAGTCCCACACATGTGGTATCCCCGTACTCAGGAGAAGCAGCAGAATGTATTTTGGGGTGTAATTTCACATATGCCCATGGCATGTGTGAGCAATATATCATTTAGTGACAACTTTGTGCAAAAAAAAAAAAGTTTGTCATATTCCCGCAACCTGTGGCAAAATATAAAATATTCCATGGACTCAAAATGCCTCTCAGCAAATAGCTTGGGGTGTCTACTTTCCAAAATGGGGTAATTTGGGGGGGTTTTGTGCTATTTTGGCATTTTATGGCCTTCGAAACTGTGATAGGTAGTGAGGAGTGAAATCAAAAATTTACGCCCTTAGAAATCCTGAAGGCGGTGATTGGTTTTTGGGGCCCTGTACGCGGCTAGGCTCCCAAAAAGTCCCACACATGTGGTATCCCCGTACTCAGGAAAAGCAGCAGAATGTATTTTGGGGTGCAATTCCACATATAACCATGGCATGTGTGAGCAATATATCATTTAGTGACAACTTTTTGTACATTTTTTTTTCTTTTTGTCATTATTCAATCATTTGGGACAAAAAAAAAATATTCAATGGGGTCAACATGCCTCTCAGCAAATAGCTTGGGGTGTCTACTTTCCAAAATGGGGTCATTTGGGGGGGTTTTGTGCCATCTTGGCATTTTATGGCCTTCAAAACTGTGATAGGTAGTGAGGAGTGAAATCAAAAATTTATGCCCTTAGAAACCTTGAAGGCGGTGCTTGGTTTTTGGGGTCCCGTACGCGGCTAGGCTCCCAAAAAGTCCCACACATGTGGTATCCCCGTACTCAGGAGAAGCAGCAGAATGTATTTTGGGGTGTAATTTCACATATGCCCATGGCATGTGTGAGCAATATATCATTTAGTGACAACTTTGTGCAAAAAAAAAAAAGTTTGTCATATTCCCGCAACTTGTGGCAAAATATAAAATATTCCATGGACTGAACATGCCTCTCAGTAAATAGCTTGGGGTGTCTACTTTCCAAAATGGGGTCATTTGGGGGGGTTTTGTGCTATTTTGGCATTTTATGGCCTTCGAAACTGTGATAGGTAGTGAGGAGTGAAATCAAAAATTTGCGCCCTTAGAAATCCTGAAGGCGGTGCTTGGTTTCCGGGGTCCCGTACGTGGCTAGGCTCCTAAAAAGTCCCACACATGTGGTATCCCCGTACTCAGGAGAAGCAGCAGAATGTATTTTGGGGTGCAATTCCACATATAACCATGGTATGTGTGAGCAATATATCATTTAGTGACAACTTTTTGTAATTTTTTTTTTTTTGTCATTATTCAATCACTTGGGACAAAAAAAAAATATTCAATGGGCTCAACATGCCTCTCAGCAATTTCCTTGGGGTGTCTACTTTCCAAAATGGGGTCATTTGGGGGGGGGTTTGTACTGCCCTGCCATTTTAGCACCTCAAGAAATGAGATAGGCAGTCATAAATTTAAAGCTGTGTAAATTTCAGAAAATGTACCCTAGTTTGTAAACGCTATAACTTTTGCGCAAAGCAATAAATATACGCTTATTGACATTTTTTTTACTAAAGACATGTGGCTGAATACATTTTGGCCTAAATGTATGACTAAAATTGAGTTTATTCGATTTTTCTTATAACAAAAAGTAGAAAATATCATTTTTTTTCAAAATTTTCGGTCTTTTTCTGTTTATATCGCAAAAAATAAAAATCGCAGAGGCAATCAAATACCATTAAAAGAAAGCTCTATTTGTGGGAAGAAAAGGACGCAAATTTCATTTGGGTACAACATTGCATGTCCGCACAATTTACAGTTAAAGCAGCGCAGTGCCGAATCCCAAAAACAGGCCTGGTCCTAATGGCCCGAAATGGTCCGGGGCTTAAGTGGTTAAGGTACAATTTGTGTCTCCTGAGAATTCCAAGGACTGTCTTTACGTGAACCTGGTGAAGCTCAATGGTGGCAGAGAATATAAGAATATCGTCCAGGTAAACAACTAGGAAATTGTCCACGTATTCTCGAAAAATTTCGTTTACCAGGTGCTGAAACGTGGCCGGGGCGTTACACAGCCCAAAAGGCATTACCAAATATTCATAATGTCCAAACCTGGACCTGAAGGCAGTCTTCCACTCATCTCCAGGCCTGATTTGGATGAGGTTATAGGCACCTCACAGATCCAACTTAGAGAATATTCAGGCAGACCGGAAACGCTGAAACAACTCTGGGATGAGTGGGAGTGGGTAGCGATTTTTAATCGTTATTTTGTTCAGTTCTCTATAATCTATGCACGGTCTTAGGGAACCATCTGCTGGAGATTGTCAGGTGCAGGTGCAGGTGCAAGTGCCACGGCTAAACAGGAGACCAGAGCTGGAGGAAGGCAATGCTGGGAACAGTATGGAGAGGAGAAGGAGACTTCCTTCTTTTTCCAATTGATGTAAGGTTCATGTGCCTGTAGCCAGAGGAGCCCCAAGATGATGAGAAACACGGGGGAGAAGGTGATGTCGAAGCTTAAAAGCTTCAGCCAGGTAGACTTGGAGGGGAATGTGTAGTTCTTGGGCCAGTGAAGTGTCTAGGAAACAGCTGCAGGCTCCGGAATCAATAATTGCTGGTAGATGAATTTCCTTTTCCGTTAGCTGTAAGGAGACAGAGAGGGTGACATAAGTCTGGGACAGACCAGTGTTTTGAAAGTTCATAATAAACTGTGAGCGTGACTTACTGGGTCTCACAGGGCAGGTACGAAGAAAATGTCCAGTTCCCCCACAGTACAGACAGAGGTTGGCCTGTTGCCGTCGTTGCTTCTCTTCAGGGGTGAGAGGAGCACGGACCAATCCAAGCCACATGGGCTCAGCCTCTGGAGCCTCTGGAGCAGGGGTGACAGGAGTCACCGGAAAGAATGGATGGACGGGAGAAGGTTTAGGGAGCATCCAGCTAGGTTGGGGAGCCTGGAAGCGCTCGCGCATGCACCTTTCCAACTTGGTAGCGGATTGGATTAGATCCTTCAAAGTGGCAGGAGTTTCAATCCTGGCCAACTCATCTTTCAAGGCTTCTGACAGCCCCTGGTGGTACTGGTATTTAAGAGCGGGTTCGTTCCACCCTGTGTCAGCCGACCATTTGAGAAATTCAGAGGTGTAGTCCTCTACCAGCCTCCTCCTGTGAGACAGGGTGTGTAGCACGGCTTCAGCGGTAGCGGTGCTTTGAGGGTCGTCGTAGAGTTGAGACATACTCTCAAAGAAAGTGTCCAAAGAATCCAGAAGAGGGCTCCTTTGTTCCATCAGACTGTGGGCCCAAGCCTGTGGCTCTTCGGACAGCAGGGAGATGACAAATCCCACTTTAACTACTTCAGACAAAAAAGTCCTGGGCTGAAGGGCTAAGTACAAGGAACAGGCATTTTTGAAGGCTCTGAACTTTTTGCGATCGCCTGAAAATCGCTCCGGCGTGGGAATCCTGGGCTCAGGGGAAGCCATAATCACTGTGGGGCTTGATGCAGGATGAGAAGAGGAGGCCCCGCTGGTGGGTGCAGGAGCTGCGGCCAGTGCTGGTCCAAGACATTGTGCTGCCTGGTACCAAGAATGAAATGCTGCCACCCCCAAAAAAAAACTCACGCCCACCAAAAGGCCCCCACATTCATAATTTTATATCACGATAAATTAAGAGGACCTGTCATGGCTCTATACATGTATATAGGAGTATAAAGAGGACCTGTCATGGCTCTATACATGTATGTAGGAGTATAAAGAGGACCTGTCATGGTTGTTTACATGTATAGGAGTATAAAGAGGACCTGTCATCGCTCTATACATGTATGTAGCAGTATAAAGAGGACTTGTCATGGCTCTATAAAAAGGACCTGTTATGGCTCTATTCATGTATAGGAGTATAAAGAGGAGCGGTCATGGCACTATACGTGTGTATAGGAGTGTAAAAGGACATGTCATGGCTCAATACATGTATGTAGGAATATAAAGAGGACCTGTCATGGCTCTATACATGCATGTACAAAAAGCAAGAGAAACCCTCTAATGGGACTTTAAGGGCAATAGCTCCACCCAAATGAGTATGCGAAACTGTAAAATTATCAAGAAATTATATTTATTACAAAATCTTAAAACATCAATATGGAAGGGTCCTTGTAAAGAGACTCTGGATTCCAATTGACAAAAAACAAATAAAATACCATAAAACAACCACTAGTTATAACACTCTTGTATGAATATACACAGTGCAGCTCCAACATACATGCATGTAGGAGTATAAAAGGACCCGCCAGGGCTCTATACATGTGAATATAGGAGTATAAAAGGACATGTCATGGCTCAATACATGTATGTAGGAATATAAAGAGGATCTGTAATGGCTCTATAAAAAGGATGTGTTATGGCTCTATTCATGTATAGGAGTATAAAGAGAACTGGTCATGGCACTATATGTATATATATATATATATATATATATATATTGTGAGGGAGTTAGCTCGGCAGCGGGTGTGTGTGACCCCCGAGATGGGCTCCCCACACAAAAACAGGCCCAGCAAACGGAGGTTGTGGTTTTCAAAATCAAAAAGGTGCGGTTTATTTTCTATTTACAGTGACAAAACACAGCAAAGAAAAAGAAACATAAACAAAATAAATCCTGGTCAACTTGACCTCTGACTAAACATACAGGTTTCCTAACTAACAACTGGGATCAGCCTAGTGCTGTCCTAGTCCCTAAGTCCCTGGTTTTAAATGTCCAAGCAAATAGCCACACAGGCTTTGTCTCACCGCACAGGGGTTCACTCTCCCTAGACAGTCCACACAGGTCTGGGTCCAGGCATGAGCTAACATCTAATGAAGCTGGGAGTTCTTATAGAGGCCTAAATGAGCTGACAAGCTTCAGCTGGTCTCATCAACTCCCTGTCTGCATGACGCCCCACACTCTCCCTAGACAGTATGAGTCATCCATGAGCCCACTAGCCTCAGCTGGGCTTATACAACTCTCCACCTAGTTGTATAAGTCGGCGTAAAGCCTGAATCTGGGCGAAATATATCTACCCCCCTGGATGCAACCAGGTGACTTTACCTTCCTGCTGTCACATACCCCCCCTCTTGTTTTAACCTCGGGGTTGGAACACCAGCAATCAGGCATTCATGTACTCGAGACAAAGCATCCACATTCCCCATTTGAACGCCAGGGCGATGCTTTACTGTGAAGTTGAATTCCTGGAGGGCCAGGAACCACCTATTCACTCTTCTATTTGTTTCCTTGTTTTGAGCCATCCACTTTAACGGAGCGTGATCCGTAGCCAAGTCAAAGTGCCTACCTAGCAGGTAGTACCGAAGGGAATCTAGAGCCCACTTCACCGCTAAACACTCCTTTTCAACGGTGGCGTAATTTACCTCATGGGACTTCAACTTCCTGCTGAGGTAAATGACTGGGTGCTCTTCCCCGTTCCAGACCTGGGATAATACTGCTCCTAACCCCACATCTGACGCATCACTTTGTACGACAAAGTCTTTAGAGAAGTCGGGTGAGTACAACACTGGCTGGCTACATAAGGCTTGTTTCAAGAATTGGAATGCTGCCTCAGCCTCGGGGGTCCATTTAATCATGACCGACCCTTTCCCCTTCGTCAGGTTGGTTAGGGGCACAGCCTTAGAAGCAAAGTGGGGAATGAATCGCCGATAATACCCAGCGATTCCCAGAAAGGCTCGTACCTGCTTCTTGCTGTTGGGACGTGGCCAACTCTGGATGGCCTCGACTTTGTTGAGTTGGGGTTTTATTACTCCCCTCCCAATGGTGTACCCAAGATATTTGGCCTCCTCCTGCCCAATGGTACACTTCTTGGGGTTAGCCGTAAACCCCGCTTCCCGAACAGAGTCCAGGACTGCTTGCACTTTTGGCAGATGTGAGGCCCAATCTGTGCTATGGACAATTACGTCATCCAGGTAAGCCGCAGCATACTTCCGATGGGGCCT
This sequence comes from Rana muscosa, assembly GCA_029206835.1. NCBI lineage: Eukaryota > Metazoa > Chordata > Amphibia > Anura > Ranidae > Rana > Rana muscosa. The sequence continues at coordinate 487,284,323 of CM055121.1, forward strand.
CAGCATCTGGTCCATTTTCCGCTGGAATGTGGCCGGCGCATTCTGTAACCCGAACGGCATTCTTTTATATTGGAACGCCCCGTCTGGGGTTACAAATGCGGTTTTCTCTTTGGCCGACTTGGCCAGGGGGATTTGCCAATACCCTTTTGTGAGGTCAAGAATCGTCATGTATCGGGCTGTTCCCAGCCGGTCGATCAACTCATCTATACGTGGCATGGGGTAGGTGTCAAATTTTGTAACTTTGTTCAACTGACGAAAATCGTTACAAAATCGCCAGCTCCCATCCGGTTTAGGCACCAACACAATGGGACTAGACCAATCACTTTGGGACTCCTCTATCACCCCTAAGTTCAGCATTTTCTGTACTTCCTCCCGTATTGCCTCCCGTCGGGCCTCTGGGATCCGATAGGGTTTTAACTTCACCCTTTCACCGGGCGGGGTAATGATGTCATGCTCTACCCCAGATGTTTGTCCCGGCAGCTCAGAGAATACCTCCTTGTTGCGAAGCACAAACTCCTTAACCTCCTGTTGTTGGGGTTGTGACAAGGTGGCTGCTATTCCAACCTCAGGAATCACGCAACCAGTTTGAGCTGGTGACCAAGTGTCTGCGACTAGGGACTCTCTATCCCTCCAGGCTTTCAACAGATTAACGTGATAGATCTGTTCGGGCTTTCGCCTTCCTGGTTGTCTGACCTTGTAATTCACTTCGCTCACTTTTTCCATTATCTCGTAGGGGCCTTGCCATTTGGCAAGGAATTTACTTTCAACCGTAGGGACAAGTACCAGTATCCTATCCCCCGGGGAAAAGGTACGGGTCTTGGCTCCACGGTTGTACACTCTCTGCTGTGCTAACTGCGCTTGGGCCAAATGTTCCTTCACGATGGGCATTACCTGTGCAATTCGGTCTTGCATCAGGGCGACATGCTCAATCACACTCCTGTGGGGAGAACTCTCACTTTCCCAAGTTTCCTTGGCAATATCCAACAGCCCTCTTGGGTGTCTCCCATACAGTAACTCAAAGGGGGAGAATCCCGTAGAGGATTGGGGCACCTCCCTAATAGCAAACATCAGATAAGGAAGTAGACAGTCCCAATCCTTTCCATCTCTATCCACCACTTTCTTCAACATTTGTTTTAGGGTTTTGTTGAATCTTTCAACCAGCCCATCGGTTTGGGGGTGATACACAGATGTACGTAATTGCGTCACTTTGAACAATTTACACAGCTCCTTCATAACCCGGGACATAAAGGGTGTACCTTGGTCCGTAAGCAGTTCTTTACAAATACCCACCCGGCTAAACACAAGAGATAGCTCTTTGGCTATGGTTTTGGCCGAGGTATTTCGGAGAGGGATCGCTTCTGGATAACGGGTGGCATAGTCCATTATAACTAATATGTACTGGTGCCCCCTAGCGGACTTGATTATAGGACCTACCAAATCCATGGCGATCCTCTCAAACGGGACCTCAATGATGGGTAGAGGGACCAGCGGGCTACGGAAATGTGGCATCGGGGCCGACCTCTGACACACAGGGCAGGAGGAACAATAATTTTCTATGTCCTTCATCACCCCCGGCCAATAGAATCTCTGTAATACCCTCTCTCGGGTTTTCTCTGTCCCCAGATGACCTCCAAGAATGTGCCCATGGGCCAACTCCAACACCAACTTCCTGTAAGGTTTGGGCACCACAAGCTGCTTAACGGTTTCTTCTGCCCTTTTTGCCACCCGATACAGTAGGTCCTTCTCTACGCTGAAGTATGGGTAAGTGCAGGTATTATCTGGGTTCACTAACTCGCCATCTATTTTCACTACGTTTTCCCGTGCCTTTATTAGGGCGGGGTCTTTCAACTGTTCTGTGGCAAAGTTTTCCCTGTGAACCTCAAGATCAGAAAACTCCACAGACGGTAGGTTTTCGTCTGAGGAGGTGGGCTCCTCTCCAGTTTCTTGAGTCTCCCCTGCCAATACTGATAAGGGAAATTCCGGAGAGTCCTCACCACTCTCAGGGGAGTTCTGGCTATCACATTCCTGGTACCTAGGGGCACCAGTGGGGGGCTCAGGATCATCCCACAGTTCCCAGAACTTCGGAAAATCCCTTCCCACAATGGCGTCATGCGGTAACTGAGATACTAAGCCCACTGGATGAGAGAGGGTACCTTTGGGGGTCTCGAAACACACTGTAGTCACTGGATACTCTCGGGTGTCCCCATGCACACAAATAACAGCTACCTTGTTATTCCCAGAGACCTCTGTTTTAACTAACTCAGCCTTTATCAGGGTCACAAGGCTACCTGAATCCAGCAATACCACAACATTTCTACCATTAACACACATTTTGCATAAATGTTTCTCAGTTCCTCGATTGGCAGTGCATGCGACTGTCGCACACAGCTACTGACGTCTGCCCGTCAGAAAGTCACACTGCATGGGTTCCTCCACAACCGGGCAATTGGCTGCAATATGTCCCGCTTGCCGGCAGCGGTAGCAAACGATCCTTCTTGCGGCCTCTTGAGCCGCTGATTTCCCAGGCTGTTCTCGCCAAACTTGGGGTAGAGCTCCCACCCTCTCACTCTCTCCACCCTCACCCCTTGGAATCCTCTTATCCGCCCCTGGGGATGGTCTGGTCTTAGGGTGGAAAGTCCGAGTGTCTCTGGAAGAGGCCGTCAGGTTCTCTGTAGCCAAGTATTTCTCCACACGATCCACAAGACCATCGGCCGTCTCTGGGTCTCCATGGCTTACCCACTTTTGGATGGCAGTAGGAAGAGCTCTCAAAAACCGATCCATTACAACACGTTCCACAATCTTTGGTGCGGACAAAGTCTCTGGCTGTAGCCACTTTCTGCTCAGGTGAATGAGATCATACATTTGAGACCTGGGGGGTTTTCCAAGCTGGAAAGTCCAGTTATGCACACGCTGAGCCCGGACAGCCTGGGTGACACCCAGCCTTGCCAATATTTCAGCTTTTAGCATCACATAGTCTTTTGCTTGGTTAGGCTCTAGGTCATAGTAAGCTTTCTGCGATTCACCAGTTAACAGAGGAGCCACCAGTCCAGCCCACTGCTCCTCAGGCCACTTTTCTCTTTCAGCGGTCCTTTCAAATGTGGTCAAAAATACCTCTGGATCATCCTCTCCAGTCATTTTTGTCAATAAACGACTCACCCCAAAGGACGCGGTATTAGTGGGACGGCTTTCCTCACTGGTCTGCGGACGTTGCTGCATTACTGCTTCCATCTGTTGTTGTAGTCTCTGCTCTTGCTTCTGCAACAAGTCTATGAAGCGGGCCTCAGATTGCTGCTGGGCTTGTTGCTGAGCCTCCAGACTCTGTTGCAAAGTTGCGTTTGTCTGCTGCTGGGCTGCAAGGCTCTGTTGATGAGCTTGCTGCTGGGCTGCGAAGTTCTTTTGCAAACCTGCATTTGTCTGCTGTTGATTGGCATTTGCTAGAGCCAGCTGCTTCAGTATCTCCTCCATGCTGGCTTAAAAAAAAACTGCCACTGGTTCTCCACCAACTGTGAGGGAGTTAGCTCGGCAGCGGGTGTGTGTGACCCCCGAGATGGGCTCCCCACACAAAAACAGGCCCAGCAAACGGAGGTTGTGGTTTTCAAAATCAAAAAGGTGCGGTTTATTTTCTATTTACAGTGACAAAACACAGCAAAGAAAAAGAAACATAAACAAAATAAATCCTGGTCAACTTGACCTCTGACTAAACATACAGGTTTCCTAACTAACAACTGGGATCAGCCTAGTGCTGTCCTAGTCCCTAAGTCCCTGGTTTTAAATGTCCAAGCAAATAGCCACACAGGCTTTGTCTCACCGCACAGGGGTTCACTCTCCCTAGACAGTCCACACAGGTCTGGGTCCAGGCATGAGCTAACATCTAATGAAGCTGGGAGTTCTTATAGAGGCCTAAATGAGCTGACAAGCTTCAGCTGGTCTCATCAACTCCCTGTCTGCACGACGCCCCACACTCTCCCTAGACAGTATGAGTCATCCATGAGCCCACTAGCCTCAGCTGGGCTTATACAACTCTCCACCTAGTTGTATAAGTCGGCGTAAAGCCTGAATCTGGGCGAAATATATCTACCCCCCTGGATGCAACCAGGTGACTTTACCTTCCTGCTGTCACAATATATATATAAAGAGGAGCTGTCATGGCTCTTTACATGTATATAGGAGTATAAAATGGACCTGTCATGGCTCTAAACATGTATGTAGAAGTATAAAGAGGACCGATCATGGCTCTATACATGTATGTAGGAGTATAAAGAGGACCGATCATGGCTCTATACATGTTTATAGGAGCATAAAAGGACCTGTCATGGCTTAATACATGTATGTAGGAATATAAAAAGAGGACCTGTCATGGCTCTATACGTGTATATAGGAGTATAAAATGACCCACGATCGCTCCACAGAGAGCCAGAACGGGGATCTGTCAATTTAAACAGACAGATCCCCATTCTAACATGGGAGGAGAGACAGATCTGCTGTTCCTAGTAATTAGGAACAGAGATCTCTCTCCTCCTTCAGTACAGTCCCATTCCCCAGTTAGAAACACCTCCCAGGGAACACATTTAACCCCTTCCCTGTCAGTGACATTTACACAGTAATCAGTGAATTTTTATAGCACAGATTGCTGTATAAATGTCACTGGGCCCAAAAATGTGTCAAAAGGGTCCAATCTGTCCACCGCAATGTCATAGTCTCGCTGAAAATTGCAGATCACTGCCATTACTAGTAAAAAAATAATAAAAATACCATAAATCTATCCCCTATTTTGTAGACGCTATAACTTTTGCGCAAACTAATCAATATACACTTATTGTGGGTTTTTTTTACCAAACATATGTAGAAGAATACATATTGGCCTAAACTGATGAAAAAATACCACCAACAGAAAGCTCTATTTGTGGGAAATAAAGGACGTAAATTTTGTTTGGGTACAAGTTCACACGACCGCGCAATTGTCAGTTAAATCGATGCAGTGCCGTATCGCAATTTTTTTTTATTAAAGTGCAGCTGTGGTCCACAGGTTTGCACCTGTTCCTCTGGACCCGGCCCAAAGACAAATAGTGGCTGGCACTGGCTCGCTTCCTCACGCCAGCCGTTGTCCACAGGCTAGGGCAGTATACAGACAGGCTAACTGTGTAACTGCCTGTCTGTACGAGCAGACAGATACACTGACAATGCTTCACAGGTTCCTACTAAAAACAATAATAAATGCACATTTTTGTACCTGCAAAAAGATCTGCATTTATTTTATTTTTTTATAAAGGTGGACTTGAACCTCCACACCTCAAATCGCCCCAATTCCTGTATTTTCAGATCTCAGATCACCACAATTCTTTCACCTTCCCACCTCAGATCACCCCATCACTGTATCACCCTGAATGCCTGTTCCCCTCTGCACCCCCACTCCGCACCTCTGTTCTCCTCAAACCCCCCCACACACATATCAGTTCCTCTCTGTACCCCCCTGCACATCTGTTCCCCCTCTGTACCCCCTGCACACCTGTTCCCCCTTACACTCACATATCTGTACCCCCCTGCACATTAGTTTCCCCCCCTCCCCACACACACACACACATCTGTTCCCCCTCTGTACCCCCTGCCCCCCCTACACACATATCTGTTCCCCCACTGTAGCCCCCTGCACATCCGTTTCCCCCCCTCCACACACACACACACATACATATCTGTTCCCCCTCTGTACCCCCTGCCCCCCCTACACACATATCTGTTCCCCCTCTGTACCCCCCTGCACATCTGTTTACCCCCCTCCACACACACACACACACACATATCTGTTCCCCCTCTGAACCCCCTGCACACATCTGTTTACCCCCCTCCACACACACACACACACATATCTGTTCCCCCTCTGTACCCCCTGCCTCCCCTACACACATATCTGTTCCCCCTCTGTACCCCCCTGCACATCCGTTTCCCCCCTCCCCACACACACACACATATCTGTTCCCCTTCTGTACCCCCCTGCACATCCGTTTCCCCCTCCACACACACACACATATCTGTTCCCCCTCTGTACCCCCTGCCCCCCCTACACACATATCTGTTCCCCCTGCACATCTGTTCCCCCTCTGTACCCCCTGCACACCTGCCCCGCCCACACACACACATCTGTTCCCCCTCTGTACCCCCGCTGCACACCTGTCCCCCCCCACACATATCTGTTCCACCTGCACACCTGTCCCCCCCCACCACACACACACACACACACACACACACACACATATATATATCTGAACCCCCTGCACACCCCCCCCCCACACACACACATATCTGTACCCCCTGCACACCTCTCCCCCCCCCACACACATATTTGTACCCCCTGCACACCTGTCCCCCCCCCCCACACACACATATCTTTACCCCCTGCACACCTCCCCCCCCACACACACACATATCTGTACCCCCTGCACATCTGTTACCCCTCTGTACCCCCTGCACACCTGTCCCCCCCCACACACACACACATCTGTTCCCCCTCTGTACCCCCCTGCACACCTGTCCCCCCCACACACATATCTGTTCCCCCTGCACACCTGTCCCCCCCCCCCACACACACACACGCATATATCTGTACCCCATGCACACCTTCCCTCCCCCCACACACACACACACATATCTGTACCCCCTGCACACCTGTCCCCCCCCCCACACACACACACGCATATATCTGTACCCCATGCACACCTTTCCTCCCCCCCCCACACACACACACATATCTGTACCCCCTGCACACCTGTCCCCCCCCACACACACACACATCTGTACCCCCTGCAAACCCCTCCCCCCCCCCACACACACATATCTGTACCCCCTGCACACCTGAAAACACACACATATATATCTGTACCCACTGCACAACTGTCCCACCCCCCCCACACACACATCTGTTCCCCCTCTGTACACCCCTGCACACCTGCCCCCCACCCACACACATATTTGTACCCCCTGCACACCTGTCCCCCCCCACAAACATATCTGTACCCCCTGCACACCTCCCCCCCCCCACACACATATTTGTACCCCCTGCACACCTGTCCCCCCCCCACACACATATCTGTACCCCCTGCACACCTGCCTCCCCCCCACACACATATCTGTTCCCCCTCTGTACCCCCCTGCACCCCACACACATATGTGTACCCCCTGCACACATGTCTCCCCCCCACACACACATATCTGTACCCCCTGCACACCTGCCCCCCCCCACACACATATCTGTTGCCCTTCTGTACCCCCCTGCACACCTGACCCCCACCCACACACACACACACACATATCTGTACCCCCTGCACATCTGTCCCCCCCCCACACACACACACACATATCTGTACCCCAGCCGAATGCCTGCCCCCCCCCCACATATCTGTTCCCCCTCCCCCCACACACATATCAGTTCCCCCTCCCCCCACACACATATCAGTTCCCCCTCTGTACACAGTGCAATGCACTATAAACTGACAGCAGAGTATATTTTTTGATTCTTGTGAATGGGTGCAGGCTGCAGCACTGAGCTTCCACTATACCTAAGCCAGCGAAGGTGGTGGCTTTACTCCAGGAGAGTGGCGCTGCTGCCTGCCTGTCCTCCCACAACAGATCCCCGAGCGCCCAGGAGGAGGGGGGGAGCGGATATCGCGGGAAGCCCATAGTTACATGATGCAGGGCTTCCATATCATCTACCCCAGCCGGTTCCACTGATCATGCAGCACTTCCGGCCAGCTTCTCCTCGTCCCGGCTCCTTCACCTTATCTTCTTACTGCAGCTGCTAGGGCGGCACTGCAGGCTGGGGATAGAGTGGTCCGTCCGGGATGTCTTCACAGCCACAACTGCCCCCTAGGCTGGCGCCATAAGGCATGTATTTAAAAAATGCCGGGACCTTTCTCGGCAGAACACTGGCCCTGCTCGCAATCGGATAAGCAGCGGAACGGGCTAGCTGGCAGGCGGGCGGCAATTTGCCGCCCCCTTGAAAGTGCCGCTTGGGACGAGGTACCATCGGGTCCCATGGTAGGGCCGGCCCTGGCTGCGGCTCTTGGTGCAGGTGACCCTGAAAGTTGCTGGAGACGACCGTCAATCTGAGCATAGCCTTCCTACAGTTTCTGGTGAGGGCTGTGACCGGCTGGCACAGGATCTCAAGAGGAGAACACGCTCTGTCGGCCTCTGACATGGCTGGTTTGTACTGACAGCTTCCATCTAGTGTTCAATGTATAATATGTTTCTTTATAATATGTTTCTCTGACACTGATACACAGCACCACCTGAAGTCAGTGGGACCACACCACAACTGAGAGCCAAATGCTTGTATCATAGTTGCAGCATGCTTGTTCCATGCAAAACCGCTATTTGGCAACCCCCTAAAAAACAGGCATTCAAGAGGCTGCAGTATCCCTGCCTGGACACCACTGCTCTTATCACCTACTGAAATACGATCCACAGAATTTTTGGGAGGTGGAGACTGTCACAGATGTGAACCTAGCATATTAAGAGTGGTAAGGGGTTAAAACCAGTAGTATTTGTAGCTGCTGACTTTAAATTTTTTGGTGGGGGAGTTGGAGCTCTGCTTTAATAGGCCCTTCACCAGCCAGGAGGAATAGACCCCTCCCTTAACAGTAGAACCCTCCCAGCAACAATAGATCTCCTCCTACAACAATAAATCTCCCCCCTCAATAGTAGATCTCCCCCTCAACAACAGATAGTAGCCAACATTAATAGACCATCCAGCACACCCCAGCATCAATTACCATTACATACATTCAGTGCTGAAGGTGCCAAAACTGTGTGCCACCACGTCCCTGTTGAATAAAAAGCCCTGAATGTACACATGTATTATACAGGTTGGTAGGAGGTTGTGCTGCACTTTTCTTTTTCGTACATCACGGGACACAGAGCGACTTAGTCATTACTAATGGGTTATATAGATACCTTCAGGTGCTGGCACTGGCAACTTCCAATACCGGAAGTACCCTCCCCTATATAAGCCCCTCCCATCCGGGAGCACCTCAGTTTTTTGCCAGTGTCTAAGGTGTTGGCCAAAGAGTAACATGTGTTTTCACTGGGCTTGCGTACAGGTTCTTTTACGGGCCTTAGTAAGCTGTTCCGGATCCCACCAAAAAAGCTTCATAGCTAAACGGTCGGTACCCGGGCCTTGCAACAGAAGAGCAAGGTTTTGCCTGTAATGCCTCTCTTAGGAGGGCTGGACCCTGGGATCCAGAGCTCTGGTCATACCCACGACCAAGATGTTTTCTGTGCAGGGTGCTATACAGGTCCAGGGGAGTGGAATCCTTGGGAACCCGGTCCCTGAAGGTTTAATTACAATGCCTGCCGTGATAGGTGAAGTTTGGGCTTCTGTGGACCAAACAGAGTCCTGCGGCGGGGAACAGGTAAGTGGGGGCCCCCAGGAACTTGGTTCTATTGGGGGACCCCCAAGCCTAATTTGTCTTTCTGTCTGTTACCTAACGGTATTCCCGCTAATATCTGTGTATGCCTGTAACTACTGGAAAATGTAAAATTTTAATAGTAGTCAAGAAAAAAAAAAAAAAGAGGACCGCGGTACCTGTGTTAAACCACTAGAGGCCGCTGTGGTCCATTTTTTCTTGTCATGTGGATCTTTGGTTTTCTCAAGTCAAAAGATCCAGGCAGTTGGTAAGTTCTCTGTGGGAATCCACTTCCTCTGCCCTGTTGCTGCGCTCATCCACCGCACAGGCCCTCCGGCAAAAAGGGCCCTGGCTCCTAGTCCCTGCTTGGTTTCGAAAAGGGCGCCAATGGTGCACGGGCGCGCGCGCGGGCGCGTGCACGCGCCTCCTATGAAAAAAAAGGGGCGGGGCGGGTGGATGACGCTCGATGCGCGCCGCGGCGCTTCTGCGCATGTGCAGGCGTCCCAGCATGTATAAAAGACACAGTACAAGTGTCAGCTGGATGCAAACAGAGCTAGCAACAAACGGTGGCACACAGAGGCGGTTGATGCAGGCATCCCCATAGAAAGGCACTTTAGTGGACACCAGCTGGTATATAGCAGCAACTGTGTTAGACTATTACCAGCAAAATTGGTGTATGACGACGGGAATACCTCAGCTTTGTGCTTAAAGGATATGTCGTCCAGACCCTCCGGAAATAAGTCTTCCAGGAAGCCAAAGGGGTCTCCATCGGGCTCTGAGGATATTGGGCATGCTTGTACTGCACCAATCTCCCCTGAAAATTCAGAGGTCAGTAGCCGTAGGAACCCCGCAGGAGTGCCTGGTGCTGTGGCTGTCCCCAGTCCACCTGCTCCTGTATATATAACAGAGGAGGTTTTATCCTCAACTCTGGGAGGATTGGAAGAGAGATTAACAGCATTGATCGCTGCTTCCCTGTCACAGGGAAAGTGCGTCCGATCTCCGTCTCCTCCTTCAGAGTGCCTGTTAGTGGAGGAACAGCCCCACACAGAGATCGACCTACCTGAAGGGGATCAGGATGAGGTTGATTCAGTTATAGAGGAATCAACAGTGGAAGAACCTTTCTCAGCATCTCAGGCTGAAAGATTATGGGTTCAGTCTCTGACTAATATGGTCCGATCAGCATTTAAAATGCCTCTGGCGGAACCATCAACCACTACGGTTTCCTCGCTGGGGTCGCTGAAAGCTCCCCAGGCTGTCTGTTCCTTCCCAATCCACCCTTTATTGGAAGGGCTTATTTACCAGGATTGGGAGCATCCTGATAAAATATTTACTCCCCCCAAGAGATTTCCAGTGATCTATCCCATGGAGGATAAGTTCATAAAAAAATGGAGGGTCCCTACAGTGGACGCAGCCATCTCTTGTGTGAACAAATCACTGACATGGCCAGTAGATAATGTTCCAATGTTCAAAGACCCAATAGATAAAAAATTGGAGTCTTTACTAAAATCTGCTTTCTCTACAGCAAGCATGGTGACACAGCCTGCAATAGCAGCGATTGGAATCTGCCAAGCGGTGAAAGATCAGTTGAAACAAGTCTTAAGGGACTTACCAGATCAGCAGGCTCTTGCCCTAGCTGACCTACCTAGAGCCTTGTGTTTTGCGGTGGACGCCATAAAGGACACAATCCAACAGGCCTCCCGCTTTACGCTGTCTGTAGTACATATGCGTAGGCTTCTATGGCTCAAAAACTGGTCTGCTGAAGCTCCCTGTAAGAAATTGCTGGTTAGCTTCCCATTTCATGGAGAACGCTTATTTGGAGAAGATCTGGACAAATATATCCAGAAAATTTCTGCCGGTAAAAGTTCACTCTTACCGGTTAAGAACAAGAGTAGAAGTCCTTCTTTTAAGAGGCCTACTTCTCCAGTCCCTGGCACATCGGCTGTGAAACAGTTCCGACGGCCTCCTCGGTCAAATTCAGGGGGCAGAAATCAGGGACAATCACAGGGTAACAAGAAACCCTGGGTCAGGAGAGGTACAAAACCTCCCCCCAAGTCATGAAGGGTTGCCCCCACTCAATCGGGTGGGGGGTAGACTTCAGTTGTTCACAGAGACCTGGCGGGACACCATCAGAGACAGATGGGTGCTCTCCGCAGTAAGTCTGGGATACAAGCTGGAATTATATGACACTCCTCCTGCCCAATTTATGAGGTCAAACGTGCCAAGCGATCCCCAGAAGAGAGGATCCCTCCTTCTGGCACTAGAACAACTATTGCTCCAAGGTGTAATCATGAAGGTTCCCCTGGAAGAAAGCGGGTTCGGGTTTTACTCGAACCTTTTCACAGTCCCCAAACCAAATGGGGACGTGAGGCCCATATTAAATCTAAAAGGGCTAAACAAGTTCCTAAATATCAGGACTTTTCGGATGGAGTCGATCCGATCGGTGGCCACCGCCCTACAAGGGCAGGAATGGTTAGCCTCGATCGACATAAGGGATGCTTATCTGCATATTCCCATCTTTCCGGCCCACCAGAAATTTCTACGCTTTGCAGTAGAAGGGCGCCATTTTCAGTTCAGAGCCTTACCTTTCGGTCTGGCCACAGCACCACGAGTGTTCACAAAAATTCTGGCCCCACTATTGGCCAATCTAAGAACACAAGGTGTAACGATAATGGCATATCTAGACAACCTGCTACTAATAGACCACTCAGTGGAAAAGCTGGAAGTAGCTATTCACAAGACAATCAAGTATCTGGAATATCACGGTTGGATTATCAACCGGGACAAGTCAGCTCTAAGACCAGTCAAAAGTCTGGAATACTTAGGGCTAAGGCTGGATTCAAATCAGAGAAAGATTTTCTTACCTCCAGAGAAGGTGTCGTCTTTAAAAGATTTGACCCACTTAGTGGGTACAAAAAGAAAACCATCCATACGCCTGTGCATGAGGCTGCTGGGAAAAATGGTGGCTTCATTCGAAGCAGTACCCTACGGTCAATTCCATTCAAGGAACTTGCAGAGGGCCATACTGTCAGCCTGGAACAAAAAAGTTCAGGCTTTAGACTTACCAATGTCCCTGTCCCCTTCCGTTCGCAAGAGCCTCCATTGGTGGTTGGTGCCCCAGAATCTGGAAAAAGGGAAAACCTTCAGTCCGGTTTCTTGGAAGGTGGTTGTAACGGCACCCCAATCTCAAGGAGTATTAACGCCGTTTACGATGTTCCCTCTCCTAGACACACATCCACTCGCTACCAATATCCACAGCTAAACGACCCTTTCCTATAGGAGCCGACCCCTCTCGAAGAAGACGAGACGCACTCTGTCTCTTCTGTAGTAGGAATGACTTTATTATTGAGAAACATTGTAACTTTATACACAATTCAAGGCACATGATTTAACATGAACAAGGGCCCAGCTCCACCCACACATCCCAAGACTCAACACCTCATCCTGACGTCTGCTAGGCTTCAAAAGATCCCAACACAATAGAATATACGATCTCCAATACACATCTTTTCACAAAGGGTTGGCAGCCAGTCTGTCTGGCACTTTACAATACACACAAGGACAGACTTAAATGAACAATAGAAATGCAAAACAACTTAATTCCTCACAGCAATGATACTTAACCCCCTCATACAGTATACATCCAATCTATATACAATGTATATACAGCCTTGAATATGGCTATCACAGACCATATCGGGGGTTTCTTTTATTCACCCTGTGTCCAAAGTGACCCCACTGTCACACATCTCCCCTTTCGGCAGGGGACTAACAGAGGAGGGGACCCCAGACGGGTCTACTCCGAAGTTAGTCCATGGGTCCATTCTTCCAATGCTGGTATCCACCCAGTACCACAAATGAATTGCTCCAAGCAGAGCATTACTTACCCAGCCAACCTCTGCCTCTCTCAGAGAACATACCCGCCGCTGGGGAGAAGACAGGGTGACTGGGCTCAGTCCGTCATGCTGTTGGGGATCTGGGTCGACTGCCCGGCATCCCTGGGGTATACAAGTGGAGACTGAAGTCCCATCCACTTGTGGTAGGTGGAAGTCCCCCAGTACTTGCAAAGCAAGGCTGACATCCTCCTGTCTCAGTGTCACACCATTTTCTGGGGTTGTGTCAGTGAGGACTGAAGTCCCATCCAATACCACAGGAACTCCCTCTTCTGTTAGAGAAACTCAAAAATAGAAAATGACCCGACGCACTCAAGGGAAACAAGGGCATGCTTCCATCCCTATATAAACGTATAAAGTAGGGGCGGGGGGAAATGTGGGACTTTAAATGAAGCATGTCGTTGTGAAATAAAAAGGGAAAGAGAACATTAATTAAAATGTATATTTAATTATATGCCATATACCCCTAGGGGCTGTCCATATTATGAAAAAGCAAAAACATTCATTAATATACCATAATAAATTATAGGCAATCATACATGATTTACAGGATAATCATGGTATTAAATGTTCAGCTAATATTCAAAGGACATAGTTGAAACAATCAGTATACACATAAATACAGAAGTTACAAGATCAGGACACAAAAGCAAATAAATATAATAAAAATTCATGATTAGAAAGACAAAGGCTGAGCTGAACATCATAGACTAACAACCAAATAATACAGAAAAAAATGGACTGGACATCATGAGTTGAGAACCCGACGCGTTTCTTGGCTTCTACCAATCATCAGGGGTATGATGTATAATTATATAAACTCTAAAAATTGGGAAAATAAATAGGTAATTAGTTGGTAAATGGGGATTGAAAATTACAATGGGAGATTGACAGTGGGGGCCATATGATGGAATTACTCACAGAGCAGCCCATGAGTTAAGTCCAGATCCGGCGGCAGATTTAAAAGTGATTCAGACAAGCCATCTCACCCGGGGTTGAGGCAGGGTATAAACCATTTCCACATGGACCAAAGGGCTAAGGGTAGGCACGGCAGCCAGGATAAGGGATGCAGCAAAAATTGGGTGTAGAATCAATTCTAAAATAAAAAGAGAATGGAAACGTCAAAGTGAGGGACTGCAAATGGAGTGAGAGGTGTTTGTATGGATGAGGGAGATACCATATATCCAAAAGATATACGAGGTAAGTGAAGTGATGAGGTGTGGGTGTGTGTGTGTGAGGATGGAGTGTGGATTGTAGGGCAATTAGCGGATAGGTGGAATGTGAAGGTTACCTGCTGATGGCACAGTATTGAATATAGTGATCTTTGAATCATCAAGGGGAGTGAGGGAATGAGCTGCCAGTCTGACCCCGCTATATACCCGTGGTCCTGGGCGGATCCCTGCCAACGTCATGTAGGGACGTCTAGAGGAGGCGGTAAGGACCCCCATCTAGGGCAAATAGTGCCCCAGTGGGTGGTCCATCCACTTCCACCAAGGCGTGCGGTGGAATAAGCAAGCAAAGTACCCGCCTACGGCGTCTGAAGGCGCCATTTGCGGGACCCGCTGGCGTCATGACGCCGACGCACTGAGGTTCAACCCCGCCCCCGTCACAGGACGAGTGGGGGGAAGAGACTGAGTGCGTCGCAACCCCGGAAGTGAGAAAAACAGTGTTCCAGTCTCACATCTGCAAACCGGACTGGCTGTCTTGAAGTATGGGGATAGGGAAAGGGAATTGGGAAGGGGGGATTTATTGGTAATTTAAATGGGATCTAATTAGTTACTAATAAATGAACAATGGTGATAAAGTTACTTTTATAAAAGAGTTTAATATAACTTGTATGGCTGTTGAGTGACTGTAAGGAAAAATGGTTATATCTACAAATTATCGGCTCAGGATCATGAAAAACATATGGATATGGGAACGAATACAAAAAACACATAATGGACAGTAAAATCGGTGCATGGGGTCATTGGTTGCGGGTGTCTACCACCCAATTCGTAGAGAAACTCAAAAATAGAAAATGACCCGACGCACTCAAGGGAAACAAGGGCATGCTTCCATCCCTATATAAACGTATAAAGTAGGGGCGGAGGGAAATGTGGGACTTTAAATGAAGCATGTCGTTGTGAAATAAAAAGGGAAAGAGAACATTAATTAAAATGTATATTTAATTATATGCCATATACCCCTAGGGGCTGTCCATATTATGAAAAAGCAAAAACATTCATTAATATACCATAATAAATTATAGGCAATCATACATGATTTACAGGATAATCATGGTATTAAATGTTCAGCTAATATTCAAAGGACATAGTTGAAACAATCAGTATACACATAAATACAGAAGTTACAAGATCAGGACACAAAAGCAAATAAATATAATAAAAATTCATGATTAGAAAGACAAAGGCTGAGCTGAACATCATAGACTAACAACCAAATAATACAGAAAAAAATGGACTGGACATCATGAGTTGAGAACCCGACGCGTTTCTTGGCTTCTACCAATCATCAGGGGTATGATGTATAATTATATAAACTCTAAAAATTGGGAAAATAAATAGGTAATTAGTTGGTAAATGGGGATTGAAAATTACAATGGGAGATTGACAGTGGGGGCCATATGATGGAATTACTCACAGAGCAGCCCATGAGTTAAGTCCAGATCCGGCGGCAGATTTAAAAGTGATTCAGACAAGCCATCTCACCCGGGGTTGAGGCAGGGTATAAACCATTTCCACATGGACCAAAGGGCTAAGGGTAGGCACGGCAGCCAGGATAAGGGATGCAGCAAAAATTGGGTGTAGAATCAATTCTAAAATAAAAAGAGAATGGAAACGTCAAAGTGAGGGACTGCAAATGGAGTGAGAGGTGTTTGTATGGATGAGGGAGATACCATATATCCAAAAGATATACGAGGTAAGTGAAGTGATGAGGTGTGGGTGTGTGTGTGTGAGGATGGAGTGTGGATTGTAGGGCAATTAGCGGATAGGTGGAATGTGAAGGTTACCTGCTGATGGCACAGTATTGAATATAGTGATCTTTGAATCATCAAGGGGAGTGAGGGAATGAGCTGCCAGTCTGACCCCGCTATATACCCGTGGTCCTGGGCGGATCCCTGCCAACGTCATGTAGGGACGTCTAGAGGAGGCGGTAAGGACCCCCATCTAGGGCAAATAGTGCCCCAGTGGGTGGTCCATCCACTTCCACCAAGGCGTGCGGTGGAATAAGCAAGCAAAGTACCCGCCTACGGCGTCTGAAGGCGCCATTTGCGGGACCCGCTGGCGTCATGACGCCGACGCACTGAGGTTCAACCCCGCCCCCGTCACAGGACGAGTGGGGGGAAGAGACTGAGTGCGTCGCAACCCCGGAAGTGAGAAAAACAGTGTTCCGGTCTCACATCTGCAAACCGGACTGGCTGTCTTGAAGTATGGGGATAGGGAAAGGGAATTGGGAAGGGGGGATTTATTGGTAATTTAAATGGGATCTAATTAGTTACTAATAAATGAACAATGGTGATAAAGTTACTTTTATAAAAGAGTTTAATATAACTTGTATGGCTGTTGAGTGACTGTAAGGAAAAATGGTTATATCTACAAATTATCGGCTCAGGATCATGAAAAACATATGGATATGGGAACGAATACAAAAAACACATAATGGACAGTAAAATCGGTGCATGGGGTCATTGGTTGCGGGTGTCTACCACCCAATTCGTAGAGAAACTCAAAAATAGAAAATGACCCGACACACTCAAGGGAAACAAGGGCATGCTTCCATCCCTATATAAACGTATAAAGTAGGGGCGGGGGGAAATGTGGGACTTTAAATGAAGCATGTCGTTGTGAAATAAAAAGGGAAAGAGAACATTAATTAAAATGTATATTTAATTATATGCCATATACCCCTAGGGGCTGTCCATATTATGAAAAAGCAAAAACATTCATTAATATACCATAATAAATTATAGGCAATCATACATGATTTACAGGATAATCATGGTATTAAATGTTCAGCTAATATTCAAAGGACATAGTTGAAACAATCAGTATACACATAAATACAGAAGTTACAAGATCAGGACACAAAAGCAAATAAATATAATAAAAATTCATGATTAGAAAGACAAAGGCTGAGCTGAACATCATAGACTAACAACCAAATAATACAGAAAAAAATGGACTGGACATCATGAGTTGAGAACCCGACGCGTTTCTTGGCTTCTACCAATCATCAGGGGTATGATGTATAATTATATAAACTCTAAAAATTGGGAAAATAAATAGGTAATTAGTTGGTAAATGGGGATTGAAAATTACAATGGGAGATTGACAGTGGGGGCCATATGATGGAATTACTCACAGAGCAGCCCATGAGTTAAGTCCAGATCCGGCGGCAGATTTAAAAGTGATTCAGACAAGCCATCTCACCCGGGGTTGAGGCAGGGTATAAACCATTTCCACATGGACCAAAGGGCTAAGGGTAGGCACGGCAGCCAGGATAAGGGATGCAGCAAAAATTGGGTGTAGAATCAATTCTAAAATAAAAAGAGAATGGAAACGTCAAAGTGAGGGACTGCAAATGGAGTGAGAGGTGTTTGTATGGATGAGGGAGATACCATATATCCAAAAGATATACGAGGTAAGTGAAGTGATGAGGTGTGGGTGTGTGTGTGTGAGGATGGAGTGTGGATTGTAGGGCAATTAGCGGATAGGTGGAATGTGAAGGTTACCTGCTGATGGCACAGTATTGAATATAGTGATCTCCCATTCTTGTACTAATTTTGTCCAATAAAGATTTTACAATATTATAAACTATATAACCTTTCTCGATTAGAATAGCTCGCTGCTAAAAAAAAACCTTGGGGGAATCCTTCTATTTTTTCAATTATTTGGGGTGTGCAGTCCTTCAGACTCTCGGCTATGCATTTTTCTATTCTATATATTTTATAATTTACTGCCTCATGTTATGCCCACAAAGTCTGCAATTTTTGATAGAGTTATTACTCTTTTCAACCTTTCTATATATCAACGAATTTGTAAAGGTAATATACTGCGCTGTCCAAAAATATTATTGTGTAAAGTGAACAACCTCCCTTGCGGCAAGGTATAGTTACATGTAATTTGCTGCAACTTAAAAGTGAGACACACACTAATAAACAAGTCAAAGAAAAATAAAGCTGCGCAAATAATATGAATGCCACTCGTATTGAACGAGTGGAGGTGAACAAAAACGGTTTCAAGTTCACAGGCACATTGCCTGTTAGTGATCTTGATCAACACTAAACCAATGAGTGATACAAAAAAAAGAATGGTATTAAAGTCTTATAGAAGGTGATGAATCCTAAATAATCATGCGTGTTGCCAAAATGCTCCTTAATGGATATAAGTGACTTCACACTTCAGACACCCAATGAAAGATGTTGTGATTTTGATAGAATAGAATTCCTCCACCAAGGATAATCTCTGCCGCTTACCAGAACCACTGATCCCAACGGAGATCAGTACATACAGATGGCTGTTACCCCTGCCAGGGTCTCTGGATAGATCAAACTGCTAGTCTCCTGGATTTAACGCCAGAACTTCCCAAAATGTCATGATGGAATGTTGTCATATGGAAAGAAAGGCCACCATAGCGTAAATCCGATAAAAATTAATGTTAATACAAATAAAAATGCACTTACAGTTAGAAGCATATAAAGGGCATGTGGTAAATTTGTAGCCAGCCGGCTAAAACAGCCCGTTCCTTCCGGGACTTGTGTGTATTGGTGACGTCAGCACGCCGCTCCTCCCTACGCCGTTTCGTCACAGATGACGTCGTCCTGGGGCACGGGCGGCGTGCTGACCCACCACCAATTATACTGTTCCATACAAAGGGACCGCCCTAATCTGATCTCTCAGTGTTCATACTGCGAAAATCGCCATTTTGACTGTGGGCAAAATTGCCCGATCTATGAACTTTCAGATTAGAAGGAACATATCCCCATGTTGGCCATACTAAATAATGTGTAGTTAAATGAATGGCCATATCTCTACATCATTTGATTAGTATATGGGATATATAAAATTTGGTAAAAATAGTTATACAGCTCCGGAATGTGTACGCAGACTGGTGGTGTCTAATACCACATCACGGAGGTGTCTATAGCAATTAATGTTGACAGTCTCTCGTTAACAACGGGACAATTAATGTGGACGCCTCAACCCGTCGAGTCTGATGCAAGGTAATTGACATGCTTCAAAACTTCGTCTGGAATAAGAGGGCCATCTCGTGGTCAAATTAGCAATTGCTAGCAGGCCCTATTATTAGGCCTCATCACAGTGCTAAGAATCCAAACCTACTTTAAATTAAATATCTTTTAAAAATTAAAAGTAAATGTTTGGATATTTTAAATTATTGGAACATTTAGTATTGGAAAAAAGCCCAAAAGCTAAAATTAAAACATATCTATGAGGAAGTATTGACTTTAATGTAAGGGTCCCATCCAACATAAAATTAGTAGAGATTGAATCTCCTATAATTCTCCTCCATTAAACATGGAGGGTCACCACAGATAACAATTGGTCACCCTTACAGAGGAAACTTGAGTGATCGGCTACAAACAGCGGTCTCGCCCACCATCAAGATTATGAAAAGGTTAATTGTTCTTATCCCCAAATAGGCCCAACCCCCACATAGTATATTTATGGCTACCTACCTTACCTTTTTAATGGGGTTATTACACCAAAACAGCCAAGAGATCAGATCAGGTTCACATATCTCACAGATACATGGGATAAGAGGGATGGTATCATACTATAATCAAGATAATATGCACCCATCGACAAGGCTTTCTCAAGCATTGTCGATGAATGCGTTTACATCTATGTCAATGTTCAAACCATGAGGGGTATAACACCGAACCTTATAGATCCACGACATTTCCATCCTAGATATCTCCTTTACCAAGGAGCCCCCCCTCCAATGGGGGCTATATCTATCTATACCTAGAAAAATAGTGCCTTCTGGATTGCGTTTGTGGTGCAGATCATAGTGCCTGGAGACTGAGTGATCCTTAAATCCACTCTTGATATTTGTGATGTGCTCTCCTAAACGCACCTGCATGGATCTTTTAGTCCTGCCTATGTACTGCATACCTCAGGGACATTCCAAGAGGTATACCATACCAGTAGAGCTACAGGTCACGAAGGACTCTATTTTGTGTTCTCTAGAGGTACTTGTTGATCTGAATGAGATTGTTTTCTTTGACTTAATTTTATTCAATGTGCAGACCTGACATCTGCGACACTGATAATACCCCGAAATATTCTGGAAGAAAGAGACTTTTTTTGGGGGAGGATCCACCACATTGGGTGCTACCCTATCTCTCAATGAGGGCACACCTCTGAAAATGACCTCCGGAGCCACCGGCAGAAATGTGTTTATAATTTGATCAGTCTTCAATAAGTGCCAATGCTTCCGTAAGATCTTTTTCACTAGGTAATGTTGGGTGGAATAAGTTGTGATAAGAGGTATAACTGGTTTGGTATGATTTTTCTTAGTTTGCCTATCCAATAAAACCGATCTATCAATTTGTTCAACTTCTTTTATTGTCGCCTCCAAAGATCTGGCATCATATCCCTTGTCTATCAGTCTATTTTTTAGAATATTAGACTGAAAGACATAATCAGGTAAGTCCGAACAATTCCGCCTCATTCTTAAGAACTGGCTCTTCGGAACTGAATTAAGCCATGAATCCTTGTGACAACTGCCTAGAGGGATATAGGCATTCCGATCAGTTTGCTTAAAATATGAAATTGTTTTGAAATCAGTACCTTCTTTTGTTACTGTGAGGTCCAGGAAATTGATTCTCTCTTGGCTTGCCTCATGGACAAAACGTATCCCCCTATCGTTAAGATTAATCTTAACAAAGAAATCATCCAGCTGGGTGGCCGTCCCCTCCCATAGGAGGAGGACGTCATCAATGTACCTAGCCCAAAAAGTGAGGTAGGGATTCCGGTCACAATAGATGACGTCCTCCTCCCATTTGGCCATGAACAAGTTGGCCAAACTGGGGGCATATTTAGCCCCCATAGCTACACCCCTCTTTTGTTTATAGAAATTGTGGCTGAATCAAAAATAGTTATGGTCAGCCGCATATTCTAGTTGTTCCATAACAAAGGCCTGTTGCACCTGGGGGATCTTAGAGAACAGATCTAGATAGTATTTAACTGCAAAGAGTCCCATTCCATGTGGTATAACTGTATACAAGGAGGTCACATCAGCCGTGACCATCCAGGTGTGTTCTGTTGCTTTTTGATTAGCCAGTAAATTAATCACATGTCTCGTGTCTCTAAGGTAGGACGGCATTTGCTGTACCAACGGTTGCAGAAAATGATCTACATACTTGCCCACCCGGGACGTAATGGAATCAATTCCACTTATGATTGGACTACCCGGGGGGCAAGTGAGACTCTTATGTATTTTCGGTAGGCAATAGAGGATGGGAATCCGTGGTGCCTTTGGAATCAAAAAGATTTGTTCTTTCTCATTAAGGATGCCCAATTGGCCACCCTTTATAACCAAAGTTTCCAATTTTTTTTATATTGGACAATAGGGTTCCCCAACAAGGGCACATAAGTTTCGCCGTCTCCCACAATTCGAGACAATTCCTGGAGATAGTCTATCCGATCCAGGATGACTATCCCCCCACCCTTATCGGCTGGGCGGATGACCAACTCTTTATTGTTGCATAGAGAGTCTAGGCCTTTTTTCAAAACATTCTCCATTTCGTTATTTACTACCTTTACTGACTCCAACTCTTTCAGTACAACATCCGAAACACTCTTAGTGACGGAGCTAGAGTTCCTGGGGGATTGAAAGTGGAGGCATTTGATAGTCCCGAATGCTGATATTTAGATGTTACGGTCCCCCCCTGAAATGGTGGCATACTGGCAAAATGTCTCTTGATGTTTATTTTTCTTATGTACCTATGCACATCCATATAGGTTTCAAACTTGTTTAGTTTCCTAGGGGGAGCGTATTTTAAACCCTTATTTAACAGTCTAGTTTCAGATGGTGTTAAGACCTGTGAGCTAAGATTGAAAATACCTTCCCCTATCACATCCTTGATTTTTTATGACTGTGCTCTCCTCCCCCCTCTGGTTCCTCTTTGTTTTCTATAGGTCTTTTGGTGCCCTGACTGGACCTGGGAAAACCCCAATGATGTTGTTTTGGAGAGTTATCCTCATATCTGTCAGAGTGATCCCTCAGTGAGCCTGAGTACTCCTGATCATAGTGGCTATAATCCACTTGACCAGACTGTGGTGGGCCTTCTCTGTCCCTCAAAGGGAAGAATCGGTTTCGGGAATCTCCTCCACCATTATATTCCCATTCATCTCTGCCCCTTTCTGGGCGTGTCCACTCATCATGATGAGGGTCCTGATAAAATGATCTTTCCTGGTCGTGATAATTGTAAGGTACCCTGTCTGAATTCTTCCTTTGTCTCGGGTTTTCTCTGGAAGATTGGTTAGATGGTCTATTATATTGAGTATAGTGACCTCTATCCCCATTTTCACCTGATCTTTGTTGGTAGTTCCAATTTGTATTCTTATTTGGTTGGGCCCCCTTACCCAGTCTCTGTGGTCTCGAGGGAGACTGATAAGAGACCCGTCTGCCCTTTTTCCCAGTTTTGTTATTCTGGGCCCTCTTAGGTGTTTTCTGGGAGACTTCCCTAATGGGTAGATGCTGAATTCCACCTAAGGGTACTGTGGGAACATTCTCACCCTGGGTTATAGCCTCCATCCTCATTTCTTGTTTGTCCCTTTCTTCACTAGCAAGCTTTTTCTGCCATTCAAAAACGCTGTTGGCTTGATAGTCCCCATAATCTCTATTGTACTTTTTCCGTTTTTTTATTTTTTGTTCTTTTTCTTCCTTATCCAAAACTTTAAGGAGATTGGCTGATCTTTCTTTATACTCATCTCCCTCTTTATAAGGGAGAAGGTTATCCTTAATAGTTTGGACTTCAGTGTCCAATCTTGTAAGTTTACTGTTTTTCCTTAATACAAGGAAACGCAAAAAGTTTACTCCTGCTTCATTAAAATATCGGAACCAGCTTTCCAGGTCTGCCTCCCCTTTCTGCGGGCATACCTCCCACCTTAGGCTTCTTGGTACCATACTCGGTTTGATGTAAGTCTCTAATAGGCCACATCCCACTGAGTATGTATCTCAGATATAGTGAGATTCTTTAAGCGGACAAAAAGTCCCCCAAGGTCACCATCCTTGGTGCCAGGGGTCTCAAAGACACCATCGGTATTGACCACCCTTGACGCTCTATAGTCAAAAATGTCCATAATAGGGCTCCTCTCTAATGTGAAAAAGAGGCAACACTAAGTGCACCAAATAGTGAATGTGTGTTCACACTAATGAACAATGTGAAACTGATCGGAATGCCTATATCCCTCTAGGCAGTTGTCACAAGGATTCATGGCTTAATTCAGTTCCGAAGAGCCAGTTCTTAAGAATGAGGCGGAATTGTTCGGACTTACCTGATTATGTCTTTCAGTCTAATATTCTAAAAAATAGACTGATAGACAAGGGATATGATGCCAGATCTTTGGAGGCGACAATAAAAGAAGTTGAACAAATTGATAGATTGGTTTTATTGGATAGGCAAACTAAGAAAAATCATACCAAACCAGTTATACCTCTTATCACAACTTATTCCACCCAACATTACCTAGTGAAAAAGATCTTACGGAAGCATTGGCACTTATTGAAGACTGATCAAATTATAAACACATTTCTGCCGGTGGCTCCGGAGGTCATTTTCAGAGGTGTGCCCTCATTGAGAGATAGGGTAGCACCCAATGTGGTGGATCCTCCCCCCAAAAAAGTCTCTTTCTTCCAGTATATTTCGGGGTATTATCAGTGTCGCAGATGTCAGGTCTGCACATTGAATAAAATTAAGTCAAAGAAAACAATCTCATTCAGATCAACAAGTACCTCTAGAGAACACAAAATAGAGTCCTTCGTGACCTGTAGCTCTACTGGTATGGTATACCTCTTGGAATGTCCCTGTGGTATGCAGTACATAGGCAGGACTAAAAGATCCATGCAGGTGCATTTAGGAGAGCACATCACAAATATCAAGAGTGGATTTAAGGATCACTCAGTCTCCAGGCACTATGATCTGCACCACAAACGCAATCCAGAAGGCACTATTTTTCTAGGTATAGATAGATATAGCCCCCATTGGAGGGGGGGCTCCTTGGTAAAGGAGATATCTAGGATGGAAATGTCGTGGATCTATAAGGTTCGGTGTTATACCCCTCATGACTTGAACATCGACATAGATGTAAACGCATTCATCGACAATGCTTGAGAAAGCCTTGTCGATGGGTGCATATTATCTTGATTATAGTATGATACCATCCCTCTTATCCCATGTATCTGTGAGATATGTGAACCTGATCTGATCTCTTGGCTGTTTTGGTGTAATAACCCCATTAAAAAGGCTAAGGTAGGTAGCCATAAATATACTATGAGGGGGTTGGGCCCTATTTGGGGATAAGAACAATTAACCTTGTCATAATCTTGATGGTGGGCGAGACCGCTGTTTGTAGCCGATCACTCAAGTTTCCTCTGTAAGGGTGACCAATTGTTATCTGTGGTGACCCTCCATGTTTAATGGAGGAGAATTATAGGAGATTCAATCTCTACTAATTTTATGTTGGATGGGACCCTTACATTAAAGTCAATACTTCCTCATAGATATGTTTTAATTTTAGCTTTTGGGCTTTTTTCCAATACTAAATGTTCCAATAATTTAAAATATCCAAACATTTACTTTTAATTTTTAAAAGATATTTAATTTAAAGTAGGTTTGGATTCTTAGCACTGTGATGAGACCTAATAATAGGGCCTGCTAGCAATTGCTAATTTGACCACGAGATGGCCCTCTTATTCCAGACGAAGTTTTGAAGCATGTCAATTACCTTGCATCAGACTCGACGGGTTGAGGCGTCCACATTAATTGTCCCGTTGTTAACGAGAGACTGTCAACATTAATTGCTATAGACACCTCCGTGATGTGGTATTAGACACATTCCGGAGCTGTATAACTATTTTTACCAAATTTTATATATCCCATATACTAATCAAATGATGTAGAGATATGGCCATTCATTTAACTACACATTATTTAGTATGGCCAACATGGGGATACGTTCCTTCTAATCTGAAAGTTCATAGATCGGGCAATTTTGCCCACAGTCAAAATTTGGCGATTTTCACAGTATGAACACTGAGAGATCAGATTAGGGCGGTCCCTTTGTATGGAACAGTATAATTGGCGGTGGGTCAGCACGCCGCCCGTGCCCCAGGACGACGTCATCTGTGACGAAACGGCGTAGGGAGGAGCGGCGTGCTGACGTCACCAATACACACGAGTCCCGGAAGGAACGGGCTGTTTTAGCCGGCCGGCTACAAATTTACCACATGCCCTTTATATGCTTCTAACTGTAAGTGCATTTTTATTTGTATTAACATTAATTTTTATCGGATTTACGCTATGGTGGCCTTTCTTTCCATATGACAACATTCCATCGTGACATTTTGGGAAGTTCTGGCGTTAAATCCAGGAGACTAGCAGTTTGATCTATCCAGAGACCCTGGCAGGGGTAACAGCCATCTGTATGTACTGATCTCCATTGGGATCAGTGGTTCTGGTAAGCGGCAGAGATTATCCTTGGTGGAGGAATTCTATTCTATCAAAATCACAACATCTTTCATTGGGTGTCTGAAGTGTGAAGTCACTTATATCCATTAAGGAGCATTTTGGCAACACGCATGATTATTTAGGATTCATCACCTTCTATAAGACTTTAATACCATTCTTTTTTTTGTATCACTCATTGGTTTAGTGTTGATCAAGATCACTAACAGGCAATGTGCCTGTGAACTTGAAACCGTTTTTGTTCACCTCCACTCGTTCAATACGAGTGGCATTCATATTATTTGCGCAGCTTTATTTTTCTTTCTATATATCAATTGGATGTTGGCATGGTGGGGGTCCTCCCTTCCCATGCTTAGAAGTATAACAGTACAGAATCTTGTGGCAAGACATTGCAATTCTTCCAAGTGCATTTATCAATAGATTGCTGAATCTGGCAGCCAGGGATTATATGAAATTGACAATAAGGTAACACAGAAACCAACATGCTATTAGAAGGAAAAAAAAAAAAAACCAGGGCCTGCCCTTTCTCCTTTTTTTTCTACCTCCTTTTGAAAAAGCAAATCAGTTGGCAATTATGCTGGTCCTCAGTACTAAGTTTATGTATTTAAAGTAATACAAAATTATTGTTTTTTTGTTTAAAACATGTCATACATACTTACATACTTACTCTGTGCAGTGGTTTTGCACAGAGCAGCCCCAATCTTTCTCTGCTTGGGTCCCTTGCTGGCGCTCCTGGCCCCTCCCTCCTGCCTAGTGCCCCCACAGCAAGCAGCTTGCTACGGGGGCACCCGAGCCACTGCTCTGTGTGTCCATTCAGACACTGAGCCATGGTTCGGTCCCACCCCCTCTCTTTCCTCATTAGCTCATTGACTTTATTTGACAGCAGCAGGAGCCAATGGCGCCCGCTGTGTGTCTTAAGCCTCATACACACGATCAGATTTCCATCGGACAAATCCGTGGATTTTTGTCTGAAGGGCGTTGGCCGTGAACTTGTTCTGCATATAGACGGCAAAACATTTTCAGCCAACATTCATGAAACTACGTGTTTTTTCTGCTCTTTAGCGTCACCCTTTGGGCAACTTCTGCTAATGTTGTCTTATGGTTAGCATCGGTTTGGAGCATGCATGTTTGTACTTTTAAGTCAGATGGACTTGTGTACACACAATCGGATAAACCGACGGAACACATTTGTTGTCGGACAATTTGAGAGCATGACCATCCAACATTTGTCGTCGGAAATTCCGACAACAATTGTCCGATGGAGCATACAGACGGTCGGATTATCAGTCAAAACACGTTCATCGGACAATTGTTGTCGGAATATCCGATCGTGTGTTTTATACATTTTAACTTGATCAACGAGCGAGGTCTTGCAATACGAGTAGCATCACGTCACAACTGATCGGTTCACTCCAAGTCATAGGACATTTGAAATCCCATGTTAGTCAATGAGAGCTGTCTTAATTAGCACTACTGAAGTCGCTCCGACTTTAGAAAAGGTTCCTATTCTACTTGAAGGCGACTTCTATCCGACTTGTGCCCATAGACTAGGAAGTTGCCTCCAAGTCAGAGCCCAATCTTAATAAGCCCAGGTTCACACTGCTCCTTCATTAAAGTCCTATGACTTCTGATTCAACTGTGCCCTGCAACATTGGTCAGACATTAATGAACAGGATCTGACTTGAGATGAGTGCAACTTGGTTCTGGTATGGATTTAGTTTTTTTTTTTCAATACATTTTGCAGTGCTAACATTGCCGCTGAGCACAAGTCGCATGTCACAAGTCGGATCAGTTAAGATCCTGATCCAACCTGGATACGACTTCAATGATATTCAATGGGCTGAAATCAGACCAAAGTGGGACCAAAGTAGTGCAGGAACCTTTTCTAAAGTCGGACCGACACAAGTCGGATCAGTTAAGACGGCTCTCATAGGGAACTATAATACGTCATGTGACATGTGCTCTTAAAGTCGGAGCATATGTCACACCAGTGTGAACCAAGCCTAAATGTGAGTTGGATCAGACATTACAGGAAGATTACCCAGGCATTCCCTAAAGTTGCTTCGAAGTTGCCTCGAATTTGCCTTGAAGTTGCCTGGCAAAGTCGTGCCGACTTTCAGGTCACTTTTAGTGTCTCTTTTATACTCTGTAAAGCTCCTAAAGTACAGGTTAATATGGTTTATTTTTAGAGTACACTTTATACTGTATTTTGTATTGCTGTAATCATTTTCATATGAATAAATGATTGCGGAACGACATAGTTGTTGACATAGAAGATTTTTCATTCAGCAGTATCTGTTTTTGAGGCCTCATCCAATATGGCGTACTTAAGCGTACATTCGCGGTAAGTCATGTTTGCCTGCTCGGGATGAAAGGTGTTTTGTGCATTTGTGCATAGGTGCAGGCAGTCCTATTCATGCTTGTTGGGATGCAGTGGCTGCACGAATACAGCTGCCGATCTCAATTTGACAGCCATGCATGGCTTTTAAATTGGGACATGTGGTTGTGTCCATGCAGCCATTGTGTCTCAAAAGCCATGAATGGTACTGGCTGCACACAGATGCACAAAACACCTGTGCACCCTGACAGGACTGGTTTTAACCACTTCAGCCCCAGAAGATTTTACCCCCTTTCTGACCAGAGTACTTTTTAAAATTTCGCACTGCGTCGCTTTAACTGACAATTGTGTGGTCATGCAATGCTGTACCCAAACACAATTTGCGTAATTTTTTTCCCATAAATACAGCTTTCTTTTGGTAGTATTTGATCACCTCTGCGGTTTTTATTTTTTGCGCTATAAACAAAAAAAGAGCGACAATTTTGAAAAAACATTTATTTTTACTAGTGTGCACTACCCCCGTAGGAGCTGCTGGTTTGTTTTGGGTTTGCACGTTACCTCTTTAGCTTCGTTGTCAGGGTAGGAAAGTCCATAGTAAATGCAATGTCCATACAAAGGTAAAACCTTCAACAGTCAGGCTTTATTCTTTTCTTCTGCAGTATAACTTGAGAGAAAGTAGAAGGTAGGAGAAGAATAGGGGAAGGTTCAGGCACGCGGTACAGAATGCAGAAATGAGCTCAAAGTATTTATCAATCATTCACCACTCTCCACTTGTAGAGTGGGTATTGCTCACCCGGATAGTCCCCTCTCACATGGCCTAGCAGCCGGGATGACGCACGAATCAGTAACAAGACAGCCTCTGCCAAAGACTGCTTAAGATGGATTCGGTCTCTGCCACAGACCTTTGTTTAGAGATAGATAAATGGATAGTCCAGGAATCCTCTGCCACAGGATTAAAAGTCCCAAACGTCCAGCCGTGCAGTAAGAGAGCCTTTAAGCCGATCCGGCGAACTGCAGGGCTTTTGGTAGATTGGATCCTTCCTCAACAAGGTCACCAGGCCTCACCCGAGACATCAGCGCTTTTGCTGGTCTCCTCCAGGGCAGGTTCTCCCCCGGTTTCCTTCATCAAGACAGCTTCCTCCCTTTTTTGGATGGACAGCTTGGGATCCCATCTTGGGATGTAGGCCCCAGCCAGAATAGCCGGGCCTACTTGATAGCGATTCAGCCTCGGGCCAACGTGGCCCCGAGACCAGAATCACACACACATACCTCGCGCCAGGAGGGCCATGAGGCGAAGACCCTGAACAATGGCGTCTGCCCCTTAACCACTTAACGACCGTTCACTGTATATATACGTCGGCAGAATGGCACAATCACGTAGAGCATACGTGATTGCCTTTGTATAGTTGGGGGGTCCGATCGGACCCCCCTTCTGTACAGTGAGCGGTGGCTAAGTGTCCGGGAGCGTTCCGGGATGAGGGGGCAGCCATTCGTTTCTGGCCACCCCCTCGCGATCGCTCCCGGCGAATGGAAATGCCCCCTCTGTCTGTGTCAGACAGAGGGAGCAGGAGGAAGTGATGTAATCTCTGGTGCGGCGCTCACATATACCGAGCGCCGTACAAGAGAAGATATCAGGTCAGTGCACACAACACTACACTGACACCAGGACACATAGGGACATAAATCGCCCCCCCAGGCCCCCCCAGACACCCCAGATCACCCCCCCCAGCCCCCAGTCACAGTGTCACTGATTGCAGTGACCATTTATTTAGTGATCACTGCAATCAGTGACATTTGTGACTGTAAAAGTGTCACCAAAGTTTAGTCTTAGGTCCAGTGTAGCCCCCTAACCCCCCCTAATAAAGGTTTAACCCCCTGATCACCCCCCAGATAACCCTTTCACCGCCTATCACCACTGTCGCTTAGCGATCATTTTTCTGATCGCTGTCTTAGCGTCAGTGATGCCGATCGGCAGCCAGTAATTTTTTTTAGGTTCGCCGCAGGTTTTTATAGCGTCAGGTATCCCAATATATTATCTAATAAAGGTTTAACCCCCTTGATCGCCCCCCAGGTAACCCTTTCACCCCCTATCACCACTGTCACTAAGCAAACGTTTTTCTAAACGCTGTCTTAGTGTCTGTGATGCAGATCGGTAGCCGGTAATTTTTTTTAGGTTCGCCGCAGGTTTTTATAGCGTCAGGTACCCCAATATATTATCTAATAAAGGTTTAACCCCCTTGATCGCCCCCCAGGTAACCCTTTCACCCCCTATCACCACTGTCGCTAAGCAATTGTTTTTCTAAACGCTGTCTTAGTGTCGGTGATGCAGATCGTAGCCAGTAATTTTTTTTAGGTTTGCCGCATGTTTTTATAGCGTCAGGTACCCCAATATATTATCTAATAAAGGTTTAACCCCCTTGATCGCCCCCCCAGGTAACCCTTTCACCCCCATCACCACTGTCGCTAAGCAATCGTTTTTCTAAACGCTGTCTTAGTGTCGGTGATGCAGATCGGTAGCTGGTAATTTTTTTTAGGTTCGCCGCAGGTTTTTATAGCGTCAGGTACCCCCATATATTATCTAATAAAGGTTTTAACCCCCTGATTGCCCCTAGTTAACCCTTTCACTAGTGATCACCATATAAGTGTTACGGGTGACGCTGGTTAGTTAGTTTGCTTTTTATAGTGTCAGGGCACCCGCCGTGTATATAACCCAATAAAGGTTTAACCCCCTGATCGCCCGGCGGGTGATATCAATTAGGTTTTAGCATCAGAGAGGGTCTGCGTCACACCCCAGGCAGCGTCAGGTTAGTGCCAGTAACGCTAACACCCACGCGTGAAGCATACACCCCCCTTAGTGGTATAGTATCTGAACAGATCAATATCTGATCTGATCTATACTAGCGTCCCCAGCAGTTTAGGGTTCCCAAAAACGCAGTGTTAGCGGGATCAGCCCAGATACCTGCTGGCACCTGCGTTTTGCCCCTCCGTCCAGCCCAGGCCACCCAAGTGCAGTATCGATCGATCACTGTCACTTACAAAACAAAAACACACATAACTGCAGCGTTCGCAGAGACAGGCCTGATCCCTGCGACTCCAGTGCTGTAGGAGGTGATTTCACCACCACAGTTAAAAAAAAAAAGCAAATATGCCGAAGCATTGGGGCAGCAGGGGCGGAGGAGCGATTTTGCTCCTAATGCCGCGTACATACGGTCGAAATTCCGACGGAGGCTTGCCCGTGGAAAAGTCCGACCATGTGTGTGCGGCATAACTTTTTTGCGGGAGGATGCCCCCATGCTTCGGCATATATAAATGGTGCGTGTATGCCCATCATTGGAAGTGGGTGGATGAAGGGCGGTATTCTAATGGTGGGCATACCCACCGATCAATCTCTTTTTTCGTTCAGCCAACTGGCTGCATGAAATAAAAAGATTACAATACATGTCCAACAAGGACCAGCAACGTACTGGTATGTTGCTGGATTTTGAATGTTTATACCAGAATGATGCCTGCGGGTTTAGGTATCATCTTGGTATCATTCTTTTCAGCCTGCAGCCGGCTTTCATGTAAAAGCAATCCTAGCGGCTAATTAGCCTCTGGACTGCTTTTACAAGAAGTGGGAGGGAATGCCCCCCCCGGATATAAAAAGCGCCATTGGGAAATTGGGAAAGCATTTTATCACACCGATCTTGGTGTGG
This sequence comes from Rana muscosa, assembly GCA_029206835.1. Lineage (NCBI taxonomy): Eukaryota > Metazoa > Chordata > Amphibia > Anura > Ranidae > Rana > Rana muscosa. The sequence continues at coordinate 487,316,359 of CM055121.1, forward strand.
TCAGATGCTTTGAGGGCAGAGAAAATATCTAGGGTCTAGAAGACCCCAGTTTTTTCAAAAAAAGAGTACCTGTCACTACCTATTGCTATCATAGGGGATATTTACATTCCCTGAGATAACAATAAAAATGATAAAAAAAAAATACTTGGAAGGAACAATTTAAAAATAAAATAAAAAAGCAAAATTAATAATAAAAAAAAAGAAAAAAAAAAAAGCACCCCTGTCCTGCCCTGCTCTTGCCCAATGGCGAACGCAAGCGTCGGTCTGGCGTCATATGTAAACAGCAATTGCACCATGCATGTGAGGTATCACCGCGAAGGTCAGATCGAGGGCAATCATTTTAGCAGTAGACCTCCTCTGTAAATCTACTGGGGTAACCTGTAAAGGCTTTTAAAGGCTTTTAAAAATGTATGTAGTTTGTCGCCAATGCGCGTTTGTGCGAAATTTTAAAGCATGTCGTGTTTGGTATCTATGTACTCGGCCTAAGATCATCTTTTTTATTTCATCAAACATTTGGGCAATATAGTGTGTTTTAGTGCATTAAAATTAAAAAAAGTGTATTTTTTAACCCAAAAAATGCGTTTGAAAAATCCCTGCGCAAATACTGTGTAGAAAAAAAAATGCAACACCCACCATTTTAATCTGTAGGGCCTTTGCTTTAAAAATATATATAATGTTTGGGGGTTCAACATAATTATCTTGCAAAAAAAAAATGTTTTCATGTAAACAAAAAGTGTCAAAAAGGGCTTTGTCTTCAAGTGGTTAGAAGAGTGGATGTAAGCTTCCTAATGTTGTGTATAAAATGCCAGAACAGTTCAAACCCCCCCCAAATGACCCCATTTTGGAAAGTAGACACCCCAAGCTATATACTGAGAGGCATGTCGAGTCCATGGAATATTTTATATGTTGACACAAGTTGCGGAAATACGACAATTTTTTTTTTTTTTGCACAAAGTTGTCACTAAATGATATATTGCTCAAACATGCCATGGGCATATGTGGAATTACACCCCAAAATACATTCTGTTGCTTCTCCCGAGTACGGGGATACCACATGTGTGAGACTTTTTGGGAGCCTAGCCACGTACGGGACCCCAAAAACCAAGCACCGCCTTCAGGCTTTCTAAGGGTGTAAATTTTTGATTTCACTTCTCACTGCCTATCACAGTTTTGGAGGCCATGGAATGCCCAGATGGCACAAACCCCCCCAAATGACCCCATTTTGGAAAGTAGACACCTCAAGCTATTTGCTGAGAGGTATTGTGAGTATTTTGCAGATCTCGCTTTTTGTCACAAAGTTTTGAAAATTGAAAAAAAAATATATATATATATATTTTCTTTTTTCATTTTCAAAAACAAATGAGAGCTGTAAAATACTCGCCATTCCTCTCAGCAAATAGCTTGGGGTGTCTATATTCCAAAATGGGGTCATTTGGGGGGGTTTTGTGCGATTTTGGCATTTTATGGCCTTCGAAACTGTGATAGGTAGTGAGGAGTGAAATCAAAAATTTGTGCCTAGAAATCCTGAAGGCGGTGCTTGGTTTTCGGGGTCCCGTACGCGGCTAGGCTCCTAAAAAGTCCCACACATGTGGTATCCCCGTACTCAGGAGAAGCAGAAAAATGTATTTTGGGGTGCAATTCCACATATAACCATGGCATGTGTGAGCAATATATCATTTAGTGACAACTTTTTGTAATTTTTATTTTTTTTTTGTCATTATTCAATCACTTGGGACAAAAAAAAATATATTCAATGGGCTCAACATGCCTCTCAGCAATTTCCTTGGGGTGTCTACTTTCTAAAATGGGGTCATTTGGGGGGGTTTTGTGCTATTTTGGCATTTTATGGCCTTCGAAACTGATAGGTAGTGAGGAGTGAAATCAAAAATTTGCGCCCTTAGAAATCCTGAAGGCGGTGCTTGGTTTCCGGGGTCCCGTACGCGGCTAGGCTCCCAAAAAGTCCCACACATGTGGTATCTCCATACTCAGGAGAAGCAGCAAAATGTATTTTGGGGTGAAATTCCACATATAACCATGGCATGTGTGAGCAATATATCATTTAGTGACAACTTTTTGTAATTTTTTTTTTTTTTTTTTAGTCATTATTCAATCACTTGGGACAAAAAATAAAAAATTCAATGGGCTCAACATGCCTCTCAGCAATTTCCTTGGGATGTCTACTTTCCAAAATGGGGTCATTTGGGGGGGGTTTGTACTGCCCTGTCATTTTAGCACCTCAAGAAATGAGATAGGCAGTCATAAATTTAAAGCTGTGTAAATTTCAGAAAATGTACCCTAGTTTGTAAACTCTATAACTTTTGCGCAAACCAATAAATATACGCTTATTGACATTTTTTTTACTAAAAACATGTGGCTGAATACATTTTGGCCTAAATGTATGACTACAATTGAGTTTATTCGATTTTTCTTATAACAAAAATTAGAAAATATCATTTTTTTTCAAAATTTTCGGTCTTTTTCCATTTATATCGCAAAAAATAAAAATCGCAGAGGCAATCAAATACCATTAAAAGAAAGCTCTATTTGTGGGAAGAAAAGGACGCAAATTTCGTTTGGGTACAACATTGCATGTCCGCACAATTTACAGTTAAAGCAGCGCAGTGCAAAATTCTGAATTCACCTCTGGTCCTCTAGCTACCAAATGGTCCGGGGCTTAAGTGGTTAAGTATCCCCTCCCAGCAGGCACAGCGGGTCGACCACTCTCACTGCACCGCTGCCGAGAAGGGTCACTCAATACACCATGGTTTGCCTGCGTTCCAACAGGAGCCTGAAGTGGTAACACCACCTACAGGCAACAAGGGAAAATGCTATCAGGCAGCACCACAGCCAGAACAGAGGCACATTTATATACAAATCAACAGTCTGAGCCCAACTATTGGCTCAGACACCCTTAAATTTGAAATAGCATCCCAACCATTGGGGTAGGGCGCTACACTAGTAATGGAAGTGATCAGCGTTTTTTAGCGTTACTGCGACATTGTGGCAGCCAGATCGGACACTTTTGACACATTTTTGGGACTAGTGACATTTATACAGCGATCAGTGCTATAAAAATGCACTGATTACTGTGTAAATGTCACTGGTAGGGAAGGGGTTAACACTAGGGGGCAATCAAGGAGTTAATGTGTTCCCTAGTTAGTGTTTCTAACTGTTTCGGGATAGGACTGACTGGGGGAGGAGCCATATCACTGTTCCTACTTACTAGGAACAAACAATATGTCTCCTCTCCCCTGACAGAACAGAGATTTGTGTGTTTACAAATCCCCATGCTGGCTCTCGTGCCAGCCGTTGGCCACGCGCATCAGGTCCCCCACCATGCAGCGGGCGCGCGTGCACCCTGGCAGTTTTTAAAAGATACAATGTACCTATACGTTGTTTTTCGGGAATGTGCCACTTTTCCACGAATATCAGCATGAACCGGTCGGCAAGTGGTTAAGGCAGGGCAAAATGGGAAGCTGCCCTGGGCCCAGAATTGCCCTTACACTGGTGGTCAGTGTAAATCCCCCTTTCTATTGGTGGTCAGTGTAAATCCCCCCTAACATTGGTGGTTGGTGTAGAAGTGTCACCTTACATTGGTGGTCAGTACAAATCTCCTAGACAATGGTTGTCAGTGCGAATTCCCCCTTACATGGAGGTCATTGTATATTCCCCCTTTTTTTTTTTTACAAGAAGTGTACATTCCCCCTTACACTGGTGGTTGGTGTAAATTATTTTATTACATTGGTGTCAGTGTAGAAATCCCTCTTTTCTATTGGTGGGTGGAGTAAAATCCCCCGTTTCATGGTGGTCAGTGCAAATTCCCCCTCACATTGATGGTCAATGTAAATACCCCCTCACATTGGTGGTGGTCATTGTAAATTCTCCCATTACATTGGTAGAATCCCCCACTATATACTTACCAAAGATTTACAGCTTTCCACTGCTTGATTCAGAATTTATCAAAGTGTACTGCCTCCTAACGAATCCAATCTCCCATACCACTGTAACCTCTGGCAACCAATCGCAATCGCTGCCTGGTCTGATTCAGTAAACTGATTTTGAGTCTAGCTACTATTTATTGTATGTCTCAGAGCAGGTGGAGAGCGAAATTACATGGAAGAGGGGGCCCAAGAAAATGTTTGCCCAGGGTCCAGTCAATATTAAAGATGGCCCTGCATCCTGAGCAGACAAACACGGCCCTTCGAATGGACGTAGGCTTAGATATGCCATATTATGGCCTCACAGCAGGCCCGGACTGGCCATAGGGCATACCGGGCATATGCCCCCTCCACTCCTCCCACAGACTCGTTCACTCTGGCTGATCCCACAGCTGAAGGAGAAAGAAATGAGGACACAGCAGCCAGAGTGTCTTCATCTCCAGTAGGGATGAGCTTCGTGTTCGAGTCGAACATACGTTCGACTCGAACATCGGCTGTTCGATCGTTCGACGAAGATCGAACGATTTGGGCCGTTCGCGCCAAATTCGAGTGACGCGAACGGCCCACAATGCACTACGCCATCGCAGTGTCATCCAGGCGCTGTGATTGGCCAAGCATGCACTGTGACCCCGCATGCTTGGCCAATCACAGCGCCGGCAGCGAGGAGAGCAATGATTGGCCACAGGCAGGATGCCTGTGGCCAATTATTGCTGAGGGTGTTTAGCACACGCCCCACACTATAAAAGGCCGCCAGCACGGCGGCCTAGTGTAGTGTGTTCCGGAGCAGGGATAGAGCAGCATAGGCAGGGACAGTGACTGTTATTTCTTTCTTGCTTAACCTGGATTCCTTTAGTTTAGGGAAAGAGAAGGATAGGTAGGGAGAGTGTCAGTGTGTTTTGTGCTTGTGCTATAGTGTGCTTAAAAAAAACATTTATTCTAGGGACAGAAAACTGTAGGTAGGGACAGTGTCAGTTTCTTTCACTCTGCAAGTCCTTGTTTCCAGGGACCTGGAAGGACAGTGAGTGAATTGTCCTTGTGCTATATTGTGCTTAAAAAAACATTTATTCTAGGGACAGAAAACTGTAGGTAGGGAGAGTGTCAGTTTCTTTCACTCTGCAAGTCCTTGTTTCCAGGGACCTGGAAGGACAGTGAGTGAATTGTCCTTGTGCTATATTGTGCTTAAAAAAAACATTTATTCTAGGGACAGAAAACTGTAGGTAGGGAGAGTGTCAGTTTATTTCACTCTGCAAGTCCTTGTTTCCAGGGACCTGGAAGGACAGTGACTGAATTGTCCTTGTGCTATATTGTGATTAAAAAAAACATTTATTCTAGGGACAGAAAACTGTAGGTAGGGAGAGTGTCAGTTTATTTCACTCTGCAAGTCCTTGTTTCCAGGGACCTGGAAGGACAGTGACTGAATTGTCCTTGTGCTATATTGTGATTAAAAAAAACATTTATTCTAGGGACAGAAAACTGTAGGTAGGGAGAGTGTCAGTTTATTTCACTCTGCAAGTCCTTGTTTCCAGGGACCTGGAAGGACAGTGAGTGAATTGTCCTTGTGTTATATTGTGATTAAAAAAAACATTTTTTCTAGGGACAGAAAACTGTAGGTAGGGAGAGTGTTTTTTTTCTTTCACTCTGCAAGTCCTTGTTTCCAGGGACCTGTAAGGACAGTGAGTGAATTGTCCTTGTGCTATATTGTGCTTAAAAAAAACATTTATTCTAGGGACAGAAAACTGTAGGTAGGGAGAGTGTCAGTTTATTTCACTCTGCAAGTCCTTGTTTCCAGGGACCTGGAAGGACAGTGAGTGAATTGTCCTTGTGTTATATTGTGATTAAAAAAAACATTTTTTCTAGGGACAGAAAACTGTAGGTAGGGAGAGTGTTTTTTTTCTTTCACTCTGCAAGTCCTTGTTTCCAGGGACCTGTAAGGACAGTGAGTGAATTGTCCTTGTGCTATATTGTGCTTAAAAAAAACATTTATTCTAGGGACAGAAAACTGTAGGTAGGGAGAGTGTCAGTTTATTTCACTCTGCAAGTCCTTGTTTCCAGGGACCTGGAAGGACAGTGACTGAATTGTCCTTGTGCTATATTGTGATTTAAAAAAACATTTATTCTAGGGACAGAAAACTGTAGGTAGGGAGAGTGTCAGTTTATTTCACTCTGCAAGTCCTTGTTTCCAGGGACCTGGAAGGACAGTGACTGAATTGTCCTTGTGCTATATTGTGATTAAAAAAAACATTTATTCTAGGGACAGAAAACTGTAGGTAGGGAGAGTGTCAGTTTATTTCACTCTGCAAGTCCTTGTTTCCAGGGACCTGGAAGGACAGTGACTGAATTGTCCTTGTGCTATATTGTGATTAAAAAAAACATTTATTCTAGGGACAGAAAACTGTAGGTAGGGAGAGTGTCAGTTTATTTCACTCTGCAAGTCCTTGTTTCCAGGGACCTGGAAGGACAGTGACTGAATTGTCCTTGTGCTATATTGTGATTAAAAAAAACATTTATTCTAGGGACAGAAAACTGTAGGTAGGGAGAGTGTCAGTTTATTTCACTCTGCAAGTCCTTGTTTCCAGGGACCTGGAAGGACAGTGACTGAATTGTCCTTGTGCTATATTGTGATTAAAAAAAACATTTATTCTAGGGACAGAAAACTGTAGGTAGGGAGAGTGTCAGTTTATTTCACTCTGCAAGTCCTTGTTTCCAGGGACCTGGAAGGACAGTGACTGAATTGTCCTTGTGCTATATTGTGATTAAAAAAAACATTTATTCTAGGGACAGAAAACTGTAGGTAGGGAGAGTGTCAGTTTATTTCACTCTGCAAGTCCTTGTTTCCAGGGACCTGGAAGGACAGTGACTGAATTGTCCTTGTGCTATATTGTGCTTAAAAAAAACATTTATTCTAGGGACAGAAAACTGTAGGTAGGGAGAGTGTCAGTTTATTTCACTCTGCAAGTCCTTGTTTCCAGGGACCTGGAAGGACAGTGAGTGAATTGTCCTTGTGTTATATTGTGATTAAAAAAAACATTTTTTCTAGGGACAGAAAACTGTAGGTAGGGAGAGTGTTTTTTTTCTTTCACTCTGCAAGTCCTTGTTTCCAGGGACCTCTAAGGACAGTGAGTGAATTGTCCTTGTGCTATATTGTGCTTAAAAAAAACATTTATTCTAGGGACAGAAAACTGTAGGTAGGGAGAGTGTCAGTTTATTTCACTCTGCAAGTCCTTGTTTCCAGGGACCTGGAAGGACAGTGAGTGAATTGTCCTTGTGTTATATTGTGATTAAAAAAAACATTTTTTCTAGGGACAGAAAACTGTAGGTAGGGAGAGTGTTTTTTTTCTTTCACTCTGCAAGTCCTTGTTTCCAGGGACCTGTAAGGACAGTGAGTGAATTGTCCTTGTGCTATATTGTGCTTAAAAAAAACATTTATTCTAGGGACAGAAAACTGTAGGTAGGGAGAGTGTCAGTTTATTTCACTCTGCAAGTCCTTGTTTCCAGGGACCTGGAAGGACAGTGACTGAATTGTCCTTGTGCTATATTGTGATTAAAAAAAACATTTATTCTAGGGACAGAAAACTGTAGGTAGGGAGAGTGTCAGTTTATTTCACTCTGCAAGTCCTTGTTTCCAGGGACCTGGAAGGACAGTGACTGAATTGTCCTTGTGCTATATTGTGATTAAAAAAAACATTTATTCTAGGGACAGAAAACTGTAGGTAGGGAGAGTGTCAGTTTATTTCACTCTGCAAGTCCTTGTTTCCAGGGACCTGGAAGGACAGTGACTGAATTGTCCTTGTGCTATATTGTGATTAAAAAAAACATTTATTCTAGGGACAGAAAACTGTAGGTAGGGAGAGTGTCAGTTTATTTCACTCTGCAAGTCCTTGTTTCCAGGGACCTGGAAGGACAGTGACTGAATTGTCCTTGTGCTATATTGTGATTAAAAAAAACATTTATTCTAGGGACAGAAAACTGTAGGTAGGGAGAGTGTCAGTTTATTTCACTCTGCAAGTCCTTGTTTCCAGGGACCTGGAAGGACAGTGACTGAATTGTCCTTGTGCTATATTGTGATTAAAAAAAACATTTATTCTAGGGACAGAAAACTGTAGGTAGGGAGAGTGTCAGTTTATTTCACTCTGCAAGTCCTTGTTTCCAGGGACCTGGAAGGACAGTGACTGAATTGTCCTTGTGCTATATTGTGATTAAAAAAAACATTTATTCTAGGGACAGAAAACTGTAGGTAGGGAGAGTGTCAGTTTATTTCTCTCTGCAAGTCCTTGTTTCCAGGGACCTGGAAGGACAGTGACTGAATTGTCCTTGTGCTATATTGTGATTAAAAAAAACATTTATTCTAGGGACAGAAAACTGTAGGTAGGGAGAGTGTCAGTTTATTTCACTCTGCAAGTCCTTGTTTCCAGGGACCTGGAAGGACAGTGACTGAATTGTCCTTGTGCTATATTGTGATTAAAAAAAACATTTATTCTAGGGACAGAAAACTGTAGGTAGGGAGAGTGTCAGTTTATTTCACTCTGCAAGTCCTTGTTTCCAGGGACCTGGAAGGACAGTGAGTGAATTGTCCTTGTGTTATATTGTGATTAAAAAAAACATTTTTTCTAGGGACAGAAAACTGTAGGTAGGGAGAGTGTTTTTTTTCTTTCACTCTGCAAGTCCTTGTTTCCAGGGACCTGTAAGGACAGTGAGTGAATTGTCCTTGTGCTATATTGTGCTTAAAAAAAACATTTATTCTAGGGACAGAAAACTGTAGGTAGGGAGAGTGTCAGTTTATTTCACTCTGCAAGTCCTTGTTTCCAGGGACCTGGAAGGACAGTGAGTGAATTGTCCTTGTGTTATATTGTGATTAAAAAAAACATTTTTTCTAGGGACAGAAAACTGTAGGTAGGGAGAGTGTTTTTTTTCTTTCACTCTGCAAGTCCTTGTTTCCAGGGACCTGTAAGGACAGTGAGTGAATTGTCCTTGTGCTATATTGTGCTTAAAAAAAACATTTATTCTAGGGACAGAAAACTGTAGGTAGGGAGAGTGTCAGTTTATTTCACTCTGCAAGTCCTTGTTTCCAGGGACCTGGAAGGACAGTGACCGAATTGTCCTTGTGCTATATTGTGATTAAAAAAAACATTTATTCTAGGGACAGAAAACTGTAGGTAGGGAGAGTGTCAGTTTATTTCACTCTGCAAGTCCTTGTTTCAAGGGACAGAGAAGGACACCTGAAGGTAGCCCTTATTGCTTTTTTCCCATCTCCCTGCAGGCCATCTATTAGAATGTCTGGAAGGCAAACAAGGAGAGGCAGACAGTCAGGAGGCAATAAAAGAGGGCAAGCAGGCTCTGTGTCTGGGGGCAACAGTGCTGGTCGTGGACGCGGTGCATTGTCATCAGCACATGGCCATGGGACACGCTTGTCCTTCTTTTCGGCAGCTGGACATGTTGAGCCACATCATGCCGAAGACTTGGTAGAGTGGATGACCAAGCCCTCCTCCTCCTCCTCATCCTCTCTCACCCAGGCTCAGGGTACTGGAAAAGCAGCTGCCAAAGCGTCGTCTTCCCTGGTATCAATGTCAGACAAATCATCAGTCACTCCTTCCCTAGACCCACCATGTCCTCCTCCTGAGGAGTCCCCCGAACTGTTTCAGCACAGTGTTGGGTACATGCTCCAGGAGGATGCCCAGCGTTTCGAAGGGTCTGATGATGAAACCCAGCTAGAGGAAGGCAGTAGCGTGAGAGCAGACAGAGGGGATGCTCAAGAAGGACACCAATCTGGCAGTCATGTTCCAGCAGCTGCAGCATACTGCCAGATTGGCTCCAGTGATGAGGAGGGAGGGGATGATGAGGTCACTGACTCCACGTGGGTGCCTAATAGGAGAGAGGAGGAGGAGGAGGATGAGGAGGAGGCACATCTCCAACGAGGCAGGATGCCCTTTGGTGGCCAGCGTAAGGGCAGTACACCGACGGAATCACACCGCAGAGCTCCGCCTGTGCAGGGCGCTGCCTCTGCCCGTCATTCAAAAAGTTCCTTGGTGTGGGCCTTTTTTGAGGCTAGTGCATCAGATCGCACAGCTGCTGTTTGCAACATATGTCTCAAGCGTATATCGCGTGGCCAAAACATCAGCCGCTTGGGTACCACATGCCTGACCAGACATATGTTGACCTGCCATGCAGCTCGTTGGCAAGCCTACCTCAAAGACCCACACCAAAGAACAAAGCGGACCTCTCCTTGCACCGCATCAGCTGGGATCTCCAACCCCACTATAACTTCAGTCCTCTCTGAAACATGCACTGAGAGGAATGAAGGTGTAGAATTAGGTGTGTCACAGCCAAGTACTTGCGCCCACTCTGCTAGCAGTACACCGACGTCCGATTCTAGCAGGCAAATTTCCCTGCCCCAGCTGCTGGACCGTCGAAAGAAGTTCACTCCCAGCCATCCACATGCCCAGCGGTTGAATGCTAGCTTGGCTAAATTGCTAGCGCTTCAACTGCTGCCTTTTCAGTTGGTAGACTCGGCCCCCTTCCGTGAGTTTGTGCAATGTGCAGTTCCTCAGTGGCAGGTTCCCAAACGCCACTTTTTCTCACGGAAGGCTATTCCGGCTCTCTACCGGCATGTGGAAGGCAATGTCTTGGCCTCGCTGGACAGGGCGGTCAGCGGTAAGGTGCATATTACCGCTGACTCATGGTCCAGCAGGCATGGACAGGGACGTTACCTTTCTTTCACGGCCCATTGGGTCACTCTTTTGGCAGCTGGGAAGGATTCAGGACAAGGTGCAGTAGTGTTGGAGGTTGTCCCACCGCCACGCCTCCAAAATGCTACTACTGGTTGTGACACACCTCTCTCCTCCACCCCCTCCTCTTCTTCTTCCTCCATGGCCTCTTCCTGTGGTTTGTCCTATGAACCAGCGGTGCTCCGTAGCCGTTCACGGGGCTACGCAAGTACGCAGGCAAAAAGATGCCATGCCGTGCTTGCGCTGGTGTGTTTGGGGGACAGAAGCCACACTGGGGCAGAGGTCCTGTCTGCTCTGCAGGGCCAGGCCGAGAGGTGGTTGACGCCACGCCAGCTTAAGCCAGGAATGGTGGTTTGCGACAATGGCACCAACCTCCTCTCCGCCCTCCGACAGGGACAACTGACCCATGTGCCCTGTGTGGCTCACGTCCTTAACCTGGTGGTGCAGCGCTTCTTGGGCAGGTACCCGGGCTTACAGGATGTCCTGAGGCAGGCCAGGAAAGTCTGTGTGCATTTCCGCAGATCTTATAATGCCAGTGCTCGCCTGGCTGAGCTGCAAAAGGAGTTGAACCTGCCCAAGAACCGCCTTATATGTGACATGCCCACCAGGTGGAACTCAACGTTGGCCATGCTGCAGCGGCTGCACACGCAGCAGAGGGCCATCAATGAGTACCTGTGCGACTACGGCACCAGGACAGGGTCAGGGGAGCTTGGTTTTTTTTCTCCACGCCAGTGGGGCATGATCAGGGATGCATGCACTGTCCTGGCACCATTTGAGGAGGCCACGAGGATGGTGAGCAGTGACAGTGCATGCATCAGTGACACTGTACCTCTTGTCCACCTGTTGGAGCACACGCTGCGTGGAATAATGGACAGGGCACTTGAGGCAGAACAGAGGCAGGAAGAGGAGGACTTCCTTGCCTCTCAAGGCCCCCTTTACCCAGACAGTGTTCCTTCTGTCCCACCCATCGCACAGGAAGAGGAGGAGGAGGAGGAGGAGGAGGATTGTGTCAGCATGGAGGTGGAGGCTGGCACTCAGCATCATCAGCAGCAGTCTTTTAGGGATGAAAGACAGTCCCAAGAAACCAGTGGACTTGTACGTGGCTGGGAGGAGGTGGCTGCGGATCATGTCGTCCTTAGTGACCCAGAGGACTCCGGAGCGAATGCCTCAGCAAACCTACGCTGCATGGCCTCCCTGATCCTGCAAAGTCTGCGGAAGGATCCTCGTATTCTTCGGATCAAGGAGAGGGACCATTACTGGCTGGCCACTCTCCTTGATCCACGGTACAAGGGTAAGGTTGCGGACCTTATGTTACCGTCGCAGAGGGAGCAGAGGATGAGACAACTCCGGGAGGCCTTGCAGAAAGGTCTGTGCAACGCGTTCCCAGAGACTGGGAGGTTGCAAACTCCTGGTCCTGGACAACGAGTTGCTGAGGCTTCGGCCAGTCAAAGAAGGAGCGGTGGGGAAGGTGGCCGTCTGACCGATGCGTTCAGACAATTCTTTAGTCCGCAGCCCCAAAGTATGATCGGTTCCAGCAACCATCGCCAGCGTCTGATAAACATGGTGCAGGAATATCTAGGGGCAAGGTCAGACTTGGACACCTTCCCCACCGAAAATCCTCTGGCTTACTGGGTCTTGAGGATGGATCACTGGCCAGAGCTTGCACAGTATGCAATTGAGCTACTGGCCTGTCCTGCATCCAGCGTTCTTTCGGAACGCACATTCAGTGCTGCTGGAGGATTTGTCACGGATCACAGGGTGCGCCTGTCCACCGACTCGGTTGATCGACTGACTTTCATCAAGATGAACCAGTCTTGGATCACCACCAGCTACCACACACCTGATGCTGATATAACAGACTAATTGATTTTAACATGTCACATCCCTTCAAGACTGATGCTGATGCTGAGTGCCTGTGCTGTTATGTTGACTGGCTATCCTCCTCCTCCGAGTCCTCAATGATACGATTGATGATGATAGCTTGTAAGATCATTTTTGTTTATGGGTGCCGCCACCAGTGCCTAACGCCCAATTTTTCAGCCCCTGTTTAACAGGGGCGTGTAATTACAATTTTTGAAGCAATACTTTGCAACAGGGCTCATTGCTGTGCTCCAAGTACAGTATCTGTGAGGAGTTGCAGTGTTGTGCCACCAGTGCCTAACGCCCAATTTTTCAGCCCCTGTTTAACAGGGGCGTGTAATTACAATTTTTGAAGCAATACTTTGCAACAGGGCTCATTGCTGTGCTCCAAGTACAGTATCTGTGAGGAGTTGCAGTGTTGTGCCACCAGTGCCTAAGGCCCAATTTTTCAGCCCCTGTTTAACAGGGGCGTGTCATTACAATTTTTGAAGCAATACTTTGCAACAGGGCTCATTGGTGTGCTCCAAGTACAGTATCTGTGAGGAGTTGCAGTGTTGTGCCACCAGTGCCTAAGGCCCAATTTTTCAGCCCCTGTTTAACAGGGGCGTGTCATTACAATTTTTGAAGCAATACTTTGCAACAGGGCTCATTGCTGTGCTCCAAGTACAGTTGCTGTGAGGGGTTGCAGTGTTGTGCCACCAGTGCCTAAGGCCCAATTTTTCAGCCCCTGTTCAACAGGGGCATGTAATTACAATTCTTGATCTAATAATTCACAGCAGGGCCCATTGCTGCACCCACCAAGAGTAACTGTCAGGGCTTACAGTGTTGTGGCACCAGCACCACCATCAAAGGCCCAATTTTTACTACCACTGTTCAACAATTATATGTAATTAAAATTCCTGATATAATAGTTGACAGCAGGGCGTTCCAGCACCAACCAAGAGTAACTGTGAGTGCTTACAGTGTTGTGCCAACACCAACAACTAAGGGGCCTATTTCTGCAGAGTATATACGGCAGGTCCCTACTTTCAAACATCCAACTTACAAACGACTCCTACTTGCAAACGCAAGAAGACAACAGGAAGTGAGAGGAAATCTACCACTAGGAAGGAAAATTCTCTCCTGTAAGAATAAATATGGGAGAAAGGTGTCTCCTCTGTACTGATGCTTTATCAGCAATCCTTGTTTCAAGAAAAACACCACATTTCAAAAACAGTTGTCATTGGGACGGAAAGTGAGGTGAAATGTTCTGAACAGGGGCACAGACAGCAAAACAAATGTTACAGGGGTGATAACCCTTACCTATGTTTTCCAAAAAGTTTAAAAATAGATTTTTGGTCTGGAGCTACACTTCAACAATGTACCTGTTCAAAATTACAAACAGACTCTACATAAGAACAAACCTACAGTCCCTGTCTTGTATGCACCGCCTGTATAGGGCTGTTCAGAGTATATAGGGCCTTTTTTATTTTATGTGCGGGGTTCCCCTTAATATCCATACAAGACCCAAAGGGGCTGGTAATGGGCTGGGGTAGGGGGGGGGTCATGGGGTAGCTATGCCATTTTTCTTAAAGAATTTCATCCATATTACCGGGACCAGACATTACATTAAAGCCGCAAGCAGTTTTAAATGGCTTTTTTTTCCTTTAGAAGTGTCATTTTGTGCAGGGACAGTTCTAAACACGGGAAACACGTGGCACTTCACAGGCATACTTTAGACACCCCCCAGGTACGATATTTAAAGGAATATTTGACTTTTTTTTTTCACTTTATGCATCATTAAAATGACTGCTCCCGAAAAACGACCGTTTTTAAAACTTCTTTTTGCATTGATACATGTCCCCTGGTGCAGAACCCGGGTTCCCAAACCCTTTTTAGGACAATAACATGCATAATAGTTGTTATAATTAGCACTTTAGAATTCGAACGTTCGCATCCATTGTATTTAATAGGGTTCTAATGTTCGTTCGAACTTTCGGTCCGTTCGCGGGTTCTGGTGCGAACCGAACCCGGGGGTGTTCGGCTCATCACTAATCTCCAGGCATGCTGTAAGTTACTGCACTGCTGCACATGTCACTACATAGAGTCCTAACCTGGCACCATACCACCCCAGCCTGCCCTATGCCACCGCACCCTGCCCTATGCCACCCCAACCTGCCCTATGCCACCGCACCCTGCCCTATGCCACTGCACCCTGCCCTATGCCACCGCACCCTGTCCTATGCTACCGCAACATGCCCTATGCCACCGCAACCTGCCTTATGCCACCCCAACCTGCCTTATGCCACCGCACCTTGCCCTATGCCACCGCAACCTGCCTTATGCCACCGCACCCTGCCCTGTGCCACCGCAACCTGCCTTATGCCACCGCAACCTGCCCTATACCACCCCAGCCTGCCCTTTACCACCCCAGCCTGCCCTATACCACCGCAACCTGCCCTATGCCACCGCAACCTGCCCTATGCAACCGCAACCTGCCCTATGCCACCGCAAACTGCTCTATACCACCCCAACCTGCCCTATGCCACCGCAAACTGCTCTATACCACCCCAACCTGCCCTATGCCACCGCAACCTGCTCTATGCCACCACACCCTGCCCTATATCACCCCAACCTGCCTTTCTGCCACCCAGCCTGCCATATACCACCCCAACCTGCCCTATACTACCCCAGCCTGCCCTATACCACCGCAACCTGCCCTATGCCACCGCAACCTGCCCTATGCCACCACAACCTGCCCTATGCCAAGGCAAAAACTGCTCTATACCACCCCAACCTGCCCTATGCCACCGCAAACTGCTCTATACCACCCCAACCTGCCCTATGCCACCGCAACCTGCCCTATACCATCACAAACTGCCCTTTACCACCCCAGCCTGCCCTATGCCACCGCAAACTGCTCTATACCACCCCAACTTGCCCTATGCCACCGCAAACTGCTCTATACCACCCCAACCTGCCCTTTGCCACCGCAACCTGCTCTATGCCACCACACCCTGCCCTATATCACCCCAACCTGCCCTATGCCACCCAGCCTGCCATATACCACCCCAACCTGCCCTATACCACTGCAAACTGCCCTATACCACCCAAACCTGCTCTATACCACCCCAGCCTGCCCTATGCAACCCCAACCTGCCCTATGCCACCCCAGCCTGCCCTATATCACCTCAACCTGCACTATACCACCGCAACCTGCCCTATATTACCTCAACCTGCCCTATATCGCCCCAGCTGGCCCAATACCACCCTATACTTTCATTTACAGGGGTCATTTGGGGGTGCGCCTCGTGACCGTGCGCTGCCTGCAGGGCGCTGGGCAGGATAGATAGGAGGGGGGTGACACCATGTTTTGCCGCACCAGGTGACACCAACCCTAGTGACGCCACTGCCCCAGTGCACTCTCAGCTGCGAGTCGGAGCCACACTCGAGTGACAGTGACACCCGTCGGCACATCAGGGGGCCAGGACCCGCAATGATCCCCTTCTCTCTGGCAAGGTGGCCGCGGCACTGATGATCTGATCAGTCTCGGCTCGGCTGTCTCACACAGCCGAGCATAGTGAAGCCACCTCCCCCTCCTCCTTTATGTCCACACAGGGGGAGGGGACCCAACATGCAGTCCCGCACTGATCTGAGGTACATTATGGGTCTGAAAGGGGAGGGTCTATATTGTAGGGCGGTTCTGTATTGTAGGGGTGGTCTGAAATGTAGGGGGGTTCTGTAATGTAGGGGGGTTCTGTATTGTAGGGGGGGTCTGAAATGTAGGGGGGTCTGTATTGTAGGGGGGTTCTGTATTGTAGGGGGGTTCTGTATTGTAGGGGGTCTGTAATGTAGGGGGGTTCTGTATTGTAGGGGGGGTCTGAAATGTAGGGGGTTCTGTATTGTAGGGGGGTCTGAAATGTAGGGGGTTCTGTATTGTAGGGGGGTCTGAAATGTAGGGGGTTCTGTATTGTAGGGGGGTCTGAAATGTAGGGGGGTTCTGTATTGTAGGGGGTCTGAAATGTAGGTGGGTTCTGTATTGTAGGAGGGGTCTGTAATGTAGGGGGGTTCTGTATTGTAGGGGGGTCTGTATTGTGGGGGGGTTCTGTATTGTAGGGGTGTCTGTATTGTAGGGGGGTCTGTATTGTAGGGGGGTCTGTATTGTAGGGGGGTTCTGTATTGTAGGGGGTCTGTAATGTAGGGGGGTTCTGTATTGAAGGGGGGTCTGAAATGTAGGGGGGTTCTGCATTGTAGGGGGGGGTCTGAAATGTAGGGGGGCTCTGTATTGTAGGGGGGGGGTCTGAAATGTAGGGGGGTCTGAAATGTAGGGGGTCTGAAATGTAGCCCCCCTGTTCTGTATTGTAGGGGGGTCTGTAATGTAGGAGGGTTCTGTATTGTAGGGGGTCTCTATTGTAGAGGGGGGGTCTGTATTGTAGGGGGGTCTGTAATGTAGGGGGGTCTGTACTGTAGGGAGGGGGTCTGTAATGTAGGGGGGTCTGTAATGTAGGGGGGGTCTGTATTGTAGAGGGGGGCTGTAATGTAGAGGGGGGCTGTAATGTAGGGGGTTCTGTATTGTAGAGGGGGTCTGTAATGTAGGGGGGTCTGTACTGTAGGTGGGTCTGTACTGCCGCAAAACTGCATAAAAAAACGGCCCACAAAAAAAAATATATATATTATTTATTTTTTTTGAGGGCCGCTGTTTGCTGCCACGCTCCCGCTGCCGCCGAACTGCATAAAAAAACGGCCCACCAAAAAAAAAATATATATATATATATATATATTTTGGCCAGTCCATCCCTGCCTGTAGGTCAAAGTGGTCTGTAAGGGTTTACAACCACTTTAACCATTTTTTACATCTCTGTTAGTTGGTGGTAACAGGGTCTCTTAAAAGCACCGTGTAGACATAAACCATCGCTATAGTATAAATAAAATACTTGTTTTCACCTTTTTTCATCTCTTGTTACCTTTTTTTGCCGTAATTTTGTAGCCACTCCTTTTTTGTAGTCCAGCGATGGCTGCATGGCATTTTTCAGAGTGGCATCCAGATGGTGCCCATAATGGACCATATCTGTGTGTAGAAGTAGTCACTTTTAGTCTCCATTGATAGCCTATGTGACAGGGTGACAATGCAGAGGCACAATTGGGAAACAAGGACAGAATGTTGTTACCCTATAACAGGAAAGGCCTGAACAAGGGCATTCATGGTAAGATCGCAAGGTCTTGTCTTAATGAAAGATGAAGGTTTTAAAATATCAAAAAAAAAAAATGTTTTTGCTATTGCTGAAGGGACTGTCATAAGCTGGGGTGTACCTAGTCTAACTTTAGTTGGCAGCTAGGTGCCTTAGCTGCGATTTGTATTGTTTCTGTGTTTATGCTAATGTTTAATTCTGCCTGTTGCTGGAGAGAGTTCTCTTAGTAAATACAGCAAAAGGAAACAATATTACTGAGTTATGAATACTTAATCCTCCCTGGCAAATCACATGGAGGTTTAGGCCTCTTGCACACTGCAACTTGAAAAAAAGCTCAGTACAGCTTTTTTTTTTTTTTTACTGAGCTAAAATACAGCCGATTAATTGTAATGTGTCTATGCACACAGGCGCGTAAACAAGCGCTGTGCATTCTTAAGTAAAAAATAAAAAATAAAAATTAGCTTTTTGGTCAGGATTTTTTGCCACATGCATGCAAATGGTCATGTGCAAGAGGCCTTACTGTCAGTGTTGCACGCTGGAAAAGGATATAAATGTAGCGCTACTCCTTTGCCTCACCTCAGTAGAACCCTACATAACTTAGGTTTAAATGGCCTTTATTTAAAAAGGTCAATGTCCTGCAGGGAGATGATTGAGCATATACCCAAAAGGGCAATATAATACAATAGTGCAATGCATACAGCTCACAACTGTAATACAATATTCACAACTAGAAATGTAAAGTTTATGGCAATTCTGAAGCCATGGAGTAGTTTTGCAAATTAAAAGCCATTTGTTTTACAGTGGAAACATGAAATGCAGTATATATAAAAGTATTATACTTGGAATAAAAGTACAGCTTATTCAGTAAATAAACTGTATATGTTAAGAACATTTCAACTATACATGAGATCAGGTAGCTTCCTGCCGATATGCATTTTCAGTTATTGACAATGCTGATCCAGAAGCATATATTGCTCCTGCAAAAGCTTGATCAACGTTCTCCTGATTTTCAGGTGTAATTTCATCTATAAATGAAGGGGTTGTGTATTTTTGTGAGGCAGTGGTTTGCAACACTTCCTTACTTGAAGATGCTGCTGGTGAAGAAACACTTTGTGATGATACACCATGCATGTACCCCTTTAAGAGACTTCATCCCAGATAAATCAGATGAACAAATAAAGATCCTTTACTGAAGTAGTTGCAAAAAGCAAGTAACAGTTCACAAAGATATCTTCACACAGTTTCCTATACAAAGCTCTCTAGTGCCCCATAGTGACTTTACATTAGGCAGGTTAGCCAGGTCCATTAAGCAATGCTTTCAAGGCCAGAGTCCATTTAGGCAGCAAATCCACACAGGGCAATAATTGTTCCCTAGATTCTTTAATTTGGCAGTAATTCATAAAGGCAGTAAAGTCCACAACTGGCATTTATAAGTCCATGAGGGTCTACAGGCTCCAGACCCCCTGAGAACCCCAACTGGGCTCCCATCAAACCCCCCCCCCCCATTTCCCAATGGGTCGATCCACTCCAACAGAATAACAGCTACATTTTGGCAGTATTTCCCCAACCAACCTCCTACAGGGCACTTAGCAAACCCTATTTATATGATATGACCTGCAGGAGGTGGTAACCTTGTTAAAAAGAGTGTTAAAACATTAACCCTTCCTGCTCAGTTACCCCCCAGCTAAGCAGGTCAACTTTGGGACACAGTGCAACATCAAGACATTGAAACAATTTGAACCTGACCTGATAAACTTGAGAACAGCAACACAGAGATAAAAAAAAAACCAAAAAAAACAACAACAGTTAACCCTTCATATTCCTATTGGAGGCACCTGTCTACATGTTACCCTCCAAACACTGTTCCTCACCTGGATCTGCATCCGGTTTTCCTCTCTCCCAGGTGTGGGCCAAGTCCAGGCTGTGGCTGCAGATGATGGGAGTCCGACCCTCGCAGTTGCTAAAGGAAGTTCACAGTCCAGCTGCTGGTGCAGCCATTTGCAGTTTTCCCCAGCCCTGGTCTGTATCAATGGCCGCAGCTCCTCCTATGCTGGGTTTCCGGTCCAGCACTGTCCAACAATCACAGACAGGGAGTAACAAGCTACAACAGAGAAGAACATTCTGCAGATAAGCTTAAAAGGGCCACAGACCAAACTCCTTAACGACTTCCCTCCCCAGCCATAGTCAAATGACGTCCACAGATGGGATCTCCCATCCTGGGTGGGCGTCATATGACGTCCTGGGTTTGAAGGGGGATATCTGAATGATGCCTGCAGCTAGAGGCATCATTCAGATATCCTTTTGAAGTGCCGGCGATTCTGTGCACCATAAGAACGATCATAGCGGCGGAGGAGAGATGTGGGGTCTTATTGACCCCGCATCTCTCAATAAAGAGGACCTGTCACACACATTCCTATTACAAGGGATGTTTACATTCCTTGTAATAGGAATAAAAGTGATAAAAAAAAAAAAAAGTAAAATAAGTTTAAAAAAATAAATAAATAAGTAAAAAAATAAAATAAATAATAATAAAAAAAAAATTAAAATGCCCCGCGATCAGAAGCGAATGCACACGTAAGTGCATATGTAAACGCCGTTCAAACCACATATGTGAGGTATCGCCGCGTGCGTTAGAGCACGTGCAACAATTCTAGCACTAGACCTCCTCTGTAATTCTAACCTGGTAACCTGTAAAAAAAATTAAAGCGTCGCCTATGGAGATTTTTAAATACCGAAGTTTGGCGCCATTCCATGAGTGTGCGCAATTTTAAAGCGTGACATGTTAGGTATCTATTTACTCGGCGTAACATCATCTTTCATATTTTCCCAAAAAATTGGGCTAACTTTACAGTTTTGTTATTTTTTTAATTCATGAAACCATTTTTTTTTTTTAAAAAGGCATTTGAAAAATTATTGCGCAAATACCGTGCAAGAAAAAAAGTTGCAATGACCGGGATTTTAAAAAAACGGCGTGGGATCCCTCCCCAATATATACCTTGCCCTTCAGTTCTGGTATGGATTTTAAGGGGAACCCCATGCCAAACTGTAAAAAAAAAGGCGTGATGGCCCCCCTTAAAATCCATACTAGACTCTTATCCGAACATGCAGCCCGGCAGGTCAGAAAAGGGAGGGGAGGAGCGAGCGCAACCCCCCCCCAAACTATACCATGCCACATGCTCTCAACAGGGGCATTCTGGGCTGATGATGTCACAAGGGGCGGGGCCACCCAGTGACATCAGGGGGTGACCCTGCCCCTTAGAAGCTGTCAGACGGTGGAGCAGGCTGGAGGCAGGAGCCTTCAGGAGGAAAGGAGCATTTTTATTTTCTGCGGTGGCAGTGGACTTCGTGATTGACAATGGATCTACATTCCGGGACATTGTTTTTTAAATATAAGGACTTGTCATTTTTACACTACACCTTGTTTATGGTGAATAAGTAGGGGTACTATGTACCCCATACTCATTCATATAGGGCGGAAGCTGAGATCTAGGGGCCCCCTTGTTAAAGCCCCCCCACCCACAGACCCCCACCTGCAGACAACCACCAACCAAGGTTGTCGGGAAGAGGCCTTTGTCTCCATCAACATGGGGACGAGGTGCTTGGGGGGGAGAGAGCCCCCCTGCCCCAATGCAGTCCCCTATGTTGAAGGCATGTGGCCTGGTATGGTTCAGGAGGGGGGCCCCTCCCTTTCCTGACCTGCCGGGCTGCATGCTAGGATAAGGGTCTGGTATGGGCTTTGGGGGGACCCCCCGCCATTTAAAAAAAAGAAAATAAATTTTGGTGTAGAGTTCCCATTTAAAATGCATACCAGACCCAAAGGGCCTGGTAGCGATGGGGGGGGGGGGGACCCCAGGACATTTATTTCTCAACTATTTTATTGCCGGAAAATCTTTGTTTTTACATTCAGCTGTCAGCGGGTAATCCCGCTGACAGCTGATGACTCATCGGTTGTTAAGAACGTGGTGGCTGGCTTCCCGGCCCGCTCATTGACAACCAGCTATTCACAGTTTGTTATGAAAAAAAAAAACACAAAACGCATGTAAAAAACGCATCAAAAACGCAACACTTGAATTTTTGGTGCAGGTCTATTGAAGTTTATTATACAAAGAGTGCAATCTGCTACGGGAAAAAAAGTCCCTGTCCATTTCCAAAAACGCACCGGTTAAAAAATGCATAAATGTGAATGTGTACCATAGGAAACCATGTTAAAGGAACTGTAGTGCTTTTTTGCAAAATGCACTACAAAAGACATAGGTGTGAACCCAGGGTTATAGAGCATGACATCTGATTGGCTACAAGAGGCTACATCACTGTGCATATCATTGAGACTCTTTATACTGGACGTGTACATGTTGTTGTGTCTGTGAATGAATATCTGATTCTGCAATATGGCAGTGGCAGTTATGAACATCTGTTGATTAAACATGTAATGTCAGCTGTAAAAACACGAGCAGGGAATGTACAAGTGACGGAAGTCATTAGGAATGTCAATTGCAGACAGTTTATATTCTGTTACAGGACAGTTTTGTAAGATTTACTACTAGCTCCCGAATCAGTAGGAATGTAACTGTAAATTAATTAAATCAGGTTTCATAACAACTACAGTATTTATTGGCCCCGTATTTGTAATTTTTAGAAAATCATATGCATGTGAAAAACATATGTTTAATGCAAGGAAACCCATCAAAGCACGTTATCCTGTTGCTGCTCGCAGGGCTGGCCCAAGACATTGTACTGCCTGGCTCCAAGAATGAAATGCTGCTCCCCCTACCCCCCCCAAATAGAAAACCACGCCCACCAAAAGGCCCCCACATCCATTATTTTATATCATGATAATTAAAACTAAAATTTAATTTATCAGGAAGTCAGATTTACATGCAACAGCACCTTGTCTATATGCAAAATTATATGACATATCATTATGTTCAATTCCAATGGGTGGGCTAGGGCAGTATACGGGATGGGCTAGGGCAGTAAAGGGGGGCTAGGGAAGTATATAGACAGGCTAGGGTATTATAGGGGTGGGCTAGGTAGGGTTGCCACCTGTCCAGGATTCACCCGGACAGTTCGGGTTTGGAATCATGCGTCCGGGTTTCAGACAGCCTGAAACCTGAACATATTATTTAAACTGGACTATGGCTTCCCAGCAGTTGAGAGTGTCTGTTACACTCTTTCAAACTGCCCAAAGCCAGCACTAACAGCCCCCCCCCCAACACCCCTACCCCTCTGTGTCTGTCCACACTCCAATCCCCGGCGCTGTGCCTCAGAAAAGGAAAGTTGGGGGCCGGAAATTTGAAGTCCAGCAGCCTCAGATACATCTGGATGAGAGGTGCTGACTGCCAAGGGGGTGAGTGAACTCGCCATCCATCCCTGTCTGTGACTGAAGTCTCCCCCCTTCTCTCTCCTGCCTCTGAGTAAGTACACTAAGGCAAATCAGGGTTCTCAGAGCACCCCTTACATCAGAAGCCACAATGTTTCCCCTTACATCAGAGTCTTCTCCGTACATCATAATTCTCAGTGTTCCCTCCTAAATCAGGGTTCCCAGAGCATCCCTTATGTTAGAGGCACCAGAGTTATCCCTTACATCAGAGTCTCCAGAGCTCCCTCTTACAGTGAAAAAGAACTCTGCGAATTCAGATGTAAAAGGGGAACTCTGTAGATTCAGATGTAAAGGGGAACTCTGTGGATTCAGATGTAAAAGGGGAACTCTGTGGATTCAGATGTAAAAGGGGAACTCTGTGGACTCTTAACTTCATATGATTAGAAATGTTATTAAATAGCAAAATATATGTATAGTTTATACTATAAAAAAAATTGCTGTGCGCCGCTAAAGTGTTCGGGTTTGACTTGAAGAAAAGGTGTCAACCCTAGGGCTAGGGCAGTATATAGATAGGCTAGAGTAGTATAGGGGCAGTCAAGGGTAGTATATAGACAGGCTAGGGTAGTATAGGGGCAGGCTAGGGTAGTATATAGACAGGCTAGGGTAGTTTATGGACAGGCTAGGGCAGTATAGGGGCAGGCTGGTGTAGGATATAGACAGGCTAGGGTAGTAAATAGACAGGCTAGGGCAGTATAGGGGCAAGCTGGGGTAGTATATAGACAGGCTATGGTAGTATATGGACAGGCTAGGGTAGTATAGGGGCAGGCTAGGGTAGTATAGGGGCAGGCTAGGGTAGTATATGGGCAGGCTAGGGTAGTATATGGACAGGCTAGGGTAGTGTAGCACTGCCCCCTTGGGGACTGCATAGATTTACCTGCTCATCTACTCCATCATGACCCTGGGAACATTCCAACCTACCTGACACTCTGGGTTCAGACATCTTTGCACCACCTTAAAGTAATAAATCAAACCATTCAATGATTTTATATTCTATTAAAGTTTACTGAATAACTCAAGAAAGATTTTTTTGCACAAAGGAGGTAATAGGTCAACTGAACTTCGGATAATAGTCATAGTTCCGAAGAAGAATTCCTCCGCAATAATACAAATTAAGACAATCTGGAGATAACAGTATCTTGTATATAGGTTTGTACAATGTAGTACATCCTGGAAAGGATAGAACAGTATGAGAGCCCTTTAACCACTTAAAGTGGAGCTCCTCCCTAATTTTTAACTTCTGCTACTCGGATTCCTCCCCACCTCCGGTGTCACAATTGACACCTTTCAGGGGGGAGGGGGGTGAAGATACCTGTCTAAGACAGGTATTTTCACCCACATCCGGGAGTCCTCTCTCCGGGAATCTGCGGGAGTGACGTCACTTCCCGCAGACTTCCCGTAGTGTTCTGGGAGACACTCGGCTCCCAGAACACAGGAGCACCAATCAGAACGGCGCAGCGCGACTCGCGCATGCGCCGTAGGGAACCGGGCATGAAGCCGCAGGGCTTCACTTCCTGGTTCCCTCAGCGAGGATGGCGGAGGGAGCATGTTGTGGAATTTTAGGCTGCTGTTTACAGAGCACACAGCCTATAATTCCTGTGCTATCTAAGCACACATCAGATTTAATCTTTTTGAAGTAATGCTATCGTTAAGTTTGCTAAAGTCCACTCACCGTTCATTCCATCATTCAATCAAGGAAACCACCAACACAGGTCTTATCTTCTTATCAGGCCATTCCAGCAAAGACTGTCAAGCCGACGCCTACTCATAGGCTTTTATTAAACTCAAAAGATCTCAAGACAGGAGGTGATTGGCTGCAGCAACCAATCCCCTCCCCATGGGCGGGAACCTCATAGGATGTTCCCTCCTCACAGGAAAATGACAATACTTGGACATTCCTTCCAACAGGATATGTCATACATGAATATAATAACGTAGGATGGCTAAAGTTACCGTTGATAGGAATTCTTATTCTGCGCCATTCAATAGAATAACGCATAATAAGATTATACTATTATTGAATGGGGGAGGGAGGCTATCTGCAGACGCACGCTACGAATTCCAACCAATGTTGATCAGACATAGCAGAGACAAGAGCGCCCATCCGCCTATAACCAATGATGTCATTGCAGAGCGAGCATATCCCCTCCTTAACGATCGTCCATGCTAATGCACAGAGGGCCCCCGTTGGCGGACATATCCGCACCCTGCAAACATCACACTCCAACCTCAAAACGTTTTCCCCTATCAGACGGGATTCAACCAGCCTCAGACTACCCCAATCAGCTCTTTTAGAGCGGGTTGCGGAAGTACTAACACTGGGTGACACTATGATAATACATATTAAATACATCTCCATAAAAATCTCCACAACAGTCCTCCCTTTTTTTGTCATATGCACCCTATGTGTCCCTCGATGAGAGTTGATCTGCTTCTTACACCTGGAAATGAATCAGTTCTTAGTCCATAAAAAGGAAAACACGGCTTGACATATAGACTCTACTCTTCAGGGGCATGACTTATAAAGGAGGACACGACATGGTGAGCTGTTGTAATCGCCGATCCGTCTGTGATTCTCCGTCTTGTATGTGGGTCCGGCTTCGGGGCGTCTCATCAAGGAAACTCTGGTCACGCGTCAAATCAGGCAACAGGAGCACCTCGTCACGACATAGAAAGAATAGAAATAAAAACGACATGAGTATATATATTCCCACTTCCTTTAACCACGATCTGCTGTAAAATAAAAAATTAGATCCCCAAAGACTCCCAGACCCTTAAAATAGACTCCCAACCTTCACTTAGCTACAGCTCTGGCTTCAACAATTACATGAAGAACCCTATCCTTAACGGATGGGAATTGTTCAATCGTATCCCAAGCCCGAGCCGCCCCTACCTTGTACATGCAGGACCCCATGCCCAGACCTGGTCGGGATTGGTGAACAAATCCCTTCTAGCTGTCCCTGCCATTCTTAATTTCCTGCGCCATCAGATCCTCGCGATCGGCCGCGACCTAAAATGTTGGGACAGCTTCACCATCGCGCATGAACCTCTTGCTTTGGGGGAATTACCTTTATAAGCTGCAGATCCACATAAACACCAAACTAAAGTTCAAACACACTTGTGGGCTGCCTAGATACCCAAACCGACAAGAGACAGAGCCATTAAAACTAAACCCAATTTTACCCTCTAAAAATACATCGTTAGGTTCCATTGACGAGTGTCTGTTTGGAGTCTTCACTAGTTTGTCAAAAACTCCTCATACCCATAACATCATAAATGTCATGTACCTCTGTCATCGCTGGGGACTAAAACTCCTCATACCCATAATAACATCATAAATGGCATGTACCGCTGTCATCGCTGGGGACTAAAACTCGGTGAAGACTCAGAACAGACCATCGGTCCTGTTCGCTTTCTGAGCTAGTCAGGACATACACTTTAAATAATAACTTGGGATGCTTTTCACCGTTACCCTCGCTAAAATTTACTAAACAAAAATATAAATAAACAAAGATACTCCTCATTCTTTGGTGTGGTTGAGCCGCTTCTTGCAGTGGCTGGCGTGGTCTCATCCCTCAAGCTTCTTTACAACGACCCAGTCACCTGGTTGGAAAGAATGTAAACTGATTTTCATATACTGCAAAGCCAGCCGACCCTGCAATAGCTCACATCTACTTAAATGAAAACAGAGAAATCCCCCCTCCTAACACCATCTGCATGGAGTTTGCATGTCCTCCCTGTGTCTGCGTTGGCCTCCTCCCACACTCCAACTGCTGGTAGGTCAGCCAGATCCCATCCATAAATAGGCCCCAGCATGTGTGTGTGTCCGCAAGCGCGTCGTGGCCCCTCAGGGTAAGACCGCGCTATTTTAAGATACCTCTCAACTCACCTCAAAAGGTGATGCTTAGAAAAGCAATTTAAACCAGAGACAAAACCATCCTCAGTATGTCACTCTGGCATCCCAGCACTCTCCCCAGCAGTGCACAGGTCAAACTGCAAGCGCACAAAACAGGACAAAACTGCGCTAATCAACAAATGCCAATACAGCATATTCAGGGGCCGTGTTTGCTAAACTGGAACTTCCTATCTCAAACTGTAAACGTCTCTCAAAATGGCCGACAAGCCAGGACTACAAAATGGTGGATGACCCACCACAGCACCTCATGGACAACAAAAATTGCGCCATTGACGCATGCAATTTTTCCCGCCAAAACCAGCATCTCTTTAAAAGAAAATCAAAAATGTTTCTCTCCACAAAGACTGACTACACCATTGAAACTTTTCTAAATTATCATCAAAATCCACTGAAAAAGGTGTCAGCTACACTCTACAAGGACCACATGTACACTTACAAACTTAGCCTCCCTTTGGCCAACTAAACAGCACATTCAATAAATGTGAGTTACATGAATAATATTAAAAACATGTTAATTTCTCTAAGTTCATATTCTCTGAGATATTCACCACTTCTCTACCTAAAGTTCACACACAGTGGCCTCAGCCTGGCCACTTGGCAGGAACTTTCAACTCAAAAACCAAACACTTAATATTTTTACACTTATGGGGACATGTGTCTTTGTCCCCTATAAAGGCAAAAATCACAATCTATTCATTTCTATTTTTCATAGAAATCACAAACACCACACACATACAGTATATTGTTGCTTGTACATCTGCTCAGAGTTTCTTTCCCTCAGGGCGTTTCCCTTCCAGCACCATTGTCCTTCCCTTAGGGCATAGCCCAGCAACACAAAGCCCTTCCCCCATTCAAGCACATGGCAGCCAAGCAATCTACTTTACAAACTGTTCAGTGCACTAAATACCACATCTATACCTTCATTTCATACACAATATACAGTCTATATTTCTCGCTTAGTTACACTCTTACAGCCCACAGTTTCCATCAGATCATCTCTCAGGGCCCTCCCACTACAAAACATGCTATTTACAGAAAGTCACCAACTTTCACCCTTGTACCTGAGATGCTGGCAGCCCCTCCCCCGCTAAACCTCATGGCTCACAAAGACCAGGACAATGCAGCAGCCATGGCTGGCATCAGACTTCTCAATACATCGCACAAACAATCTAATCACACAGGCATACACAAACAAATTCACAGGCATCCGATCGGATTCACAGACATACACACACGCTGCAAACTTAAAACATTATTTCAAAAAGACAAATTTTTTTTTTTTTTTTTCGTTTCAAAGTACAGCCTCTTTACACATCACATCGCAGGTCCACTCTCCCCCCTCTGCTGATCTGATGCTCAAAGAGGCCGCAATTGGTCCCAACCGTGAGTCGCCATTAACTGTTGTGGAATTTTAGGCTGCTGTTTACAGAGCACACAGCCTATAATTCCTGTGCTATCTAAGCACACATCAGATTTAATCTTTTTGAAGTAATGCTATCGTTAAGTTTGCTAAAGTCCACTCACCGTTCATTCCATCATTCAATCAAGGAAACCACCAACACAGGTCTTATCTTCTTATCAGGCCATTCCAGCAAAGACTGTCAAGCCGACGCCTACTCATAGGCTTTTATTAAACTCAAAAGATCTCAAGACAGGAGGTGATTGGCTGCAGCAACCAATCCCCTCCCCATGGGCGGGAACCTCATAGGATGTTCCCTCCTCACAGGAAAATGACAATACTTGGACATTCCTTCCAACAGGATATGTCATACATGAATATAATAACGTAGGATGGCTAAAGTTACCGTTGATAGGAATTCTTATTCTGCGCCATTCCATAGAATAACGCATAATAAGATTATACTATTATTGAATGGGGGAGGGAGGCTATCTGCAGACGCACGCTACGAATTCCAACCAATGTTGATCAGACATAGCAGAGACAAGAGCGCCCATCCGCCTATAACCAATGATGTCATTGCAGAGCGAGCATATCCCCTCCTTAACGATCGTCCATGCTAATGCACAGAGGGCCCCCGTTGGCGGACATATCCGCACCCTGCAAACATCACACTCCAACCTCAAAACGTTTTCCCCTATCAGACGGGATTCAACCAGCCTCAGACTACCCCAATCAGCTCTTTTAGAGCGGGTTGCGGAAGTACTAACACTGGGTGACACTATGACAATACATATTAAATACATCTCCATAAAAATCTCCACAACAAGCAGCAGAGCGACGAGCGATCGCTCGTCCTCTGCTGCGGACGTCGCTGGACTCCAGGACAGGTAAGTGTCCAAATATTAAAAGCCAGCAGCTGCTGTAGCTGTAGCTGCTGGCTTTTAATATTTTTTTTTCCGGCGGAGCTCCGCTTTAAGGACCAAGCCTGTTTTTCAGACTCTGTGTTTACAAGTTTAAAACATTTTTTTTTGCTAGAAAATTACTTAGAACCCCCAAACATTATAAATTGTTTTTTTTTTCAAGCACCCTAGAGAATAAAATGGCGGTCATTACAATACTTTTTGTCACACCATATTTGCGCAGCGGTCTTACAAGCGCACTTTTTTTGGAAAAAATTCACTTTTTTGAATAAAAAAATAAGACAACAGTAAAGTTAGCCCAATTTTTTTTATATTGTGAAAGATAATGTTACGCCGAGTAAATTGATACCCAACATGTCACGCTTCAAAATTGCACCCGCTCGTGGAATGGCGTCAAACTTTTACCCTTAAAAATCTCCATAGGCGACGTTTAAAAAATTCTATAGGTTGCATCTTTTGAGTTACAGAGGAGGTCTAGGGCTAGAATTATTTCTCTCGCTCAAATGATTGCGGCGATACCTGACTTGTGTGGTTTGAACACCGTTTTCATATGCGGGAGCTACTCACGTATGCGTTTGCTTCTGCGCGCGAGCTTGTCGGGACGGGGCGCTTTAAAAAATAGTTTTTTTTGTTTTCTTATTTATTTTACTTGATTTTATTTATTTTGACACTGTTTTAAAAAAAAAAAATGGGTCACTTTTATTCCTTTTACATGGAATGTAAACATCCC
Source organism: Rana muscosa (assembly GCA_029206835.1). Lineage (NCBI taxonomy): Eukaryota > Metazoa > Chordata > Amphibia > Anura > Ranidae > Rana > Rana muscosa. Next base: position 487,346,392 of record CM055121.1, read on the forward strand.
TTGTAATAGAAAAAAGCATGACAGGTCCTCTTAAATATGAGATCTGGGGTCAAAAAGACCTCAAATATCATATTTAGACTAAAATGCAGACGGCAAAAACGACCGAAGCCGCATATGTGGCTAATCCTGATCAGGTGACCTACGGGGCTTGGCAGTTCGCTCTGCATCGGTTGTCCCTATGTAGGGTGGAGGGGACACAGAAATCTCTCCTCTCCACGGCGCAAAAGATCTTTGAATACAGTAATAAGAGCGGTTGGTTAATGGCAAGGATGGCTAAGGGACAGTTTGCCGTTACGCACATAGGTGGGGTCCGGGATCCAGGGGGGGTTCTGCTACAATCTCCTAGTGAGATAAATGATAGATTTGCACAATATTACCAGCACCTGTACTCCATCAGGGTGGATTACTCCTCTCAGGAACTCTCAGAGTTTCTAGATGGGATCCCTCTTCCCACACTTGGGGATGAGGCCTGTACTGCTTTGGAAGCTGATATCACCCTGGAGGAGGTGCAGATTGCTCTTTCACAACTCCAAGCGGGTAAGACACCTGGGGCGGACGGTCTACCGACGGAATTCTATGCTCAGCATCAGGGCCTGCTGGCACCGCGACTTGTAGCTCTGTTTGCTCAGTCATTTGAGCTGGAGGCTCTCCCTGCATCCATGTCTGAGGCGGTGGTGGTGTTGATCCCCAAACCAGGCAAGGATCCTGAGAACTGCTCCTCTTACAGGCCAATCTCGCTCCTGAACATGGACGCTAAGATTCTGGCAAAGGTTTTGGCGAACAGGTTATCTCCAGTTCTGAAAGAGGTGATTCACCCGGACCAGACTGGGTTTATGCCTGGGACATTAACCTACGACGTCTATTTCTTAATATGTCAATACCCCATGACAATAGTGGTAAGCAGGTCATTGCCTCACTGGACGCTGAGAAGGCGGTCGACTTGGTCGAGTGGGTCTTTCTATGGGAGGTCTTGCGCCGGTTTGGCTTTGGGCCCAGGTTCCTCCGTTGGTTGCTGATGCTCTACCGGATGCCCTCGGCCCGAATCCGAACTAATGACAGGTTGTCTGTGCCGCTCTCATTGCAGAGGGGCATGAGGCAGGGGTGTCCTTTATCACCGGCCCTGTTTGCACTTGCACTGGAGCCCCTAGCCGTCTCTATCAGAGCCTCGGACAGGGTCCGGGGGTTGATGGTAGGATCCCTGGAGGAAAAGCTCTCTCTCTATGCGGACGACGCACTATTATACTTGCAAGATGCGGATGAGTCGCTGACGGCAGCTTTAGAGATTTTTGACATTTTCGGCAGATTCTCGGGGATACGTATTAACTGGTCCAAATCAATTATTTTTCCTCTCGATCCGCAGGTCGGGGATCCGGTTGGGAGGATACCCTTGCTCTGGGTGGATCAATTTAAGTATTTGGGTGTCCAGGTGCGGAGGGAGCTGTCGAGTTATAGGGAACTTAATTTGTCCCCTATCCTGTCCCAGCTTCGGTCCAGGTGTGCCTCATGGGCGTCCTTGCCTCTGAACCTCATGGGACGTATAAATCTTTTGAAGATGTTGTTTCTCCCCAAGTTTTTGTACGTATTTCGCAACAGTCCCACCTGGATACCCAATTCCTTCTTCGCGGAGGTGGACCGATGTGTGGGTTCCTTTATCTGGGGTGGCACAACCCCCAGACTGGCTAAATCAACTCTAATGCTCCCAGTTCGCAGCGGGGGCCTTGCGATGCCGAACTATCGAACATACTTTTGGGTGGCGGTGCTAGTTACAATCGGGTGGTGGTTTGTCCTCTCGAGGAGCAATGCTGCGGTATGCCTGGAGGCGGCGGTTCTGGGTTCGCTCCGGGAATTGGACAATCTAGTCTACAGGGGGCACAGGGCATATGCTGCTCTCCCGCAACCGACTCGGATGACTCTGAGGGCCTGGACGGTGGCCAGGCGGGGGATTTCGGGCCCGCGAGACTGGTCTCCCTTTTGCCCACTGTGGGGGAATCCTAATCTGCCGCATCTCGGGACGGTTCCTGACCCTCAGGTCTGGGCAGGGTATGGGATCAAGACTCTTGGGGATGTATTCGTGGCGGGAGCTCTGATGTCATTTACAGCCCTCCGGGATAAATTTCATTTACCCGGATGGATGTACTTTAGATACCTTCAGGTCCGACACGCTATCGGGGCCCAGTTCCCATCTCCTCCCGGACTGGCTATGGACCCGCTTGAGGAGATGTTGGCCCAAGAGCGACTCCTGAATCCCCTGTCTGCGGTATATCTGATGTTGCTGAGGACTGGTTCTGCTGGAGTAGAAAGACTTTGGGACTTGTGGAAGACCGACATACCAGGTCTTGACAGAGAGGACTGGGATGACTGCTTAGCAGACAGTACTGCCTTACTGATCTCGACTAAAGAACTGTTGATACAGGTCAAATTCCTGCATAGAGTTTACTTCACTCCCCAGAGACTCCACAAGATATACCCGCAGCGCACACAGGACTGTCCCCGTTGTCAGAATAGTGTGGGCACATATTTCCACATGTTCTGGAGCTGTCCTGGGATCGCCAGGTATTGGGCTAGGGTGGTTGACACGATTAATGGCCGCCTCGACCTGACACTCCCTGTTTCCCCCGAGCTGGCGCTCCTGGGGGTTCAGGATGATGATCAGAGACCCCGTTACACCAAATTACTCCTTACGTACCTCTTCTTTTATGCAAACAGGGAGATTGTTTTGCGCTGGAATATCCCCTCCCCCCCAACAGTGGAGTCTTGGGAGAAATCTATTAATACTGTGCTGCCACTATACAAGTTAACTTACATGTGCAGGAATTGCCCACAAAAGTTTGACAAGATCTGGCACCCTTGGACGGAATAGGAGGGAGTGGCCTTCTGACCCTGGACACTGGGGGGTGGGGATGGGGTACTGCTATGGGTTCTGGTTCAATTGGGGTATGAATCTATTCAGCTGTATAAGTGACGCTATTGTTGGATGGTATACGAAATGCCCTTTTTTATGTACTCGTTTATATGGCTTTCTATGTACTGTACTTTCCCTTTTATCTCGGTGTATGACTTGGTCCATTCTGGACTTTTGTGTATAATACTTGTCTTTTTCTGCCTCAATAAAGGAACATTTTGTTGTTAAAAAAAAAAAAAAAATGCAATAAAAATAAATAAATTTGTCATTTGAAAAAATGACAACAAAAAATGTGCCTTTAAGACGTATGGGCAGAAGTGACGTTTTGACGTTGCTTCCGCTCTGCTATGGTATGGAGATGGGTGGGGGCCATCTTCCCCTCACTAGTATCCATACCACAGAGGGAGAAGGACCCGATCACATCCGCCGCTACCGACGGCTCCGGGAAGCGGCGGAGGGCCCTCTCCCGCCGCCAAAAACGGTGATCTTGCGGCGAATCCGCCGCATAGACCACCATTATCGTTTACAGGACCGCTCACTGAAAAGATGGATATCTCGGTTGTGGTAGCAGCTGCTGCCGTTACCGAGATATCCATCTTTAAAGTGCCAACGTATATGTACATGAGATAATTAGGAGATAATCAAGATTACTATATGTATTTTATTTTATTTTTGTGAATACCAGCTATGAGTAAGAACTAAATAAGTGTGAAACGCGTCAGCTGTCCTAAAGGTTTTCGTTGCTGTGATGTGTAGTGCCTGTTTTTATTTACTTTGAAAATAAAGCCACGTTGGATTGGAGTGCGGCTGTCCTAATTATCTTTGTTCTCAAATTGCCTAGTGCATTGCCAGCACCCTTGGTTCCTGGGAGAGAGATTGCAATCAGAGTGGACCTGTTAGGAACCGCAATTTCAGTTTCTTTATATGTACATGAGCGGGTCCTAAAGTGGTTAAGTAGTAATGACAGTAATGTCCTTGTTGCAGGCCTGATGGTCTTCGCTAGCAGTTGGAGCTCTTTAACTATATCCAATAGGGTTTAGGAACAAGGTAATGATACTTCTTGGAAGAAAGGTTGATGCAACAAGTGTATATGTACAATGTTCAAATAGTAATGCAGTAAAGTGTTTCCCCAGGGTAAAGCTGTCTGTGTCCCAGTGAAGCAGCAAAGAAAGATTTGTAAAGGTGGGCGATTGCCCTCTCACCAACGACCAGGCAGATTCAATGCCTTCTGAACAGCAGTTCCCGAAAAGGCATCCTTGTAACGGTTCCATTTGTGATGATCATCCGATAGACAGCACAAGGCGCGAGTTGTTGGACTATCAGAGTGATGTTGGATAGATGCCTGACGATCAGCAAGCAGGGATGGGCCCTTCTCGGCCGGGTTGGAATGTCTTACACCGCGTGGTAGGCCGCGACCTCACCCTCTCGGAACAGAGAGGTCCGTCACACACCAGGCCCAGGAGGAAGAGAGCGTAGCACGTGTCTCTGGTCTCTTTTATGTTTTTCCAGCGTTTCCCCTGATGATAGCAAAGATCCCTGGGTTATGAAGTCTGGGTGCAGAGTCATACAGAGTAACTGCCATTTCGAGGAACTACTAATCCCACAATCCCTTTGGCTTGACTCACAGATATGAGATCAGTTAGTGATACAGGGCACTAGAGGGACAATATAGTACATAGAAATTGCGGGAATCGCTATGCTTTCCAATTGCAGTCCACATTGCTACATGCTCCCCCCACTTGAAAATCTTTGGTCCCTGAAGACAGAACACAACCTGTGGGATTACCTCTACTGTATCATAAGAAATTCATTGTTAATTGCATGACAAATCAGAAGTGGCAACAGCCAACAGATGACCCAAAGAAGGATCTTCTAACAGTAAATTATATACATTATCAGGCAAAGTCATATTAATCTTGTGACAGGGCAGTAACAAGTCAGTGGCCCATACAGTAGTGTCAGGGGGTGGATCAAGGTTATCCATTATAAAAGGTTCAATAAAAGAGGCCGGTGCTTGACTAGAACATTGAGCGGTAGGAATACGTTCATCAGAATTCTCCCCAAAGGTATCATACGTCAGTCTTTTTGGAGGGCATATTTTCTGCCTCAACCTGGAGGTTTTATTTTCCAACGGCTCCGGTCCTTGATCTATTCCCAAGAAACTACATCCGGATTCAGGTTCAGGCCCTGAGTCAGGCTCTAGCTCAGGCTCTGGTTCAGGCTCTGGTTCAGGCTTTGGTTCAGGAACGGTCTCTCTCTCCGTTTCATTAGTAGAGAAAATGTGAGTTCCTATCATATTGGATACTTCATCGGATTCCACCTTGACTTCCTCATCGCCCCTTAGTAGGGGAAGATCTGATACTTCAACTTTCTGCATCCTCTGATGATTTTCCTCACTGGTCCCAGGAATGGTGGGATTATCTTCAAGAGGGGGAACCCACAACCAATCAAGGGTTAATTTCCCTTCATCGCTTTCCTTCTCAGGTGGTTTAAGTGGACAAGTTTTCCCAGCTCTAGGCCTCAGTGTAGGGGACTGATAAGTCTCTGGCCAAGAGGATGGGGGTATTGGTACAGCCTCAGATATAGGCAGCAAATGGTTTCTATGACAAGACTTCAAAGGGCCAGTCTTCCCCGAATCTGATACACAGGAAGCCCAGGTAATTGCTTACAGACAAGGTAGGGTTGAGCGCGCCATCGATCAGCCAGCTTATGTTTTCCCGGCACCCCTAGATTGCGTAGCAACACCCGATCTCCAGGTTGTAGATCCTGAACTCTTAAGCCTAGTACACGCGACCGAGAATCTCGTCAGGAAAAAACCCATTGTTTTTCCCTGACGAGATTCTTGACAAGAATCTTGTCCCGGCCGAGTGTACACACGCTCTATTCAAAAGAACTGCCGTTCTTTTGAATGGAACGAACGCGGTGACGTCATCGACTACGACGAGCGTGCGCTCGTCACATTCGATGTTGTCCCCGCCATCTTGCTACACCCTACCTATGCCTAGGAAGATACTGCACATGCGTCGTAGTCATTTCGAGCATGCACGGGTTTTCACGGCGACAGGTAAGCGTACACACTCTCGGGTTTCTCGTCGGGAAACAGGCCGACGAGAATCCCGACGAGAAAATAGAGAGCAGGTTCTCTATTTTTCTCGTTGAGATTCTGGCCAGTTTTCTTGACGAGAAACCTGAAAGCCTCGTACACACGCACGGTATACTCGGCAAGAAAGCTCTGCCAGCAATTTTCTTGCTGGTTCTTGCCGAGAAAACCGGTTGTGTGTACGAGGCTTAACTCTGAGATCAAAGTTTTTCTTGTTCCTCTGTTCTCTGACAGTAGAAGCTTCCTTTGCTTTCTCATAGGCTATTTTTAGATTCTTCCAAAGTCTATCAACATACCCCCGATAGGATGCCCAAGAAGTGAGATCTAACGATGTTCCAAAGGCCAGGTCCAATGGTAGTCGAGCCTCTCTTCCGAACATTAATCTGTAGGGGGGATATCCAGTAGAATCATTTGAGGTGCTATTATAAGCATGGACCACTGCAGCTACAGTATATGGTCCCCCCAGGGCTGTTTCTTCTCCAAGGGAAGGGTTCCCAAAATGTTCAGCAGGGTCCGGTTGAAACGCTCAGGTTGTGGGTCCTGTTGAGGGTGGTAAGGAGTAGTCCTGGATTTCTTTATATTTAAGGGCTCACACAGTCCACTGAGGTCAGGTTCCAAGCACAAGATATCAATGCACACCAACTCCAATTGTCCCTGACCTTGAAGATGGCCCATTGGGGCTGCTCTTCCTGGTAAAGTCTTTCTCTGAATACATCTGCTGCAAGAGTGACAGTAGCTTCACACCTCAGTTCTCATGGATGGCCAATAAAATCGGTCCCTGACTAACTTGAAAGTTCTATCTGGACCTAAGTGGCCATTCTCATCATAGAGAGCAGTCAACACTGCTAGTCAGTGTTTCTCAGGGAGGAACAGTTGGCGGACACCCTCTAGTTCCTCAGATGGACCTCTCCGGTATATGACCCCATCTTCCAACCGCATTCGCTCCCATTCTCTATGGATGACTTAGGCTCCCTGAATGGGACTACTCAACAGCATTTGAGTGTTCTGGGTGGCTAACAATTTCCTCACAAAATTCCCCAAGGGATCTTCACGTTGGTCCCGTCTAATGTCCTCTCCTGTCAACTAAGGCAGTTCTTGTCTGCACACCAGGGTCAAATCACAGTAATATCTTGGCACTCCCGCAGGGGTGACCCCCACAGATTCGGCCCCTATGGCCCCTCTGAGTTTATGCTCTACTCCTTGACATACAGCCCGTACTCCTTTCAAGGGTAAATTAACCCAACTCTTCTGGCTGGTGTTGGCAAAGTGGGGCCTTCGGGAAAGAGCGTCAGCATCTCGTTTTCCCACTCCCGGTCGGTATTTTAAGCTGATCTGGAATTCAGACAGTGCAGCCAACCACCGATGCCCAGTGGCATCCAACTTGGCAGTGGACAATAGGTAAGTAAAGAGGTTGTTGTCAGTCTTCACCACAAAGGTAGCCCCATATAGATAATCACGTAGTTTATCTACCACAGCCCTATTAAGGGCCAAGAACTCCAATTTGTGTACAGGATAGTTCTTCTCAGGGTGGGTGAGACTGGGACTCACATAGGCCACCGGGCAAAGTCTCCCCTCCGACTCTTGATAAAACACTCCCCCGAGGTCATCTCTGCTGGCATCCACATGTAATTCATAAGGTTTAGACAGATGAGCATAGGCCAGCACCGGTGCTTCAACGAGGGTCCCCTTGAGTCGTTCAAAAGCCCTGTCACACTTCATCTTTCCTTGCTCTTGGATTGATTCCCGGGGCTTCCTGGGACCTCCCTTCTGGGTTTTCTGATGGTCCCCTTCTGTTTGTCTCTGTAGGAGTTTGTTCAATGACCGGGCAATCTGCAAGAAGTTTTTCACAAATCTTCTATAGTAAGAACAGGAACCCAAAAATTACCTCAACTCAGTGACGGTGCTTGGGCGAAGCAAGGAAGTAACAGCCTCCAACTTCTGGAGATCAGTAGCTATTTCCTTTGGCTGATACCACATGCCTCAGATATGTGACTGAAGTCTGGTAGAACTGACACTTCTCTAGCGACAGCTTCAGCCCCTCTGTGTGTAATCGTTTAAAAACTTTCTCCAACCAAGCCTCATGCTCCTCCAACGTTCTGCCGAACATGATGATATCATCAAAGTACAGTAGCACTTCTACCAAGTTCATATCACCCACAGTGTTCTTCATCAGTCTCTTGAAAGTGACTGGGGCCCCTGTTAATTCTTGTGGCATTCGGTTCAAAATTAAAAAAACCCTAGAGGGCTGACAAAATATTTTTTACAAAAAAACATGTGAAAAGTGTGGCGTGCATTTGTATTCAGCCCCCCTGAGTCAATACTTTGTAGAACCACCTTTCGCTGGAATTATAGCTTCAAGCCTTTTTGGGTATGTCTCTACTAACTTTGCACATCTAGGGAGTGATATTTTTGCCCATTCTTCCTTGCAAAATAGCGCAAGCTCTGTCAGATTGGATGGAAAGCATCTGTAAAACAGCAATTTTCAAGTCTTGCCACAGATTCTCAATTGGATTTAGGTCTGGACTTTGACTGGGCCATTTTAACGCATGAATATGCTTTGATCGAAACCATTCCATTGTAGCTCTGGCTGTATGTTTAGGGTCGTTGTCCTGTTGGAAGGTGAACCTCCTCCCCAGTCTCAAGTCTTCTCAAGTCTGCAGACTCTAACAGGTTTTCTTCTAAGGTTGCCCTGTATTTGGCTCCATCCATCTTCCCATCAACTCTGACCAGCTTCCCTGTCCCTGCTGAAGAAAAACATCCCCACAACATGATGCTGCCACCATCATGTTTAACAGTGGGGTTGATGTGTTCAGGGTGATGTGCAGTGTTAGTTTCCCGCCACACATAGCGTTTTGCTTTAAGGCCAAAAAGTTTAATTTTAGCCTCATCTGACCAGAGCACCTTCTTCCACATGTTTGCTGTGTCCCCCTCTATGGACTCTACGTACTAATTAGGTGACTTCTGAATGAAATTGGTTCCAGTAGATTTTAGTTAGGGGTATCAGAGTAAAGGGGGCTGAATACAAATGCACGCCACACTTTTCACCTATTTATTTGTAAAAAATGTTAAAAACCATTTATCATTTTCCTTCCACTTCACAATTATGTGCCACTTCGTGTTGGTCTATCACAAAAAGTCCATAAAAAACACTTTTATGTTTGTGGTTGTAACATGACAAAATGTGTAAAATTTCAAGGGGTATGAATACTTTTTCAAGGCACTGTATATTAAGACCAAATATGGTCACTGACATCGGCCAGGTTCTCTGGCACTGGTTACATTTCAGAAGTGCTGGGGAGCTGTCATTTGCAATGTGAGTAGCAGCAGAGGCAGCATTGTCTAGTTGGTGTATTGTCAGCTATTGCTTATTGTGATTAAAGTTGGATCTACATCGCTGAACGATGGGATTTACATGGGATTTTCTTGGAACATTATTTTTTTACATTTTTTGGGGGGACATTTTAATAGAGGACTTTTTCATGGTGGCTGTATTTTTATTAAATTTTTATTTTTTATGAATGAGTAGCAAAGGGCTTCCAGGATTTGATAAGTTACCCCATCCCAAAATCTCCCAGATCCTTACGTCCATTTTGTGGAACAGGACATAGGGATGAGGCATTTCTTCCTATCAACATTGTGTCAAGGTGCCTTGCAAGAGGTGGGAGGCTTTGTGCCCCTAACCCCATTGCAATGTACCCACCTAATGTGGAGGGCATTTGGTCTGGTATAGTTCAGGATTGGGGGAGGCTGGCCAGTCAGGCTTCAAGGGATATTAAAGTCTTGTTTTTGTCATGTTATACTTACCTGCTCTGTGTAATGGTTTTGCACAGAGCAGCCCAGATCCTCTTTTTCTCAGGTCCCTTGCTGGTGCTCCTGGCCCCTCCCTCCTGCCCAGTGCTCTAATGGCAAGCAGCTTGCCATGGGGGCACCCGAGCCGCTGCTCTGTGTATCCATTCAGACCGAGAGCTGTGGCTCGGCTCAACCTCATCCCTCCTCTTTGGCTCACTGATTGACAGCAGCAGGAGCAAATGGCACAGAGGCTCTCGAGCAACATCGCTAGATCAAGATGGGGTTCAGGTAAGTATTAGGGGGGCTGAGTGGGGCTGCTGCACACAGATGGTTTTTTTATTTTAATGTATATGTAGCGGGTATATACTTTTCTATCATGTTTAAAACTGGCAGAGACACCAGTAATGTATAGTTCCCTGCGGCCCAGCAGGTGGCGCTGTCCCTGTAGGCTGGGGTTGAACCATTGCTGAGTGCCGTACCCCTTTTTGGCCTATCGCAGCGGTTGTACGGCGGGGCGGGGAACCCGCCGTGCTTGCTGGGGGAGGGTATAAAGGGGCCGGCCATCTTTGTCACGGGGTCTTCGAGCCTGAGGGCTGCTGTCCGTGGTCGGTGTCCAGGCGGCCTAGGCCTGGACACCAGGAGTTCGGGAGCCACCCCAGACACCCTTAGTCTGGGGTGAGGTACTTTATTCCAGGCCTGGGGCCCAGCTACTTCCACTGGGTTCCGCCCGGGAGGGATCGTCCTAAGGTACCCAACGGACCGGGTACCTGAATCTAAGACGCAATGGACCGCGCAGGTGACCTTCCCGTAGATCTGGTGCAGCATATTGCCAGTGCCGGGACAGGGCCTCCGGAGACCGTCTGGATGGATGCCTTCACCAAATAGGGGCCTTATTCACACGGAAGGTGGTTCATACACTACAAGGTCAGTGGCAGAGACCGTTACTTTCAGGCCTGTGGCAGGGGCTGCAACAGTTCACCCGGTAGGTGGCAGCTACCAAATCACGGTCAGTGGCAGAGACCATGCGCCAAGCCTATTCATTAGAAAAGGAATAGGAGAGTTCATTGTGTCTGGGCCTACTCGTATCCACACCCCCTGTCTGTTCATTGAGGGAGTCTAGCTGATTGTGTTTCATCCTGACATTGGAAAATAAAGGAGTGTTGGACTTTTATTGGTGTGGGGCTCATTTACTGGCAGACACTGTTCCACAGAAGAAGCGGAGGCTCCAAACACCGAACACGGGCCCGAAGGTAAAGAATTTTTGCTCACACCACACAAACATCTGCGATGAAAGCTTAGCGTGGTGACCCCGCACTCTCTCCTCCAAAGTACCCCTAGACAAAAGCCAGAGAGAAAGAAACCGGAGCAAGGGAGAGAGAGAGTGGAGGGCGCTACACATAGAATGCATTACAATAAAAAAACAGCCTTTAGAACCACTTTCATGCCTGGATAGGGGTCTGGTATGGATTTAATTTCTTTATCTTAAGGAACTGTTCAATGTGCACTGCCCCTTTAAGAAAAAAGCACAAACTATAGCAAAAAAAAGCAAAAAAATTAAAATAACAAAATCATCAGTTCACAAAAAACGGAAAATTTATTACCAAATACTTACCGTAATTTTCCTTTCCTGATGGACTCCATGGCAGCCTACGTGTGGGTTAACCCCACCTCCTCTCCAATGCTATAGGACCCCATACCCATAAAAGTAAGCTCACCTCTCAGCACTGTGTTCCGTAACTAGCCGACTCTTGGACACTTACTTTCTTTCTTTCATTAATATTTTCTTTCAGGGTGGGAACTCCGTCTGCCATGGAGTCCATCAGGAAAGAAAAATTACGGTAAGTATTTGGTAATAAATTTTCCGTTTTCCTGACTGACTCCATGGCAGCCTACGTGTGGGAAATAACTAGCCAGACCACACGGGTGGGTATGCTGAACAGAAAAGCTTTAATTTGTCCTGTCAACCGACAGGATTCTTAACCCAAAATTAACAGAAGACAATGATGCCGGTTCAATGCAGTAATGGGCCATAAATGTATTAATAGGGGCCCACGAGGCCGCTTTACAAATGACATCTGGAGCCATATGTCGGGCCGCCGCCCAGGATGCTGCCATCCCTCTGGTGGAGTGTTCCGTCACCGCCTGTGGAGGAGCCAAGCCATTAGCCCTGTATGCTTCCTGGATTGTTTGAACAATCCATGATGCAATTGTCCTGGTTGAAGCTTTCTTCCCTTTGTTGTTTCTAGAATGTAGAACAAACAGATGATCAGATCGTCTGAAGGAAGAAGTAATTTGCAAATACTCCTTTAGGATTTCACCTATATCCAGGGGATGAGTTTCACTGGAATCTGGAGTCTTAAATGTAGGTAGAACAATTTCTCGATTTTCGTGAAATACCGAAGACACTTTTGGATTTGAACCCAACATGGGTATAAGGACTACTCGATCCGGGAAAAATGTTAGAAAAGGTTCTTCATGACCCAGAGACCCGATCTGAGCGACCCTCTTAGCCGAGGTGATGGCTACTAAGAAGGCTACTTTCGCTGAAAAGTCCTTAATGGAGGACGGGGAGTGCCCCGACGTACTGAGTCCAGTCAGAGAATCTAGAACGAGGGGAAGATCCCACTTGGCAAATCTTGGTTTCCTTTGGGGCTTAATTCTTGATGCCCCCCGAAAAAATTGTCTGACTAAGGGATGGACTGCCCATGAGACCCCAGAGAAGGCTGACAAGGCCGAAACTTGTACTCTTAAAGAACTAACAGATAAGGGTAAGTCTAGTCTGGTTTGCAGAAAACTAAGCACATCCTGAACTCCTGGATTTTTAAAGGACCTCCCAGAAGCAGAGGAGAACTCGACAAATTTGGCCCAGATTCTTCTATAAACCTTATTGGTACTTGCCCTTCTTGAGCTCAACAGTGTAGACATCACTCTAGAGGCGCAACCGAGGGATTCCAGCCTCTCCCTCTCAAGAACCAGACCGTCAGTCTCATCAGTGCCGGACAAGGGTGTAGGAGTGACCCTTGAGAGAGAAGGTCCGGCCTGAGAGGAAGAGGTAACGGGTCCCGGTAGCTCAGTTGGATCAGGAGAGGAAACCAAGGCCTCATTGGCCAGTAAGGAGACACCACTGTTACTTCGGCTGATTCCGCTTGAAGTCTCCTCAGGAACTTGAGAATTATCGAGATCGGGGGAAAGGCGTATGCCCTCCTGAACCTCCATCTGTCCGTCAGGGCATCCGTTCCGACTGCCTGGCTGCAACGGCCCCGAGAGTAGAACTTCACTACTTTGGAATTGTAAGGGGAAGCGAATAGGTCCACTTTGGGATTGACTCCCAGGGACAGAATCCAGTTGAAGGACTGTACATGGAGGGACCACTCGTTGTTGTCTAGACGAGTTCGTGAGAGGAAATCCGCCTGTGAGTTCTGTACACCCGGAATAAAAACTGCTGATATGTTGGCCAGATTTTTCTGGGCCCAAGACATGATGGGCTCGACTTCTAAAAGAAGTGTGGAACTCTGTGTCCCCCCATGTATGACACTGCTGTAGTGTTGTCCATCCTGATCAACACCGATTCTCCTTTCAGAAACCGAGAAAAGGATTGGAGGGCACACCAAGCTGCCCGGAGCTCTAGGACATTTGAGCCTGGGTTGCGGAGGCGAGCGTCCCACCTGCCCTGAGCAAGGTTCTGACCACAGAGAGCCCCCCAGCCGGAACCGCTGGCATCGGTCGTGATTGTGACCCAGGAGATGGGGGCAATGGAGTGACAGTTTAGCAAATTCTTGAGTTGGAGCCACCAGAAGAGGCTGTTCCTTATTGTTACGGATATGTGGATGAGTTGACTCTTGTCCCCTGACTTCCACTGCCGGAGGAACCCTGACTGAAAAGGGCGTAACCTCCATAGAGCCTATTTGACCATGGGGGTCGTGGAGACCATTGTGCCAATGATTCTTAGGCATTGTGATGCTTTCAGATGAGGAGCATCCAGAGCGTGAGAAATCCTCTTCCGAATCACCGGAATCTTCTCTACCGGCAGGGAGATGGTGTTCTCCACTGTGTTGAACAGAGCCCCTAAGTAAATTAAGTGTTGGGCTGGATCCAGGTGGCTTTTTTCTAGGTTTAGAAGCCATCCAAAGCTGGAAAGGGTTGAGATCACTTGTTCTCTGTGCACCAGCAGCTGTTCTCTGTTTTGAGATAGAACTAGGAGATCGTCTAAATAATGGTAAAGACGCACAACCTTTAGCCTGATGAGGGCCACTACAGCCAGGAGGACCTTGGTGAAAACCCGAGGGGAAGTTGTCAAACCAAAGGGTAGGCACTGGCAGATGAATTGTAGATGTTCCTGCCCGACATGGAACCGGAGGTACTTTAGAAAGTCCTTTGCCACTGGCACGTGGAAATAGGCGTCTTTCAGGTCTATCTAAATCATCCAGTTGCCTGGTTGAATGGCTTGTTGGATTGTTGACAGAGTCTCCATTTAGAATTTTCAGTGCCTTATAAATTTGTTTAGGTACGTCAAATCTATTACCGGGCGCCAGGCACCGCTTTTCTTTTGGACTAAGAAAAGGGGGGAGTACACACCCTGGAACTGTTCTTCCTCTGGGACACACACTACTGCTCCCTGGGTTTTCAGCAGATCTACGTAAGACAGTAAGGCCTGTTTTTGCTCTTCCGTACTTGGAAGTAGGCTTGAGATAAATCTGGGGGGAGGAATGCTGGAGAAGGACCATGGGTGACCTGACGACACTGTCCTGACGACCCAGAAGTCTGAGATTGAGGCCACCCAGACGTGCCGGAAGAGGAGCAGGCGTGCTCCTACCCGACCCACCTAGGCGGGCAAAATCTCAATAGGATTTAGCCTGATCGCGACCACTGGACGCTTGGCTCTTTGCTGGCTTGCGAAAGGACGCTTGGCCTCTACTCCAGTTTCTTCTGAAGTCCCGGCCGGGTCTATAGGAGCGTGCTTCCCTCGAACGCTCCAGGCTGCGTCTTCTGAACTGGGGCTTCCTTCGACCCTGTGGACACTTGTCCTGTGGAAAGCCAGATTTTCCGCCTGTGGCCTTAGCTATGGCGTCATCTAGTTTGTTACCAAACAGCGATGATCCTTCGAAAGGAATCTTGGACCATGTTTGCTTAGAAGACGGGTCAGCCTGCCAAGGGCGTAGCCATAGGGCTCGTTTAGCTGTAACTGAGGATAGCATAATCCTGGACAGAAGACGGATCAGATCAACCGATGCTTCTTCCAAGAAGGCCACCGCTACTTTTAGCTCTGCTGCTGCTGAGTTACTGGCCAGTTCTTCTGAAACACCTTTAAGAAAGGAATCTACATTCTCCGTCCATGCCTCCATAGCCTTAGACATGGCTGCCAAGGCTAGGGCGGGTTTACAAGCTGTCCCAGCAAGACCGTAAATTCTCTTGAGGTCCTGATCCATTCTTCTGTCAAGACTGTCTTCAAAGGAGACTGCGTCCTCTAGAGGGAGCGTGACGTGTTTAGCCAGACGCATTACCGCTGCGTCCACAGGAGGAATATTCTCCTGTGAATTTACCTCATCTGCCTTGAAAGGATACATTCTGGAGGCTTTATTCGTCATCGAGGACTTCCTGTCCACTTTGCTCCACTCCTTGTCAAAAATGCCCTTTAGTTCGGCTAAAAGCGGAAAACTTGGGCGCTCTTTCCCCAAGCGCTTGAAAAAATAATTCTGTTTAGCTGGGGGAGTAGATGGGTCTTCCCACATAAGGGCCTCTTTGACCGCCTTAATAAGCGGAGTCACTTGAGAGAAATCAAATTCCACACTCTCTTCATCACTCTCCAATTCTCCTTCCGAGGGAAGAGGCGAGGATGCGTAGGGCTGGGAAGGACCTGGGACTTCACGGACCACATCACCCGGGGAGCCAGATCGAGTAGCGCTGGACTGGCTTTGTGCGTGGGAAGCATCCCTCTCTTTAAGAGAACGTTGCACCACCTGTTTCACTAGAGACTCGATCCGTTGATCTTCTGTCTCTTTTTCCCCAACCGCATGGGCATAGCAATGGCTGCATAACGATTTGCCCTCTGGGACTCGTGAGACGCATCCCCAGCAGGCTCTCTGATCAGAATAACTGTCCTGGCGGTGGGAGCGGTGTCTGGAGGAGGAATGGGAGCTTCTCCTCTGGTGGTGAGATGCAGACGGGGAATCACGTCTGTGTTTTGATCTTGAAGTTGACGAATGCTGCGGAAGGGCTAAAAGGAAAAAGGGGAAATGGGGAAGAAAGATAAGCCGTCAAGCAACACTACTTGTGACTGAACCCCAAGCCCTCCCCTCTCCCGCACATACCTTGTGCGTGAGGGCTGGCCACATGTAAGCAGTGAATGGTCCATAACTTCTGGACTAAAGAGTCACAATAGAGACAGGTTGACCAAGAAAAACCTACAGTATCATACAAAAAATAAATACATAGGTAACTTGCCCTTTAACAAAAAACGCACTATATGACGATAGGCATTATACAGTGAAAAGACACATTATATACACATCTACACATATAGGTACACCCATAGACTATAAAAAAAGGTAGAACAGACAAATCATTTCAACTCCGCCTTTAAATTTAAAAAGCACACTGACCTTTGTGAGAAGACAAAAACCCAGCAGGGAAATCCAGTAGCCTCTGCTTGCCTGTCAGGGGAGATCCCAAATGACACAGGCGAGCATCGGCTTTTAAATTCCCCGCCTGCCTGTGACATCACCGGTATCCATCCAGCGCACCTGCGTGGAGGAGGATCTCCCATCTGCGCCTGCGCGGCCGCCGAGAGACTCGCCGGACCGCGCATGCGTGAACCAAGCCTCGCTCTGGGAGCGGGTACTGCTCATGCGCGAACGGCGGCGGCGCCCGAGATTCAGGTCACCGCTGTGGGCTGGAATGCAGAGCGTTCCAGCCGCCATTTGGGAGAGCAGAGGCATGTTTTGTTTGACATAGACATCACAAATATAACAAAGATGCGACTGCCATGGAAAATAGAAAACGACTTTGCCAGCCAAGGGATCTTGGGCACACTGCAGCAACTTTCATCCGGTCGTTTCGTGGTTGCTGTAAGCTCTCCACCCGCCCATGGCTGGGTTCCGAGCTGCACCGCTTTAAAGGTGTGCCATCCATCCATCCGACCGACGATCCATACATCCATCCAGAGATCTGCACAGCCGTGCATGCTTCAGGTCCATTGGAGGAGGACAAAAAAGGAACATAGTGCTGTGAGGTGAGCTTACTTTTATGGGTATGGGGTCCTATAGCATTGGAGAGGAGGCGGGGTTAACCCACACGTAGGCTGCCATGGAGTCAGTCAGGAAAAGGATGTTGCAGAACTAGAGAGGGAGCAAAGAAAGGCAAATAAATTATTAAGAGGAATGGAAGTCATCAGCTTTGAGGAAAGATTAATTGGCTAAAATGTATTCTCCCTTTAGAAAAGACAATTAAAAAGGGGTGAGGGGTATGATCACCTTGTAGAATTATATAACTATTCCATGTAGTAAATATGGTGCAAACTGTTCACTTAAGGTCATTGCAAATGACAATGTGGTATGCTGTGCCTAGGAAAAAAGAGGTTTAACCCCTGGATATGGGGAGGAAATAAAAGAAGTTCAGTGTTGGGGCTCTGCTCGAATACTGGAGCGGTTGTATTATCCTTATCAAGATAAATAGGAAAAGCTTTGAGGAATCCTAATTAGCAACCCCAAATGTACATTGAACCAAAAATAAACAACCAATTGGACTTTTGTTACAAAATCAATACCAATTTTTAAGATAATAAGATAAAGATCTTTACTCAGTACAAAAAAACGTTTAAATTGGTAGTAAACCGCTGGATTTAAAAAAAAAAAAAAAAACCTGCAAGGCAATGTCATAATGTGCTAGTATGTATCGCATACTTGCCCCAGGATCTCATTAACAACTTACAGGACCCACATGGATGGTTTCGGGGCATACATCTGACACCATAGGACCATGGGATTGCAGGTATTTAGTCAATCAAGTCGCTACACCTCTTCCAACATAGATTAAAAAGGAAGCACACTGCACATAGCATGATACTGTTTAGGAACCAGGGGCGGATCCAGAGTCTTTTCTCGGGAGGGGCACTGCCAAAAAATATGTTTTTTTTTATGGGAAATTTATCGGGGAAATGGCTGGTGTCGGCGCTTCAATCATCCCGGCACCATGGTTGTTATGGTGTCAGGATGATTGAAGCGCATTATTTCTATTATTACATTGTAATATAAAATTAAATAGTTCAATGCAGAATCAGTGGGAGCCCCGAGTGTCACTTGCCACCGTCGCCTGCAATTAGTGGGAGCCCTGAGCGTGTCACTTGCCACACGTTGCGGATTGTCACTTGCCACGTCACCTGCCACACCTTGCGGATTGTCACTAGCCACACCTTACGGATTGTCACTTGCCACATCACCTGCCACACCTTGCGGATTGTCACTTGCCACGTCACCTGCCACACCTTGCTGATTGTCACTTGTCTGCCACCAGATGCAGATTGTCATTTGCCACGTCACCTGCCACACCTTGCGGATTGTCACTAACTTGCCTGCTAAGGTGTAGTTTTGGTTGTCTCTTGCTGTGTCCCAGACTCCCAGAGTCAGGCAGCAGAGAGATAATGTAATCTCTCTGCTGTCTGCACAGTGAGGGTGGAAGTCACTGCAGGAATGCAGGGCAGGCACGGACAGTAAGAGATGATCTCATCTCTCTGCTCCCCCGCTCCCGGCTAGCTGATTGGCCAGCTGCCACACTGAGCCTGCTCTCTCACTCTCACCTGTGCTGCCAACACACTGAGCAGCACGGTCTGCCCACGAACCGCGCCGCCCTCCCACAAACCACGCCGCAAGCGGAGCCCCCCACTTTCTTACCCGTCTGTGGAGCCGCACGCTATCGCACCTGCCCGCAGAGCGGCCCGACGTGACTCACTGACGTCACTCGTTGCTAGACGCCAAGCGGCCCAGGCGTTAGCAACGAGTGCAGGGAAGAGGCTCCACCCACCTCCTCCTCCGCTCCTAGTATTGTGTCAGTGCGCCGCGTAACTACATTAGACGAGTCTCTATCTCGCCGCCGCTGATCGGCTGATGTGAGAAACAGAGAGAGACTCAGAGAGGCAGCGGCAGCCGCAGAACAAGTACTGTATATACTTGAGTATAAGCCGACCCGAATATAAGCCGAGGCACCTAATTTTACCCCAAAAAACTGGGAAAACTTATTGACTCGAGTATAAGCCTAGGGTGTCCATCTGCATGCCTCACTGTGCCTCACTTTGCCTCACTGTGCCCATGCCTCACTGTGCCCATGCTTCACTGTGCCCATGACTAGACTGATGTTTAACATGGGAGTCTATGGAAAGAGTGCCCAGGTTTGAAAAATCGGTTCTCCCTGGCCGTAGGTCTCCCAGTCACCAAACATTGCACACTTGTAGAGGAGAAATGGGGGTACATGTGTGCCAAGTTTGGGGTCCAGGGGACCTATGGCCGGCCAAAACCGGGTCCCCAAAGTCCGGGAGATCAGGCGCAAAAAAAAAAAAAAAAACAGAGCAAGTAAGTGAGTGTGACAGAAGGTCTCGGGGGGGGGGGGGCAATTGCCCTGTTGCCCCCCCCTGGATCCGCCTCTGTTAGGAACTGACATTTAGTCTTAGTTTTTTTCCCTTTAAAAAAAAGTTTATGTGCAAAATCAGCAAACATTAAATAATACTTGCGATATACAAAAAGGCGCTATCGGCAGCAGTAACCAGTGCACATGCAAAAAAACATTATAATGTCAGACACTGTGCCCCACCCACCCAATATGGCACTTTGTTAAAAATACAATCTTTAGGGGAAAGGGGTCCCTTTTAATTATATGGTCCATGTGGGAAGAGATGTAGCGGCTTAAGTGGCTAAATACCTGGAATCCCATGGTCCTATGGTGTCGAGTGTATGCCCTGGAAACCATCCATACAGGTCCTGTGAGTTGTCCATGCGATCCTGGGAAAGACATCTGAGCGGGTCTGGAGCAGGAAGGAGCATGGAATGGTGGTATTGGACCCCTTTCACACTGGGCGCATTTTGCAGGCGCTATAGCGTTAAAAATAGCGCCTGCAAACCGCCCTTAAACAGCTGCTCCATTCACTCCAGTGTGAAAGCCCGAGGGCTTTCACACTGGAGCGATGCACTGGCAGGGCATCAGAAAAAGTCCTGCCAGCAGCTTCTTTGGAGCGCATGAGGAGTGGTAAACTCACTGCTCCGAATGCGCTCTTGCACATTGAAATCAATGGGCAGCGCCGCCATACCGCCGGCAAAACGCCACTGTAGCGGCACATTGCGGGCTGTTTTAACCCTTTTTCGGCTGCTAGCGGGGGTTAAAAGCGCCCCACTAGCGGCCGAATAGCGCCGTAAATCCGACGGTAAAGCGCCGCTAAAAATATCACCGCTTTACCGCCGATGCTCGGGGGCGGCTCAGTGTGAAAGGAAAGGGCTCTAACAAGCAGCGTTTTTTGACCTCCTTGTGATACAGAGGTCATATTAGAGGGTAAGGAGTTTGGCTATCTATTCTGGCAATAGAGGCTGGATTGGATTACTCACCTCCTGGCAAAGAGCATTTGGATCTTTTATTTTTACAAGAACTTTTGTGGACTTTTTAATAACTTAATTATTTTAAATATTAAAAGAACCTTTTTTAAAGGACTTTATATTATTATTATTATTATTATTATTATACAGGATTTATATATCAAACATAAATTAAACGTGGTGTATTGTAGATTTAAAGGGACCTATGTTTGATGTCTGTCAACACTGAGGATAGTGCTTTACGTGTATGGTTTTAGATTATTATTAATATCTGTATGTGGGTATTTATGTTGGCAGCTTTCTGTTTACCTTATTTAATGCTGAATTGTGATTTGTTAAACATATTCACACATTGTGGGTAGGTTTTTGTGTTTATTAGCGCAGATTTTCTTGGTTATTAATGCTAATAGGTTTACAGGGTGGCATGAGACCAGACCTTTACGCTTAGTCAAGTTATACAGAATACCTGTAGTATGTGTGTGTGCTGCCCTCTAGTGACAAATACATCCCTAGGACATCTGTCATGAATCTCAAGCATTCCATAGATGTTGCATTCTTCTTATATTTCACATGAAAACAAAACAATAGGATAACCATTGCCTAAAATCCATGAACTGCATTATTCTAATGGGACCAAACAGATCTGCATGCAAAGATTTAATCAAATGTGTGATTATCCTGATTCAATCATGCCTAGTCTAGTGTATTTAAAGCGGAACTTCAGTCATTTTTTTCATCTTTCCATCTATTAAATCTTCTGCCCTTGTTGTTTTAACTTTGAAAAGTAAAATATATATTTTTTTTTCTGCCAGTAAATACCTTATACAGCCCACTTCCTGTTTCTAATCTGGAAAAAAGCCTAGGCTTATGACATCAGGCACAGCTCTCTCTCTCTCACTCTCGTAAGAGTTTGCCAGGAAGGGAGGGGGGATGTGTCATAAGAGGGCCTAATGAGAGCTGCAGAGCTCGAGGTGTGCCTCTGTGTGTCTGTGTAAATCCAGGAAGTGAACAGGCAACAGCTTCAGCTGCACACAGTTAAAATGTTTGCAGCCAGACTCAATAGAGGGAGATTTCTGCAGCATATTTGGCAAGCACAGAATCACAGTATATATAAAATAATATGCAAAGTGGTTGGAGGGAAGCTTCAGAATGGCAAATATGTTTTTATTATAAATTATGTGAGCAGATTGCAGTTCCTCTTTCAGCTGTGTGACACAATTAACTTATGTGTGCCACTTCCATAGATTTATATATACAGTTGAACCTCGGATTATGAGCATAATCCGTTCCAGGAGTATGCTTGTAATCCAAAGTACTCGCATATCAAAGCGAGTTTTGCCATTAAAGTCAATGGAAAATAATTAGTTCCGCATTGACTTCAATGGGATGCAATACCGAATGCGGCCATAGGTGGGGGGGGGGCGCCAGAGAGAGAAAATGTCCGAAAAGGCCCAAGGACACCTCGGCTCGGGTCCTGCCCCCGTACCTCAGGCCAAATGAGGTACTGCAGGCCAATGTTCGGGTCCTGCGCCCCCGTACCTCAGGCCAAATTAGGTACTGCAGGCCTATTTTCGGCTCTGCTCGGGTCCTGCGCCCCTGTACCTCAGGCCAAATGAGGTACTGCAGGCCTATTTAGCTTGAATTCTGCTTGTCTTGCGAGTCAACACTCGCCCACCGAGTCAGAATTAAAAAAAAAGTTGCTCGCAAATTAAAACGCTCTCAAACCAAGTTACTCTTAAACCGAGGTTCCACTGTATTTGTGAATTATGCACTGCCATGTAAAGTAAGCCTGCAGGAGATGGAAATTGTGCAATAATTTGTTATTTTAAAGTGGTAATAAACCCAAAAAACAAAAATGTGATATATTGCAGCTTACCAGTTCTTGTATTGCATGATGCCTGATGTAATTTTTTCCTTCATTTTCACCTTCTGATCTGGTCAGTAAGTGTCAGGAACATTGGGGAGCAAGTGCTTATTGTCATGCAGCAAGTTTGTGTGCATGAGCAGGGACACACACATGCTCGTGAGCATAGGACTTTACCAAGATGTGCACTTGCTGCATGCTAGTGAGCACTTACAAGGTTCCTTAATTTTCAACTTCCGTTAACAGACCAAGCTGTCCAGCCCAAGCATAAGTTAGTGGGTTGCGACAAACAATTTAACACTGATGGGGTGCTTACGATGGTAAGCTTTTATCCATACTTATATACCTACTTAAAGTATACCTAAAGGCAATTTATTTTTTTAAGTTTTGGAGTGGAGATGGATTAGAACACCTGTCAGTTTTTATTGCTGTCTGTTGCCCTCGTTAAGGAGATCCACCCTCTCTATTTGTCCTGTTTACCGTTATCATTGAGGCTGGGTTCACATTAGAACATGGAGCAGCTCACAGCAGGAGTCTGGTACATCTCCATTCACCGTTTCAGGTCCAATTTCCGCCCAAATTTTTGGCTGAATTCGGACCTGAAATGGACCAGAAGACACACAGGACTGATATGCAATTTGGACCGGAGCCGCTGCAGAGATGTGTGAACCGGCTCCATGGAGAGCCGGTCACAATCTCCTGCTATGCAAATTGGATTTTTGGCACAAGATTCTGAAGGAATGGCACAATGACGTCACCAGCTACATTTATAGTAAATATCTCCTAAATGGTGCCTGTTTATGAGATATTTACAGTACCTATAGGTAAGCCTTATTATAGGCTTACCTAGGTACAAGTAAAAGATTGAGGTTTACAAACACTTTCATTTGCAGAGCTTTTCTCTCACTTCCTGTTTGGCTATGGGACAGGAAGTGAAGGGAAATCTCTGCAATGAGACAATGGTGGCATAAAAAAAAATCTGCCGGGTTATAACCCTCCCTTGCTCTATCCCAAAAAAAAGTTTAGCTTATAGAATACCTCCCAACTGGCACGGATTCTGCGGGTTTTACCCGCATAGGCCCCTCCTTCCCGCAGTCCCGCGAGAGTGTCATTTTTCCCGCACAGCAGGAAGCAGAAGGCACAGCAGACAGCGTGAAAAGGAGGAAACAGCGAACAAGCAGGTAAGCTCCCCCCCCCGCGATCGGCGGCAGCGGCGAAATCATCCACTTCTTCCACAGTCCCCACAGCCCTGGCACTCTGCACATGCTCAGTTTGATGTGTATTGCTAGGCAGGTTTTATTTATTTTTTCTGGAAGGGTGCATGTGATTAACACAGGGCCAATCAGCGCTGTCCAGACAGAGGGTCAGGGGTCATGCAGCCTCATAGGACAGTCAGAGTAGAATGAAAATCCCTTCTAAAAGCTATAACCAGACACTGATAGTCATAAGACTGCTATATACTGCTGATTAGAAAAGGTATTTAGCAGTTTATATTTACTAAAATAATTGCATTTACATGTACTGTGGGAGACCAGATATAGTGAATGCAGGGTCCTGAGTTTAGTAACATTTTAAATTTTTAAATCTGGTCTAGTCCAGTCACATGATTCAGCAGCTCAGGCTTCCCTGTGTAAGGGAGTGCTCAACAATGGCTGTAAATTTTGGGAGCCTTTACATCCCCCATAGGCTCCAATGGGGCAGCCATTGTCGGCACTTCTGCTCTTCCCCTACTGCAGCCACAGACTATTACAAGGGAGCCTGAGCTGCTGGATCACATGACAAGGGAGCCTGAAGGAAGAAGCACGTATGCTTCGAACGCGCGCACCTCCCCACTGACCTTACACCCGGAAGTGACGACATCGCTGCCGTGTTCCAGGGAATACTGTCTCCTGTCCCCATTTGCCGTGAGCGCTGGGTTCCACCCAGTAGTGTATTTAGGTTTTGTGCTGCCCTAGGCCTGACTAAACTCGTGCACCCCTTAATTTAAATATGACCCACCCCTTCCTGTCAAGGCCACACCCCTTTCTGTTTACCCGCTTTGTATGTTGACCCACCCTGACATTTTCGAGTGGGGACACTAGTTCTGAGGGCCTGGGGGGGGGGGGGGCAATGGATTTGCTTAATTTGCATAGATTCCTCTCACTTCCTGTTTGGCTATGGGGCAGGAAGTGAAGGGAAATCTGTGCAATGGGACAGGGATGGTTAAAAAATAAACAGACAGGGGCTATAACCCTCCCTTACTCTATCCAAAATGAAAAAAGTGTTGCCTATAGCTGTACTTTAAGCACAAATTTCTGATAATTTTATTGAGCGAACTAAGAAGATATAACCATGTCAATGGTGCAGCAGAAAACATTTAGCACAGTGAGGTGGGTTTGTGGTCCAGGATGTTAGGACAGTCAAAATTAGAAGCAGCGCCATTTTTTGCGCTATAAATAAAAGAAGAGCGACAATTTTGAAAAAAAAAACCCACAATATCTTTTACTTTTTGCTATAATAAATATCCCACATTTTTTCTCAAAAAAACTTTTTTTCCCTCAGTTTAGGCCGATATGTATTCTTCTACATATTTTGGGTAAACAAGACAGCAATAAGCGTATATTGATTTGTTTGCGCAAAAGTTATAGCTTCTACAAAATAGGGGATAGATTTATAGCATTTTTATTATTATTATTTTTTATTAGTAATGGCAGCAATCTACGATTTTTATTGGGACTGTGACATTATGGCGGACACATCAGATACTTTTGACACTATTTTAGGACCATTGTCACTTATACAGCGATCAGTGCTATAAAAATGCACTGATTACTGTGTAAATGACACTGGCAGGAAAGGGGTTAAACACTAGGGGGCGATCAAGTGGTTAAGTGTGTCCTAGGGAGTGATTCTAACTGTGGGGGGGATGGGCTACCACTGACATGACAGCGATCACTGCTCCCGATGACAGGGAGCAGTAACTCTCTGTCATGTCACTAGGCAGAACAGGGAAATGCCTTGTTTACATAGGCATCTCCCCGTTCTGCCTCTCCTCACCGCAATCGCGGGCCGCCGGCAAACATCGAGTTCGCAGGACCCGCGGGCACACTCCCGAGGCGCGCCCGCTAGGCGGCAAATTCTAAGGGACGTACAGGTACGCACATTTGCCTACCCATGCCATTCTGCCGACGTATATCAGCGTGCGGCGGTCGGGCAGCGGTTAAACATTGCAAACCTAGGCACTATAAACTGAACATGTGATAAAACAATCAATTTTAACCACTTCAATACCGCCCATAGTCATATGACGTCCACAGATGGGATCTCCCATCCTGGGTGCACGTCATATGACGTCCTGGGCTTTGTGGGGGGATATCTGAATGATGCCTGCAGCTAGAGGAATCGTTCAGATATCCTTCTCTTCTGCCAGCGATTCTGTGCACAATAAGAATGATCATAGCGGCAGTTCCACCGCTTGATCGTTCTTATAGGCGGCAGGAGGGGACATCCCCCCCTCCCGCCGCCATCCGGTGCTTCTCCGGGCTCTCCCGTGCCATCGGGGGCCCGGAGAATGAATCGTCCGGCGCCGGATGGGAAGCATAGAGATGACTGGTGACCAGATGGTTACCAGTCATCTCTATGACCGTCGGAGGCCCGGGCGCGATGTGATGATGTCACGCCTGGGTTCTCAGAAGTAAACAAAGCCGCGATTGCGGCTAGTAAGCATGAGATCGGTGAAATTTTTTTCACGATCTCATGCTTTCCAGCCTGGAGGAGAGATGTGGGGTCTTATTGACCCTGCATCTCTCCATAAAGAGGACCTGTCACACACTATTCATATTCCTTGTAATAGGAATAAAAGTGATCACATTTTTTATTTGTTTTTAAAAGTGTAAAAATAAAAAAAATTAAGTAAAAAAAAAAAAAAAAATTATATATATATTTTTTTTAAAACGCCCCTGACCCCGGTAGCTGGCGATCAGAAGCGAACGCACACATAAGTCCCACCCACATATGTAAACGCCTTTCAAACCACATATGTGAGGTATCGCCGCGTGCGTTAGAGGGCGTGTAACAATTATAGCACTAGACCTCCTCTGTAACTCTAAACTAGTAACTTGTAAAAAATTTCAAAGCGTCGCCTATGGAGATTTTTAAGTACCGAAGTTTGGTGCCATTCCATGAGTGTGCGCAATTTTAAAGCGTGACATGTTAGGTATCTATTTACTCGGCGTAATAGCATCTTTCATATTTTACAAAAAAATTGGGCTAACTTTACTGTTTTGTTATTTTTTAATTCATCAAACCATTTTTTTCCCCAAAAAAGGCGCTTGAAAAATTATTGCGCAAATACCGTGCAAGAAAAAAAGTTGCAATGACCAAAATTTTATTCCCTAGGGTGTCTGCTAAAAAAACATATATAATGTTTGGGGGTCCTTAGAAATTTTCTAGCAAAAGAATGATGATTTGTACATGTAGGAGAGAAGTGCCAGAATAGGCCCGGTATTGAAGTGGTATAAAAAGCCCGGTGTTGAAGTGGTTAAAGTCACTACCTTTAGAGAATTTCATAACAATTACAAGATAAAGAGATACGTGCCAATAAAATTATATGCAAGTCTTGACTTCTGTAAAAGTCAAGTTTGGCTCATCCTTTGCTCAAGCTCAACCTTCCAGTTGGTCATTGCCAAAAACACCTGTATTAATGTTCACTATACCTTACACCACTTATAGCACCACTCATGGTGCTCTGGTAGATCCGGTGTCTCACAGAAATATAAGGGTGCAGGCTGTCTAATGATTAATCCAGAAAGCAGGAAAGTATGAGGGGATGAGAGACGCCACACAAAGACGCCAACAAACCTCATTCAATCTTGCAAATAGTTATGATATAACACAGAGGCGTACGTACAGGAGTCACAATTGCAACCCGGCCCTCTGCTCCAGGGGGCCCTGCAGCCCCCCTGTATGCCTGGATATGAGAGCGGCATGTAGAGGAATCGATCCCTCCATACAGCTGCTGAATGCCCGCTTCCCCTCCACTCCCTCCCGCAGACATTCAGTGGCTGCAGGAAGTAAATGGAGAGGATCAGTTCCTCCACATACCCTCCCGCCACCTTTCTATCTCTGTCCTGCTGTGCTGCCCCCCCTTGCACCTCTGAAGCGCTACCAGGTTTCCGCCTCCCACTGGCTGCTGTGGGAGATGTGTCAGGATGGAGAATGGGGAAGGAACTGGTAAATGTGTCATTTAATAGCCCCCTTCCTTGTTGGTACCAATCACTGACTCTGTTTTGTTTTTTTAAACTGTGTTTCAGCTAATGAATGAATGAGAAGCTCTGTACAGAGCTATTCCTGTTCATTCATTCTGTGCAGCTGAGGCTGCAGAGAAAGGGGCCGATGAATCTGTCATCAGTCCCTTTCTTTGTCTCAAAAGTGATATTCATCTATGGACCCAGCATTGGTCTTGATGATGTCAGGATCGTAGACCACTGAAGCATGGGGAAGAAGATGCTGGGGAAACCAGTCTAGCAGTGCAGAGGATCAGGTAAGTAGATCTTTCGTATGTACCCTAGACCTAAACAAGTAATTGATCCTTGCAGTGCGGTCACAGGCCCACTGCAAGGGATACATTTTTAGTTTGCCGGAGTTGGGTTTTAACTGCAGCAGAGAAGCATCAAGTCTCCTGACAGGGCTGTGCTGCATGGTAGGGCTGTTCAAATCTCGGGTCTGGGTAGACAGGAATGCAATCATTTGGCAGATAGAACAGCTCACATGTGTATATTTTATGTGTACATTTGCCTGGGGTTCACCTTTAACCTTGTGGTCTTAGTAAATGTGTAGTGTAGACTTGAGTAGAAATACATGTAGCAGGATCCTGTGCTGGACCTCATACTCTGGTTGATAATAAGTAGGGCTACTTGGAATTTTTGAAAGCTTCAATTAACAAGTATAAGTGTGACATGTAATGTAAAATTATATACACAGGAACAAAAAAGGCACAGGTTAAAAAAAAAAACTGTCCACACAATAGATTCCTGAAGGAACTGTCTGGTCTGAGAGCACTTCTCCTTTAATCCCACACGCAATCAGACATTATTTTTAGACAGTAAATGAGCAATTCTTAGTCTTAATGTTAAAAGTGTTATCTTTTCATGTTTTCTTTCTTCATCATTGTCCCCCTCCCCTTCTATCCACACATCCTCTCCTCTTTCTCTCTTGTCCATTTACTCCCCATTCTTCAGGAAGCAGGAAGTCAATTTTAAGGCACTTCCAGAAATCTCTAAGAACAAAAGATTGTTGGAAAGTTCATCAGATGTGGCCTGGACTTCACTCAGCAACTTTACGTCAGACAAACATGAACCAACCCAAAAATTCTCCTTTTGTCATCAGTGTACCC
Organism: Rana muscosa; assembly: GCA_029206835.1. Classification (NCBI taxonomy): domain Eukaryota; kingdom Metazoa; phylum Chordata; class Amphibia; order Anura; family Ranidae; genus Rana; species Rana muscosa. Next base: position 487,374,991 of record CM055121.1, read on the forward strand.
AAAGGTCAGTCAGCACTGAAGACATCCAGTGTCCTTGTATTCACTTGTATGCTTTATATACCACATGAAGGTAAAAATTACGTAAATGAAGGTAAGAAGGAGCCGTCCAGTCATCGAATTAATGACTTACTTGTCATGTAATGAGCCACATAGACCTCCTTCATCACTTCATCTTTTTCTTAAATAAGCAGCAGCTCATCTTATGAAGCCTGTGTCTAATGTGGCATATTCCACGGGGGAACCACATTAAGGTGGGAAATGTTCCTTCATAGATAACCACCTGCCCCAGGTCTTCTACTGAATGCCTAGGTCTCCCTTGGGATATGGAGCTGATACATTCTATGTGTTGTACAGTTCCGGAACTTTTTTTATTTTACCTACTTTTCAATCTACAGGATTTATTTGGTCATCATACATAGCTCAAAAGAAAACCAAATACAAAAAAATTCCGCGCCGCCTAGTGAAATAGCAGCTCACACAACCAGTTGAAAATGGTGAAGAACAAACAAAACAAAAATGTGTAGCGCTAAACTAAATGAGGACTGCACTCTGATCAAGTGCAGTATAAAACAGTGAAATTTGATTAAACAATCAACATAACATCTAACACAGATATGTGAAAACATTCAAATAATCCACCGTGATAAAAATTGAATCACACAATCCACAGTGATGTGAATTGTGTAACATTGAAAGTCATCAGAAAAAATTCATTAAATAAAAATAAAATAAATATATGCTGATGAAAAAATTGTGAATGACAGTCAAATTATTAGTGCTCCCAAAAAACTTGACGTGAAGTGACCACCACCAATCGATTGTAAAAAAGGCTTACCGGAGAGAGTGGACCCCAAAAACATACGTTCAAAGGGTCAACCAGGCAAGGGTAAGCCACTGTGGACAGCAAATCTTCAACGGAAATTCAAACGGGAACCGCAAGCTTCAATCCAGGATAGGAAAAATAATCACTCCTGTCTGAATATGCGATGAAACTTACGGACAGTGTCCGGTTAGGGCCAGGTGGTGTTGCCAGATGAATTGCGAAAAAGTAAAGGAAAGAAAAGGCACATAGCGTAATACTGTATAAAAGGGTAATTTAATGTAGGTAGGAACACTTACATTTAGAAGAGTATAACAGAGCTTGTCAAATGATCAAAATGGCAACAGTAATTGTTTAATCAAATTTCACTGTTTTATACTGCACTTGATCAGAGTGCAGTCCTCATTTAGTTTAGCGCTACACATTTTTGTTTTGTTTTGTTCATCATACATAGCTCCCAAAACTCCCTGATTTTGAGGGACTGTCCCTGATTTGGAGCAATGTCCCTCAGTCCCTCATTCCTCCTCATTTGTCCCTCATTTTGGTCTGATCTATATAGATGTATATAAAATGCACTTTTTATCCATCAAAAAGTGTTTCCCGGTGCTAAACCTTTTATCTGATTTCTAAATTGCTGCATTTGTAAATTCCAAAAGCCAATATAAAGGAATAGTAATGGTAAAAAAAGCACTTGTGGGTTGAACTAATCTTTTATTTTTTTTGTAAAATTCTCCTTTAAGGGGGCGTGACAAGGGTGTGTGTCCTATTCCTGCATACTTTTGCTGATAGGTGTCCCTCATTCCCATCATAAAAAGTTGGGAGGTATGCGATCATAACATAACATTACAGTTTTATACCGATTTGTTTTCAGTAAAAAGGTTATATTAGTTTTAAATATGATCCACAGTGGTCGTCATGGTATCCTACTAGCCCCCATCAGCATTTTAATCTGTGTGCCCAGAGGTTCCCCTGGTCTATTAGGACCCTAGAAACACCCCTGGCCTCACTGATCATGATGTTATCTCTCAGTGATTAGCAATAAAGTATTTTATTTCAATGGCTTTCATAGTTGTAAAAGGGTTGCTGAGGCATGCCAATGAATAAATCCAGAGCTAATATACAAAACAAATATAAGCATATTCAAGTATATATATTTAACTCAAAAAGTACCTTCTTTTGTTCAGCCTCTTCCAAATCTCCAAATAGTTTGTTTAGTTTTTTGCTGCTGTGACCCCACTGCCTCTCAGAGAGTGGCTACATTTGTTCTCTATGGTGGCACTCTATGTAAGAATGTAGTTACCCTCTCATACTTGCTCCCAAGAAGGACTAGAGACTATGGATTATGGACTATGGGATGTGTATGGTGCAAAGAGCAGCACATGACTGCAACTAAAGCTTGGTACACACCACTATTTTTTTTCTTTCCTTCAACCCAGAGGGTTGAAGGAAAAAAAAACTGACAGCTCCAGTCAAAGCTGCTGTACTAACAGTCCAACCTTAGTGCAGCCCCCTGCCAGAACAATCCGGTCAGCGCTCTCAGCCATTGGCTGGGAGCGCTGATCAAGAGTCGGTCAGCTGCTGCATTTCCAGCATGCACGTCCGACAGAAGCCCGGCAAATGCCTGGCTTCTGTCGGACAGGCTGCCATACATATGGGCCGAACGTCGACCAGTTTTTATTGAACCAGCCGGTGTCGCCCGATATTCGGCCCCATGTGTACTAGGCTTAACATGCACGGCTAGTACCAAACAAGGGGGAGTGGTAGGAAGGAGAGGTTCGGAAGCTTGCTAAGGACATTACAAGAAGACAGAAAAACACAGTAAATACTATTTCATAAAAAATAGATTACAGTGCCATTAAATAGTGGATGTGTATAGATTATTTTTGGAAAATAAATCTGGCCATAGATAATTCATTTTTTTTTTGAGCAGTCAGCTGGCTGATCAAAAAAAAAAGAAAAGGATTCAGCCATGCACACATTTGAGGTGGATGAAGGAATCCTCCTTGCTGTGCTATTGTATTCTGACATGAACTGCCAGTATGCAGTGATCAAACAAACATTTTCAAAGATTCCTATTGAGGATTGGATTCTTTGGTTGACTCTTCTCGAATGGGAACAGCCACAGATGGATCAAAATCTAGCCAGCTTAAGGATATTGTTTGGTGTCACTTTGCATATATTACAAGATGACGGTAGCTTTATCATGTATTTTAATTGTTTGTTCCTGTGTAGAGTGGCTAAGTGGTTAGCGCTCTTCAAATCCCACCAAGGATCCTATGTGCATGGTGGTTGTAAGTACTGCCCATGTTTACATGGGTTCCCACTGAGCATGGTAGAGATTAGACTTGTGCACAACGGAAAAAAATTGTTTAGTTTCGGTCCTGTTGATTCGTAATCGTTCGTAATTTTGCTAAACGGGATTTTTTCGTGTTCGGACTAATTCGTACTTTCGGTAGAGTACATTGTTTTTAGTTGATTCTGGACACAACTCGTAACTTTTTTTGGGTTCGTTGATTCGTAATTTTCCGTGTCTCTCTCACAACGACGCTGCTTATTATGCCTAATGTGCTTCGAATGGATTTGTACTTTTCTAAATACATAGCGGTTATTTGTAACGATTCGAAATCTCGTATTTTACTTTTGTTTTTTACATGCGGCTATAGCCTCCGCCCCTGTACACCATTTTGAGAGGGAGTTCAGCACGGTGAGGGAGAAGCAGAGAGCAGAGCAGAGTGTTATTGTGCTTCGAATGGATTCGTACATTCGTAACTTTTTTCATAACGAATTATGCGAAGACATTCGGGCATTCGCTATTTGCGATATAATTTATTTTGGATTCGGTTTTATTCGTAATTGCTTTGTTCGGACATTCGAATGCTTCCGAATGTCCGAAAGTTGCTAAATTCGGACGAATTTCGATTCATAACGAAACGAATTGCACAAGCCTAGTAGAGATGGTAGATTGTGAGCTCCTTGAGAGGCAGAGACTGATGTAAATGGCTTTATGTGCTTTGTAATGCCACATTTTCTAGGAAGGAAAAAACGATTTATAATCTCTTTTCTGTTAATTAAATTGAAAATAAGTCCCACGGTGTAATCTATTGGTGCTATATACAATAAATAGGTAAAAAAATATATAGCAATAAGTTTACTAGTTTTGTTATGCTGAATATGCTTTTACGGTGCCCAGAAAAGCATTTCAAGTGCCACCAAGCCCTGGTGTAATATATTATATTCAAGTATGTATTCTTAACTTATAACTTAAAAAGGTGCCTTCTCTTGCTCCCTCAAAATCTCAAAATTTATTATTTTGCTGCTGTGATCTGACTTCCTATTAGAGGATGGCAATGTTTATTCTCCATGGTCCCACTGCATGTAGGAACGTAGTCATCCTCCCTGCTGAGATGGACTATGGGATGTGTACTGTGAGTGCGTAAAGCAGTGCACATGAACACAACTAATGTAAACTGCTCATTCCATAGCAAGAGAAGTGAAGGGGAAAAGGAGAGGTTCTGGAGCTCACAGATGACGTTATAAGGAGGCAGAAAAATACAGTAAGTAACAGTTTCATGAAAAGTAGATTACAGTGCCATTAGGTAGTGGATGTGTATGGATTCATTTTAGAGAATAAGGGTACAGTATAATTTAGTGCCACTTTAATTCAGAACACAGTAACCCATAGAGACCAATCAGTTTTTGCTCTCCTGAAGTCAGACCAGTAGAAGATAAATTCTAATTAGTTACTATACAGTATGCACTGATCATTGCACAATACTGACAAATTGGATTGGAGAGAAGACATTTTTTAAATATTTCTTAATATGTCACTGGTTAGGTTTTTCACTGTACATTGCTGAGAATGATGTGTAGGATATCGAGGAAGGGTAGTCTATCAATCACAATCTATAAAAAAAAAAATTTGAGCGAAGCACACAGAAAAAAGTGGCGTTTAAACCAATCTAAGGATTCTGATAATATAATTGATCATGTCCACAATTTTATTACTATTTCCTTTTCTCAAGGGTTCTTTCTTCTTTTTTAAAAAAAAATAGGAGTCTTTGCTTAATGAGAAATGTTTCAGTCTGGAGATGTCAATGTGATGTGGATGCTTTGTTTTCATGTTCATTGTACACAGTACATTTCTGTTTAATACCATGTAGTACCCAAATTTGCCCACTAGAGGACTGTGTGTAACTGAGCATAGTTTTAGCTGAAACTTCACCATAGAAAGAAGTAATTTATCAGAAGTGTTCTGAAAGTGCATCCAGTCTAATGATTACAGGCTTCAAAGAACCCCTAGATTGTTTTACAGCCACTCAGCTTGATGGATGTTTCTGGTCATGGCAGTATGCAGAAGAGGCATGACTGCCTAAAGCTGGGTTAAAAAATATTACAAAGCAAGACCTGCAAGAAAAAAAAAAGATTATACCACCTGTCCCTCCAGCCGCTCATTCACCTCTTTACATCTGACACCTTTCTGGTGACAATGCTGGTCCCCTGCTGCATGCTCTAGTTCCTTCTGCTGGCCCCTACATCACTACAGAACACAGCAGAGGGATTGGGGGTCACAGAAGGAACCGCATTGTTCATATGGGAGGGAGGTGGTCGTGAAATTCAACAACCCTTTAAGTGTCAAAAGTAAAGATATGGTGATCATAGCTCTTGAACACACTAAAGATCAGAGGAATAGGGCAGGTAAGCATACAACCCTCCTCTTTGCCGGCCCTGCCTTGTAAACATTTTTAACCCAGCAACAGAATTAGTGCTGGATTTATTTATATGCTGTATTGCAGTGGTCCCCAACCTTGTCTTCAAGTACCCCCAACAGGCCATGTTTTGGGAATTTCTCTTAGATAAAATAGCTGCTCAAAATAACAAGCCATTGATTCGGATTTAAAGTACCTGTGCAAGATAAAGGAAAACCTGCAAACATGGCCTGTTGGGGGTACTTGAGGACTGAGGTTGAGATCCACTGCTGTATTGTAAAACTAAAGCTGGCTATACACTGCAAGATTTCCCTGCTGGCTGAATGAGAGAAAGCTATTGATTCTCCCATTTGAGCTCCGTTCACACTGTCGCGACTTGTCATGCGACTTGAGAGTTCAAAGCCACATGACAAGTCGCACCCCATTAACTGCAATAGAACCGTTCTACTCTACTCAAGTCACAGTGACCTAGAAAAATATTCCTGCACTACTTTGGGTTGACTTCATCAAGACTTGCATTGATTTCTGTTAATTAAGTTGCAAGCAAGCCGTAATGAAGTCGCGTGGCAAAGCAACACGACTTTCCAGACGCGGCAGTGTTAAACGAGCCTTATGCTTAACAGTGTGGATAGACAATTATACACTGCCAGCTATTGTATTGTATTCTGACAACTGGCATCCGCAGCTATTGTATTCTGACAGCCAGTATCTGCGGTACTCTGTCTATGGACACACAAAACTGGCTAGGGAGCGAGCCCACACAAGTGCCCCCATAGCCAGCGGATTGCTATGGTGGGCACTCGGCAGGGAGGGAGGAACCAGGAGCACCGGCGGAGGACCCCTGAAGAGGAAGATCGAGGCTGCTATGTGCAAAACCACAGAGCAGGTAGGTATGACTTTTTTTTTTATATTATGCATTTACAATCACTTTAAGGATATTTTTTTGGTCCCACTTTAAATCTGCTGAAAATATTACCTAAAACAGATAAATCAAGGTAGTCACATACATGTATATTTATAATGTTCATGAAGAGTTGCTGCTTAAAGGTAAGGTATAGTCTTTTAATTTTTCTCTGCAAAACATTAAAAAAACACCCTTGTTTATATGTATAATTTGTAATTTTGTATGTTCTTGGGGGCAGCCGTATTTGCTCATTCCATAAAAAGGCTCTGCTTCCTGCTACACAATGGTTAGTCTTTACTGCTTCTCTTCACTCTGCTGAGTCATTGAAAACAATGATGATATCCTACTACAACCGATGTTAAAGCTGAACTACACTGTCACAAAAATAATAGTTAAAGCGGAGCTCCACTCAAAATGGGAAGCTCTGCTTGTTTCCCTCTCCCCCCCCCCCTCAGCTGCCACATTTGGCACCTTTTGGAGGGGGGGAGAGGGTACCTGCTGCTGCAAACTGACTCAGCCCCTCCTCCTTCCCCTGCAGCCAGCCCATTCATAAAGCCCAGTGAGGCTTCGCTGACAGTTTCCCTTAGTCTAGATGGCGGCGCCAGCACCCGATAGCCAACTGAAAAAAGAAAATGCTGGATTCCAGGACAGGTAAGTGCCCTTATATTAAAAGCCAGAAGCTATAGTATTTGTAGCTGCTGACTTTTAATCTTATCTGAAGGCGCCTGGAGCTCCTTTTTAACCACTTCTCTACTGTGCACGAAAACCCCCTTCCTGCCCAAGCCATTTTTCAGCTTTCAGCGCTGTCACACTTTGAATGACAATTGCGCGGTCGTGCGACGTGGCTCCCAAACGAAATTTGTGTCCTTTTTTTCCCACAAATAGAGTTTTCTTTTGGTGGTATTTGATCACCTCTGCGTTTTTTATTTTTTGCGCTATAAACAAAAGAAGAGCGTCCAGTTTGGAAAAAAAAACACAATTTTTTACTTTTTGCTATAATAAATACCCATTTTTTTTTTTTAAATAAAATTTTCCTCAGTTTAGGCCGATACGTATTCTTCTACATATTTTTGGTAAAAAAAAAAAATCGCAATAAGCGCGTATTGATTGGTTTGCGCAAAAGTTATAGCGTCTACAAAATAGGGGATAGATTTATAGCATTTTTATTTTTTTATTTTTTTTATTAGTAATGGCGGCGATCTGCGATTTTTTATTGTGACTGCGATATTGCGGCGGACACATCGGACACTTTTGACACATTTTTGGGACCATTCACATTTATACAGCGATCCCTCCTATAAAAATGCATTGATTACTGTATAAATGTGATTGGCAGGGAAGGGGTTAACCACTAGGGGGCGGGAAGGGGTTAAATATGTTCTCTCAAAGTGTTCTTACTGTGGGGGGAGGGGACTGACTGGGGGAGGTGACCGATGGTTGTCCCTATGTACAAGGGACACACCATCGGTCCCCTCTCCCTCACAGGACGTGGATCTCTGTGTTTACACACAGAGATCCACTTTCCTGCTCGTTTCCCGGGCAACCGCGGGTGCCCGGCGGCAATCGCGGCCGCCGGGCACGCGCACCGGGGCCTTGTGAACGCGGCGGGCGCGCGCCTCCTAGCTCGTTTTAAAGGGAGGATGTCATATGACGTCCTCCCAGAACGAGAGTATCCTCCGCCCGCCGTCAATTGACAGTGGGCGGGGACAAGTGGTTAAGCTGGCCATAGATGGATGGAATCTCTATGAGTTCAGCTGGGACAGGCCGAGATTCGATCCATCTATGGGCAGGCTGATTGTACCCAAGTGGATGCATCGATCAACTTGGGTACACCCAGCATGTCGGATTTTTAGCATGTGATTATTGCCACTGGCTATAGCTACTAGAAATTATTGTGTTCTGGGGGAATCAAGCCATTTTCTTTCCTGCAACCCATGGCTGCAGGAATGAAAATCGCATAAGTAGGTCCCTTTCACACCAGCGGACTGATAGGGTCCGCCTGTCCATTTTTCAGGCGGACCTGATCAGCCCACCAATTGTTCTCTATGGGGTGGCGGAAGTTACACCCGCCGAGCATCCGATAAATTCTGCTAAAAATAGATGTATGGCGATACGTTCACCATCTGTCCAGTGGATAGGATCGGATGACAATCAGGTGGAAACGGACATGCAGTCAGTTTCTATCCAACGACCCCATAGAGGAGAGTGGGGTGTGTCCATGTCCGCTCTGCATAGTGAAGCGGACATGGACCTGTCACCCACCTGCTCAGCAGGGATCAGCGGAGAGATCCCTCGCTGAGTAGGCGGATTATGCTTGGATGGATCCGCTCCATCTGAAAGGGGCCTTAGTCCAGGTTCACACTGGGCTGCGAGAGTGAAGCCGTGCGAGTTCAGCTGAACTTGCACAATTTCACTCCCGCTGGTCAGTCCCGATTTCATACACGATTACAGAGACATCTGTGCAGGTTTCTGCACAGATGTCAATGTAAATCGCAGGCCAAAATCGCAAAAAGTAGTACAGAAACTACTTTTTGAAATCGGTGCAGCGCCGCAGATGCGGTGTCGCACCGATTAGGGCGGTGCCATTCCTGGCAATTTGCGGCAAATACCACCGTTTTGACATGCAATTTGACATGCAAAATCGCATGTCAAAACGCAACAGTGTGAACCTGGGCTTACACTGGGCAAATTTTTTCCGGTTCCTAACTAACCAAAATTTGCTTCCTGGATGGCCCTGTCAGCATCCCCCGCACATCATCTTTCGACTGGAAAATCGAACCGAGTGCATTTGTAGGCTGAACGGAGGCTGTATCCAATCTGATGCAGCTGCTGTTCAGGCATCCGTGTGTCAGGGAAATCCGTCCAACAGCGCCAATCAGCGCCCAATGCGCACGCGCGGCGGAATGATGCTTCCGCGCATGCGCGTGCGCGGGACGGCGCTTCTACGTTCTCGGGTGCGCGCGCTGACGCAGCGGCGCGCGCGCATGCGCGGCGGCGCACCAATAGGAATCCAGGCGGGCCTATTTAAAGAGACCCAGTTGCACTGACAAGTTGCTGGTTTGTCAGCTTTCCTGTATTCCCAAGACTCTGGAAAACTATCCTGAAAATCTCCTTGTGACCCGGACTGGCTTGACTCCTCTGATCTCTCTCCTGGACCTGACCCTCGGCTTGTGATACGGACTTCTGCCTTCTCCTGTGTTTGACCCTCGGCCTGTGACTCGGATCTGCTGCCTGTCTCCAATCCTTGACCTCTGGCCTGTACCTTTTGGACTTCCGCGTTTCCTTTGAACCCCTGCCGGGTTCCCGGTACTCTCTGGACTTGTTACCTTTTACTGTGTTTGACCCCCAGCCGGGACCGTTACCTAGCCATTACAACCCGGACTCAACCTGCACCGGCTTCCATTATCTCCTGCTGTTTGAACTTTACCAATCCGGCTAGTTCCTGCTTGAAGCCTGTTCTTCAGTCTACTCAGCTCTGCCGGACCGTCTACAAATACCCACCACCTGCCGGTAGCTGGTGCCGCTTCTCGCCATCCACTCCCTGTCTCAACTCCAGGGGGTGGAGTGCGTCAAGTCGCAAAGGTGAACCACTCTCGGCATCTCGGCCTCGGTAAGTACATACCCTTACAGTACAAACCAGCCAGATGTCTGAGGCCGACAGGGTGCGTTCACCGTTCGAGACCCTATGTCAGCAAGTCACCGCACTAACCGACGCGGTTCAGAAATTACAAGAAGGTTATGTCCAAATGGATGGCCGCTTTCAGCTACTTACTGGAGCTACAGGACCAGCATCACCAGCTGTTACCATTGCCAATGTTGCCTCCACGTCTCAAAATCAGGCAAATCCCACCGTAGTAATGGCTACCCCTGAACCCAGGGTCCCCCTGCCTGAGCGATTTTCTGGCGTCCGTAAGAAATATCGGGCTTTCAAAAACGCATGTTCTCTTTATTTCGCCCTTCAACCCAGGACTTTCTCTTCAGAAGTGGTAAAGGTGGGGTTCGTCATCTCCCTTCTAACCGACGAACCTCAGGCCTGGGCCCATGGCCTGATGGAGCAAAGCAGCCCCATACTAGATTCCGTGGACACCTTCTTCGAGAGTATGGCGCAGCTGTATGACGATCCTCAGCGATCAGCTACAGCTGAGTCTGTTCTCCACAGTTTAACCCAGGGGAGAAGGCCGGTGGAGGACTACACGGCAGAATTCCGGAAATGGTCAGCTGACACTGGCTGGAATGAGACGGCCCTTAAATACCAATATCGCCAAGGACTGTCTGAGGCTCTTAAGGACGAACTGGCCAGGATTGGTGTTCCAACTACTCTGGAAGATCTGATCCAGTCTGTCACTCAGCTTGACAGACGCCTCCGGGAGCGGCGTTCTGAGCGTTTCCAGACTACCCGTCCAAACTGGACTTTGCCCCGATCAGCTTCTGCCTATCCACCCATCCAAGTTCCTACAGCATCTTCTCCCCCCGAGCCTGAACCCATGCAGCTTGGTCTAGTTCGTCCTCCCCTTTCTCCTGAGGAAAAGCAGCGCAGGCGTCAGGCCAATCTGTGTCTTTACTGCGGGGGTACTGGCCATTTCCTTCGGAGCTGCCCAGTGAGACCTAGTAAGTGTACCCTCAAAGACACTTTGAACTACCCAGTTTCTGGCTTACCACAGACTTATGTTGTTCTTTCTATTTCTCTACAGCTACCAACAGGAGCAACCCGCCTACCGGCGATTATTGATTCAGGAGCCTGCAGCTGCTTTCTGGACTCTTCACTTGCTTCCCAACTTCACTTTCCTCTGCAAACCAAGGACCGTTATCTTCAGGTTCGTCTGGCGGATGGATCCCTGCCTCGTTCAGGGGTAATTACGCAAGAAACAAGACCCGTCCTTGCTATCACGGATTCAGGCCACCAAGAATACCTTCGATTTGACCTCATCTCATCTCCCATGTTTCCCATCATCCTGGGCCTTCCCTGGTTACAAGCACATGAGCCTCATATAAACTGGGCCAAGAGGGAAGTTAACTTCACTTCTTCATATTGTTCTCAACACTGTCTTTCCGCACTTCCAACTGCCTGTGCTACTTTAACCCCTCAACCGGATAACCTACCACATGTTCCATCAGCATACTTAGGATTCCAGGACGTCTTCGACAAACAGCAGGCCGACCGCCTACCTCCACATCGTCCCTACGATTGTCCCATCGACCTTCTGCCTGGCTCCAAAATTCCATTCGGCCGCATCTTCCCCTTGTCCGAATCTGAGTTGAAGACCCTCAAGTCTTACATTGAGGAAAATCTGGAAAAGAAATTCATTCGACCCTCTTCTTCCCCAGCCGGTGCCGGAATCTTTTTCGTTGAAAAGAAAGACGGGACTCTGAGGCCCTGCATCGACTATAGGGAATTAAATAAAATTACTATTAAAAATAGATACCCGCTTCCTCTCATCCCGGAGTTGTTCCAACGATTCCGATCAGCTCGGATCTTCTCTAAACTGGACCTTCGAGGGGCCTACAACCTCATCCGGATCAGGGCTGGAGACGAATGGAAGACGGCTTTTAGATCTAGATTCGGTCATTTCGAATACTTGGTCATGCCATTCGGGCTTTGCAACGCCCCAGCTACTTTCCAGCACCTGGTCAATGACATTTTCCGTGAACACCTGGACGATTTCCTAGTAGTCTACTTAGACGATATTCTTATTTTTTCGTCCTCCCTTGAACTGCACCGAATCCATGTCATCAAGGTCCTCACTATTCTCCGAGAACATAGACTTTACCTCAAGGCCGAGAAATGTGACTTTGAGAAAACCACGGTGCAATTTTTGGGATTTATTATTTCTACCAATGGGGTCGCAATGGACCCGCAGAAAGTCAAAGCTATCCAGGAATGGCCAGCCCCAACAGACAAGAAAGGGGTACAACGATTTATAGGTTTCGCCAATTTCTACAGGAGGTTCATTGTGGGGTTCTCCTCTATTGTGGCACCTATAACCCAACTGACACGCCAGGGCTACCGCTTTCACTGGTCACCGGAAGCTCAAGATGCCTTCGATAAACTAAAAAATGCATTCACATCGGCACCTGTATTGAAGCATCCAGATCCGCTACTGCCGTTTACGCTGGAAGTAGATGCTTCAGAGTCAGCCACTGGGGCCATCCTCTCTCAAAGGCAGGGCCCCAAATCCCTTCTTCATCCAGTAGCCTTTGCCTCTCGTAAACTAACTTCTCCGGAACGTAATTATGACGTCGGTGACCGGGAACTATTAGCTATCAAATTCGCCCTGGAAGAATGGCGATACCTTCTGGAGGGAGCTCCTCACCCCGTCATGATATTCACGGATCATAAGAATCTAGAATATCTGAGAACAGCAAAACGTCTTCGACCCAGACAAGCCCGATGGGCCCTCTTCTTCACTAGGTTTAACTTTCATATCTCTTATAGGCCCGGTTCCAAGAACGTGAAGGCGGATGCCCTCTCTAGGATGTTTCCCGAGACCCCTCAAGCAGAGGAACCAAGTACCATCCTATCAGCACAAAACTTTCTGCTCATCCCACAGGCTGATCTACTAACCTCCATAAGAGCCGCCTCTAAGCATTGTCCTGACCAAGTAACCTCTTCCTTGGAGAAGCGTAATGACTTGTTCTGGTCCCAAGGTAAAGTCTTCGTCCCTCTGGAAACAAGGCAACTGACTCTGAAAACTTTCCACGACCACAAACTAGCTGGTCACTTTGGAACCAAAAAGACCATGGAACTAATCTCTCGCTCCTTCTGGTGGCCTGGTTGGAGACAAGATTGCAAGTCCTATGTTGCCTCCTGTACCCGTTGCCAACGGTATAAGGGACCCAAAACCAAGAGTTGGGGACTACTCAAACCTTTGCCTATCCCTGAACGTCCGTGGGCAGATGTGTCCATGGACTTCATTGTAGATCTACCGCCCTCTGGAGGTTTTACCACGATTCTGGTCGTAATTGACCGCCTCTCCAAAATGGCACACTTCGTGCCCATGATTGGTACTCCCTCTGCTGCAGATACAGCCAAAGCTTTCTTTCAGGAGATAATCAGGCTCCATGGAGTGCCTAAAAGCATCACCTCTGACAGAGGCGTTCAATTCACGGCGAAATTCTGGAAGGAACTTTGCAAATCTTTAGAAATCAAAATTTGCCTATCATCGGCATATCACCCCCAGAGCAACGGACAGACAGAGAGAACCAATCAAACCCTAGAACAATATCTCCGTTGTTTTTGCTCAGCCTCACAAGATGATTGGTCCTCCCTATTATCCTACGCTGAATTTGCATATAATAACTCGGTGCATTCAGCCACCAGTCAAACTCCTTTTTGGGCCAACTTTGGCTTCCATCCTTCCTTCCTCCCTGATGACATTTCGGAGAGCTCTGTTCCTGCTGTTCAAGATCGGATAGCCTTTGTTCAATCTAATTTTCTGAGACTCCAGGAAATGATGCAAAACGCCCAGGAGTCTTACAAGAGATACTATGACAAGGGTAGGAAGGAAAATCCAGTCTTCAAAGTTGGGGAGGAAGTATGGCTCTCCGCCACCAACCTCAAATTGCTGATCCCTTCACGGAAATTGGGACCAAGATTTATAGGCCCTTTCAAAATCAAGCGAGTAATCAACCCTGTGGCCTTTGAATTGGCACTGCCCGACTCCTACAGGATACACCCGGTCTTCCACACGTCTCTGTTGAAACCGGTAGTCTCCAGCTCCTTCCCGGGAAGGGATGAGCCACCTCCTCCACCTGTGGAGGTTGATGGTGAAAACGAGTACGTGGTGGAATCTATCCTGGGCTGCAGGAAAAGAGGCAGGCAGCTACAGTATTTAATCAAATGGAAGGGGTATCCCCCGGAGGACAACTCTTGGGAACCATCTAGGAACCTACATGCTCCCCGCCTAATTAGAGTCTTTCACCAGGAACATCCCGAGTTGATGTCTAGTCTGGGCGTCCGGAGTCCGCCCCTAGGAGGGGGGCACTGTCAGGGAAATCCGTCCAACAGCGCCAATCAGCGCCCAATGCGCACGCGCGGCGGAATGATGCTTCCGCGCATGCGCGTGCGCGGGACGGCGCTTCTACGTTCTCGGGTGCGCGTGCCGACGCAGCGGCGCACGCGCATGCGCGGCGGCGCACCAATAGGAATCCAGGCGGGCCTATTTAAAGAGACCCAGTTGCACTGACAAGTTGCTGGTTTGTCAGCTTTCCTGTATTCCCAAGACTCTGGAAAACTATCCTGAAAATCTCCTTGTGACCCGGACTGGCTTGACTCCTCTGATCTCTCTCCTGGACCTGACCCTCGGCTTGTGATACGGACTTCTGCCTTCTCCTGTGTTTGACCCTCGGCCTGTGACTCGGATCTGCTGCCTGTCTCCAATCCTTGACCTCTGGCCTGTACCTTTTGGACTTCCGCGTTTCCTTTGAACCCCTGCCGGGTTCCCGGTACTCTCTGGACTTGTTACCTTTTACTGTGTTTGACCCCCAGCCGGGACCGTTACCTAGCCATTACAACCCGGACTCAACCTGCACCGGCTTCCATTATCTCCTGCTGTTTGAACTTTACCAATCCGGCTAGTTCCTGCTTGAAGCCTGTTCTTCAGTCTACTCAGCTCTGCCGGACCGTCTACAAATACCCACCACCTGCCGGTAGCCGGTGCCGCTTCTCGCCATCCACTCCCTGTCTCAACTCCAGGGGGTGGAGTGCGTCAAGTCGCAAAGGTGAACCACTCTCGGCATCTCGGCCTCGGTAAGTACATACCCTTACACCGTGTCTCTCCGTGCTGTATATCATGGGTGAAGCAATCTTTTCCAGGTTGAACTAAAATATCTGTGTATGGCCAACTTTGGTTTTGTAAAGAACTGTAAATAAAAAAAAATGTACCTCTTATTTTGTTCATGTTTTCTGTCCCTGCATCGAAAATTCCAACTGCAGTGGCTGAACATCACAGCTTTTCTGCGGTGACTACAGTGGAATGTACCAGTAGCATGGTGAAGCAACTGTTTGTCATTCAACTGTGCAGGAACAGGGTGACAACAACACTATAGCTAAACTAACTGACTAAACGTTGTCACCCAGAGAGATGGAGTGCTTATGGATGCACCTTGCTGGTAGGATTTCATTGACAGCAGAACATACAGGAATTTGTGCAGCAACAAATTTGGTTATGGGGTTCATTCACACCAGTGGCTGTGTTGGGATCGCAGTCACTGGTGAGTATTGGGATGACAGTAGTGTTGATGTGCTGATTATGGTGCATCACACTGTACCTTTTTAAAAAGAAAAACTTTATTGAACTGTCACACAGTGACATTTCTTTAGGCTCTATTGACTGAAAAACATAGTGCACACTACTGCAACGAGGTGGTGTGAACCAGCCAGGCAGGACAGAAGACACTTGGCCTTGTCTCGTGGATTAACTGTGCTGGAACAGCCACCCCATTTAGTCCTACCCCGCCTGGTGTGAATGTACCCTGAGAGTTTAGGATCAGATACACTTTAAGATAGAAACAGAGTAGTAGTACTGAACCATTACCTTTAATTTCAAATCTACATAGCACTACATTTATAAAAAAAAAACAAAAAAAAAAAACTATGAATAGTAAGTAAGAATAGTAATCGTAACTATTAAAATGCAAATTGCTTTCCCTTTTTTTAAGTAGTCTTTATTTTGATTTTCACAGAGATGTAACATACAGAAAATGGACAAAAGAAGCCCAAAAGGGCAAAGGTCATAAATCACATAAACTTGAAATTGACAATAAGAACTAATTGGTACATTTTACCACATAAATCATATAATCTAGTCAACTTTATTCCCAAAAAAACACAGGGGATTGTGCTATAGCTTGTTGTACTACTCATGAGCTGAAAGCCCATGTATAAGACCAGGGAGAGAATATATTAAAGGGTGAGGGAAATGGGGGGGGGGGGGTGGGGGGAGGAAAGTAGAGAATAAAGGAGAGTGGGATGAATTGAGCACAGAAACACCAACAAAATAAGGTAAGAACAGCCAGCACTTTAACTGAGAGCATAAATAATGCTAACTGGAATATACCATGGATCGGAGCAAGTCCACTCCAGTCTTCAATGAGATCAACCAAAATAATTACTATGGTGGTGTAGAGGGCCTGGAGGCAGTAGGCTGGGCACCCTGAAAAGCAGTGGAAGTGTAATGTATCCAGGTAGTCCAACTACCATAAAACATTTCATATCGGCCCTTACATATCGGCATCCATTCCTCCGCAGCCATGATATTATTGACCAGGCAGATCCAATTAGCTCGCCCAGGAAAATGGACCATTTTCCTATGAACAGGGATCAAACGCCTCACTGCATTTAAAAGATGAGGTAACACTGACTTGCGATAATGGCTTGGAGAAATGGATGGCACATGGATCAAGAACTCTAAGTCAGGCATTTCAATATCTAGTATTACCTTGATCTGGGCTCTGATGTCCTGCCAATAGGGTTGGAGTCTTGGGTACTCCCACCAGATATGCAGGTAAGTACCCTGATGGCCACAGCCCCTCCAGCAGGTATCAGAAATTGCCGGATTAATCCTGGCTATTTTAGCAGGAACTCTTTACCAGCAGTTCAGCAACTTAAAACGGTTTTCCTGCATCTATGTGTCCTCAGAACTCACATGAGTAATGCAGTATAGTTGGTCCAATTGGGCCTCTGTGTAGGTATGCTGTAAGTCTCTCTCCCACTCCTGTATGTAGACTGGCTTACCCTTAGACTCGGCTGACTGTAGCATCCCATAGAGGACTGAAATAGAATGGGGAATGGGATCGGCTGACTTACACAGTTTCTCGAATGGCGTTAAGGAGGACGGGGGTCTAATAGCTTGGGGTAAACAGTGGACAAAATGGTGAAGCTGTCTATAGCGCCAGTCATCCAATGGGACACGGCCAAATTGGTCTTGGAGCCAGTCCAAGGAGACCAGGCCCTGTTCCTGCACAAATCTCCTACATCTTACCTCCCCATCACCTGCCAATGAACGAAAGTAGGGGAGATGTTCCCCAGGAATAAATTTAGGGGATGCCACTCAAAGGAGCAAGTGGAGATACTGGGGGAGACAACAGCCCGTGCACATTCAAAGCGTCCCACAATCGCAATAAATGGGCGGTAAAAGGGGATGTAAAATCCAAAAGTCCCCCATACTGCCGGAAAAGCCAGGGGGCGTGGGCCAAGTTACGACCAGCCAAAAATTTCTCCAGGGAAACGCATAGTTTAGTATTTACATGATGATGCCAGTCCAGTATCCACTGTAGAGCTATTGCTTCATAGTATTTACGGAGGGAAGGTACCCCCAGTCCCCCCAACCTCTTAGGGCGTTGCAGGGTGCGGAGGGCCACATGGGGGTTCCGCCCATGCCAGATACATTTCAAACACAAACTGTTGAAGGTTACAATGTTTTCCCTTTAATGTTTTCCCAAAAAAGATCTTGCTTGTAGCAATAATTAATAGTGAAGGGATAGTATCCTTTGATTCTTCGAACATATTGTTGCGCTGCAGTCAAATCTGACCCAGACATTTCTTGCTAGACCAGCTCACATTCTAACAGCACTCAGTAGGACAGTGTATAGAAGACTGGAGTCTTAACTGGAAGTAAACACTTTATCCAAACACACACACTGCCAAACCATTAACAGGATTTTGGTAAAAAGCTGCTTTTCATTCCCGAATAATCCCTGAAATGTAAAATACCATAGCTGTCTTAATTCCTTGAGGTCTTCGAAATAACAAGTCTTCATCAGATGTAATAAGGAACTATATAAGAAACTGGACCTGACTTATTTCCATGCCTGCTTTGAGTTATACTCTTCAATACTTTTAATCATATTTTTAGTCTTATGATTACTAGTATTACTAACAAAGGTGTACAGTATACAACTTTGTATGAAACAAGAATCACCCCAGGTAATGAAAGCAGCTGTCTATATTAAACCACATTAAAGGAAATGTGGTTTGTATAGCATTTATTTTATTATTTATTGTTATTAATGTGGAACTACGCTATATCTGAGCACCACAAATCAAAAATGCTATTTAATTCATTTTTAATATTCAAATTAAACTCATTTATCCATCCCTTTCTCCATGTTTTATTTTGCTGAGAAATCACTTTGAAAACACCCTCTAGTATTTCTTGCCGCAGCCATCTTGAGTAAGGACAGATGATTCATGTAGTATTTCCTTCCTGGAATCCATCTGCCCTTAGTTCAAATATGCAGGCAGGAGGGTGTGCTTAGCTGGTCAAAACCCTCCTCCCCTCCTGAAGACTCCTGGGATGTATGACATCATTTGCCTAGGCCAGAAACCAGGAAGTAATTGAAGAAATGTAAAAAAAAAGTTTAAAGCAAGTAAATATAATATACCTTCCTACCTATTTACTATTGCAAGCAGCATAAGGATTAAAAATAGTCAATGTTCATTGAGAGAATGAAGTTCCGCTTAAAAGATTTAAAGTCAAACACATATAAAATATTACATAATAATATTTAGCACTGTTCATTTGAGCCAGAAGGTGGAACTTTGAGCTTCTTTTCTTGTTTCCAAACCTTGCCAAGAATGTTGTCGACCCTCTTTGAAGGGTGGGGACTTTTCTGGGCCAAGGGTTTTTTTCACATGTGAGAGATGTGTGGCATGTAGGACCATTAAACACAAACCAAAGAAAATTACACATTTCTAAGTCCAGAGGTACATCATTCGAGATAGAGAAGTTCATCTCGTGTGATAGTACGCATGTGACCTACCTATTGGAATGCCCATGCAAGCTCCAATATGTGGGGAGAACTACTAGGAAGCTTGGGGTAAGGCTACACGAACATGTCAACAATATAAAAACTGGGTTTGTTAAGTGTAGCGCCCTACTCCTGTAGGGTAGGCGCTATGTGTTAAATTTAGTTATCTGAGCTGTAGTTTAGCTCAGAAGGATAATGCTAAATTGTTGGCTCTGTTTCAGTCTAGCTGGGTTGCACGTTTTCCACTTGACAGTAGGTGTCACTGTCACCACAGGTCAAGGTTGGAAATGCAGCAGGCTGGACGAATTGAGTATTCCTTTCCCAGAAGTGGCTCAGGGGGCATGGCCAACCCGCTGTGCATTCTGGGAGGGGGTACTTAGGAGACAGAGACCGCTCTGGCAGGGGTTCATTGCCGGATCCTGACCTGAGGGCCCTCCTGGCCTCAGGGATGTGCAAGCCATTTTTGGCCTCGGGGCCTGCTGGCCCGAGGCTCTGCAACTGAGAAGTAGACCCAGGAGTTGCTGGGGCCTACTAGTCCAGGGATGGTCCTATGCGGTCTTGCCTGCGGGAAGAAGCGGAACAATTGGGGACTCAATTGAAGGACGCATCCTGGCCAGTTTGCCTCACGGTGCTGCCGGCTGGCTGAAAGATTCTGGCACCGTCAGCTGTGTACTTTTTGAAGGAACTTTTGCAAAGTGTCAGTGTGGTTACACGATCTTGTGACGGAAGATTGTGGAACGACTCGACGGCACTCACCAAGTCTGTGGCAGAGACTTTGAGCGAGGTTTGCACCGGTTGCTAGGTCAGTGAGAGTAGGCCTATCCAGTGGTTGCTGAATCCAGCGTGGAACTGATTTGTCCTCTGGATCTAAGATTGTGCCAGTGATCCGCAAAGCAAGGTACCTGAACCTCCCCTATCCCTCTACCCCTCTGTTGGAACAGTTTATAATAAAACTCTTGAAGAGCTCTTCAAAAGGAACCCCTAAGACGAGTGTGGTGAAAAGAAAGTTAACGGCAGGCCCAAATTTTAAACCAGTATTGCTACATGTGGGGGCTCGTCCGGGATTTGCCGTTACCTATCGCAACTAAAATAAAACTGTTAATTTGGGACTTATGCTATAGAGGGCTCTGGACTGTGTCATTTTTTTCCCGTCAGGGAAAAGGGGGAGAACTTTGCGATCACTTCTAGGCCGCGTGGGCTGTGGGCGGAGCCAAGAAAGTAAAACGCCTGCGAGCTATGTGCCAGAAAGAACAAGGAGGAGGTGTGTCAGGAACGAGTATGGAGATCGAGATGCTAAGAGGGCTCCCCTTGCGGCTGAGTGCAGCGCGCCCCTGGAGTTGGGAACAGGGAGCGCGGTGCCCACAGAAGCACGGTTGGCCAGGTGCTTGCTTGCAGTCTGATGAGCTCAGCCACTGAGGGATGGCGGAGGCAGGCAGAACTGAGCTTGTTATATTCAGATGAACGGAGATATCGGAAGCCAGGCCGGGGGTCAAACACAGGAGATCAGTCCAGAGCATATACAGGGGCGAGCCGGGGTCATACACGTGCAGGGTCCAGGTACAAGCCGAGGGTCAAGCCGGGTGGTCAGGAAGCAGAAGCAGAGTCCAGAAGCAGGCCGAGGGTCAAACACAGGAGAACAGGAAGCGAGGTTAAGGCAAGCCGGGTCACAACGGATAAGCACGGATCAGGAGACAAGGTCAAGGTACACAGGAGACTGAAGAGATAATCCAGCAATGAGCAGCTCCAGCAGCAGGCTTAAATAGACCAGGAAGTTAGTCATGTGATCTGTTCGGGTTACAAGGAGGAAGTACCGCCCACCTTAGTCATGCTGTGCACCATGGCAGCCATGATTGTCTTGGGCAGAATTGCCAGTCCTTCTTCGGCTATTTCCCTGACAAGGTGTTTCTGCCTACTTGCCGCGTGAGACGCTGCATGTGTGTCCAACATTCGGAAAGAAATGGAGCACCGCCATTTCTTCAATCCAGTCAACACAGTCTGCTATGGGGCCCAGGATGTTTCCTGTGGATACCACTACAAGTGTCATACTGCCGGGGACTGTGCTGATGGAAACTTGCATTCCTCTGAGACCGCATGGGCGGTTCGTGCTGTACACAATCGGTGATGTGGAGGCTTTGGGGATGCTGTGCAACAGGTGCGAAGGACTGGCTATTCACCCCCGTCCAATTGTTCGATGTCTACGTTGCGGGGAGTACCTGTTTGCTGTGGAGCAACCCACCATG
This sequence comes from Rana muscosa, assembly GCA_029206835.1. Lineage (NCBI taxonomy): Eukaryota > Metazoa > Chordata > Amphibia > Anura > Ranidae > Rana > Rana muscosa. The sequence continues at coordinate 487,396,408 of CM055121.1, forward strand.
CCGCCTCATGCCTAAAGAGTGGACTGGACCAGGGGCAACGTAACAGAAGAAGTTGCTGCCTTCGATCCAGTCTTTAGGCCTGCATCTGCCGCATCTGCTGCCGTGAGTAGTCCCGAGGGGGATGGCACTGTTACTGCTATAGAAAAGTCATCAGCGGACATCGCCGCTGTTGTTACCTCAACTGTATCTATCTCCGCTGCACCTGTTCTTGCTGCAACTGTCCAAATGAAGGTGGGATACGTGAAGGCCTCCTGCGGCCGTGGTCAAGGCCTACCCCAGAGACTACCTGAACCGGACCCGGAGAAAAGTCTGATTTCCGAGAAGTCCACGACAGGAATGGGTGAGAGATCTGTGTTGGGGACTGTGTGTAATTATCTGCTGGCGGAGGAGCTGGGAGATTCGGAGATAGGCTCTTTGTCAGATGTCTGTGGAAATATATTGGAGACTATGTCGCAAGAACTATTATGGGCAAATAGCGATGATGTCGCCTCGGCTTTTACTTTCTCTGATTACGCAGCTATGGACTCGGGGGAGACAACACCCAGGGTGGAACCCCCGATTGTTACTGATGTAATCCTGGCCCGGGGTACTAGTTCGCTGGGTTCAGAAAAACTTTCTGCAAGTGTTATGGTGCACAAGTCCACAGATTCGTGTGTACCTCCTGGATATGGAAGTACCAGATCCCTGCCAAGACTTGCCTGGTCACATAGGTTGCTTAACAAGCGGGTGGAAAAAGAATATGGACTGGAGTTTCCCTACGTTCCCAGGGAAATTATGCAAGAAATTGAGTCTTGTAGAGAACAGTGGTATCACGAGGCTGTTTGGGACTATCTCTCAGTGCCAAAACCGTACCGGAAAATGTTTTTTTCCCTTGCCATGGATGAACGTTTCAAGGGGTGTCTGCTACATTGGAGCTATGGTAGACATATTCACGGAGACAAAGTGGTCATTTGTAGTCCAGGGAAGGACGATGTGGTCTACTTTATCACTACCATTGATAAGCAGGGAAGACCTCTGACTTTACCTGAACCACAATTTTACTGGTGAAAAAGTTACGGTGACTGTCCTGCTTCCTTGTTTTACACCTTGTCAAAAGAGAGGAAGATTTTCTTTCTGAAAGGACTGTGGGTATGTAGCTAGGTAGTGCTAGGTTGCCGGAAGATGTTGGAGTCAAGATCTCGTTTATGGGTCCAGTACTTAAAACTGAGGACTTTGTTATGTTATATTTTTACCACTAGGTTGTGGGAGTTTGCTCAGCAAAAAACTGGACTCTTGTACTTTTATCCTTAACTACCTACACCCAATGATGTATATACATATGTGGAGAAAGAGAGGCTCATTTCTCCAGGAAGTGAGGCTTTGCTTCCCAAGAGATATTTTATATTATCGCCTATGTCTGTTTGTTTTTGTTTTTTTCAGGTGCATTGGAATCTTCTATCAAAACCACCAGAGTGTGGGTGGGTTAGATAGAGAGAGATAGGAATACTGTAATATATATTGATGTGATTTCATTGTGTGTGTATGTTAAACTTATGCTTTCTTGTACTGTTTTACCCCCTCCCTTCCGATCCAAGTTTTTTTTAGGTTTCAGGTACTGACTCTCAGGAGTGAGAGTCATATTTTTCTCGACGATGAGGACATCGTCTTTTTGCGGTGAGGGAAGTGTGTAGCGCCCTACTTCTGTTGGGTAGGCGCTATGTGTTAAATTTAGTTATCTGAGTTGTAGTTTAGCTCAGAAGGATAATGCTAAATTGTTGGCTCTGTTTCAGTCTAGCTGGGTTGCACGTTTTCCACTTGACAGTAGGTGTCACTGTCACTACAGGTCAAGGTTGGAAATGCAGCAGGCTGGATGAATTGAGTATTCCTTTCCCAGAAGTGGCTCAGGGGGCATGGTCAACCCGCTGTGCATTCTGGGAGGGGGTACTTAGGAGACAGAGACCGCTCTGGCAGGGGTTCATTGCCGGATCCTGACCTGAGGGCCCTCCTGGCCTCAGGGATGTGCAAGCCATTTTCGGCCTCGGGGCCTGCTGGCCCGAGGCTCTGCAACTGAGAAGTAGACCCAGGAGTTGCTGGGGCCTACTAGTCCAGGGATGGTCCTACGCGTTCTTGCCTGCGGGAAGAAGCGGAACAATTGGGGACTCAATTGAAGGACGCATCCTGGCCAGTTTGCCTCACGGTGCTGCCGGCTGGCTGAAAGATTCTGGCACCGTCAGCTGTGTACTTTTTGAAGGAACTTTTGCAAAGTGTCAGTGTGGTTACACGATCTTGTGACGGAAGATTGTGGAACGACTCGACGGCACTCACCAAGTCTGTGGCAGAGACTTTGAGCGAGGTTCGCACCGGTTGCTAGGTCAGTGAGAGTAGGCCTATCCAGTGGTTGCTGAATCCAGCGTGGAACTGATTTGTCCTCTGGATCTAAGATTGTGCCAGTGATCCGCAAAGCAAGGTACCTGAACCTCCCCTATCCCTCTACCCCTCTGTTGGAACAGTTTATAATAAAACTCTTGAAGAAAAAGAAACCAAGTGTTGTTGTGGACATCCATAAGAGCTCTTCAAAAGGAACCCCTAAGACGAGTGTGGTGAAAAGAAAGTTAACGGCAGGCCCAAATTTTAAACCAGTATTGCTACATGTGGGGGCTCGTCCGGGATTTGCCGTTACCTATCGCAACTAAAATAAAACTGTTCATTTGGGAGTTATGCTATAGAGGGCTCTGGACTGTGTCATTTTTTTCCCGTCAGGGAAAAGGGGGAGAACTTTGCGATCACTTCTAGGCCGCGTGGGCTGTGGGCGGAGCCAAGAAAGTAAAACGCCTGCGAGCTATGTGCCAGAAAGAACAAGGAGGAGGTGTTTCTGCCTACTTGCCGCGTGAGACGCTGCGTGTGTGTCCAACATTCGGAAAGAAATGGAGCACCGCCATTTCTTCAATCCAGTCAACACAGTCTGCTATGGGGCCCAGGATGTTTCCTGTGGATACCACTACAAGTGTCATACTGCCGGGGACTGTGCTGATGGAAACTTGCATTCCTCTGAGACCGCATGGGCGGTTCGTGCTGTACACAATCGGTGATGTGGAGGCTTTGGGGATGCTGTGCAACAGGTGCGAAGGACTGGCTATTCACCCCCTTCCAATTGTTCGATGTCTACGTTGCGGGGAGTACCTGTTTGCTGTGGAGCAACCCACCATGCCGCCTCGTGCCTAAAGAGTGGACTGGACCAGGGGCAACGTAACAGAAGAAGTTGCTGCCTTCGATCCAGTCTTTAGGCCTGCATCTGCCGCATCTGCTGCCGTGAGTAGTCCAGAGGGGGATGGCGCTGTTACTGCTATAGAAAAGTCATCAGCGGACATCGCCGCTGTTGTTACCTCAACTGTATCTATCTCCGCTGCACCTGTTCTTGCTGCAACTGTCCAAAGGAAGGTGGGATACGTGAAGGCCTCCTGCGGCCGTGGTCAAGGCCTACCCTAGAGACTACCTGAACCGGACCCGGAGAAAAGTCTGATTTCCGAGAAGTCCACGACAGGAATGGGTGAGAGATCTGTGTTGGGGACTGTGTGTAATTATCTGCTGGCGGAGGAGCTGGGAGATTCGGAGATAGACTCTTTGTCAGATGTCTGTGGAAATATATTGGAGACTATGTCGCAAGAACTATTATGGGCAAATAGCGATGATGTCGCCTCAGCTTTTACTTTCTCTGATTATGCAGCTATGGACTCGGGGGAGACAACACCCAGGGTGGAACCCCCGATTGTTACTGATGTAATCCTGGCCCGGGGTACTAGTTCGCTGGGTTCAGAAAAACTTTCTGCAAGTGTTATGGTGCACAAGTCCACAGATTCATGTGTACCTCCTGGATATGGAAGTACCAGATCCCTGCCAAGACTTGCCTGGTCACAAAGGTTGCTTAACAAGCAGGTGGAAAAAGAATATGGACTGGAGTTTCCCTACGTTCCCAGGGAAATTATGCAAGAAATTGAGTCTTGTAGAGAACAGTGGTATCACGAGGCTGTTTGGGACTATCTCTCAGTGCCAAAACCGTACCGGAAAATGTTTTTTTCCCTTGCCATGGATGAACGTTTCAAGGGGTGTCTGCTACATTGGAGCTATGGTAGACATATTCACGGAGACAAAGTGGTCATTTGCCGTCCAGGGAAGGACGATGTGGTCTACTTTATCACTACCATTGATAAGCAGGGAAGACCTCTGACTTTACCTGAACCACAATTTTACTGGTGAAAAAGTTACGGTGACTGTCCTGGTTCCTTGTTTTACACCTTGTCAAAAGAGAGGAAGATTTTCTTTCTGAAAGGACTGTGGGTATGTAGCTAGGTAGTGCTAGGTTGCCGGAAGATGTTGGAGTCAAGATCTCGTTTATGGGTCCAGTACTTAAAACTGAGGACTTTGTTATGTTATATTTTTACCACTAGGTTGTGGGAGTTTGCTCAGCAAAAAACTGGACTCTTGTACTTTTATCCTTAACTACCTACACCCAATGATGTATATACATATGTGGAGAAAGAGAGGCTAATTTCTCCAGGAAGTGAGGCTTTGCTTCCCAAGAGATATTTTATATTATCGCCTATGTCTGTTTGTTTTTGTTTTTTTCAGGTGCATTGGAATCTTCTATCAAAACCACCAGAGAGTGGGTGGGTTAGATAGAGAAAGATAGTAATACTGTAATATATATTGATGTGATTTCATTGTGTGTGTATGTTAAACTTATGCTTTCTTGTACTGTTTTACCCCCTCCCTTCCGATCCAAGTTTTTTTTAGGTTTCAGGTACTGACTCTCAGGAGTGAGAGTCATATTTTTCTCGACGATGAGGACATCGTCTTTTTGCGGTGAGGGAAGTGTGTAGCGCCCTACTTCTGTTGGGTAGGGGCTATGTGTTAAATTTAGTTATCTGAGTTGTAGTTTAGCTCAGAAGGATAATGCTAAATTGTTGGCTCTGTTTCAGTCTAGCTGGGTTGCACGTTTTCCACTTGACAGTAGGTGTCACTGTCACTACAGGTCAAGGTTGGAAATGCAGCAGGCTGGATGAATTGAGTATTCCTTTCCCAGAAGTGGCTCAGGGGGCGTGGTCAACCCGCTGTGCATTCTGGGAGGGGGTATTTAAGAGACAGAGACCGCTCTGGCAGGGTTCATTGCCGGATCCTGACCTGAGGGCCCTCCTGGCCTCAGGGATGTGCGAGCCATTTTCGGCCTCGGGCCTGCTGCCCCGAGGCTCTGCAACTGAGAAGTAGGCCCAGGAGTTGCTGGGGCCTACTAGTCCAGGGATGGTCCTACGCAGTCTTGCCTGCGGGAAGAAGCGGAACAATTGGGGACTCAATTGAAGGACGCATCCTGGCCAGTTTGCCTCACGGTGCTGCCGGCTGGCTAAAAGATTCTGGCACCGTGAGCTGTGTACTTTTTGAAGGAACTTTTGCAAAGTGTCAGTGTGGTTACACGATCTTGTGGCGGAAGATTCTGGAACGACTCGATGGCACTCACCAAGTCTGTGGCAGAGACTTTGAGCGAGCTTTGCACCGGTTGCTAGGTCAGTGAGAGTAAGCCTATCCGGTGGTTGCTGAATCCAGCGTGGAACTTATTTGTCCTCTGGATCTAAGATTGTGCCCGTGATCTGCAAAGCAAGGTACCTGAACCTCCCCTATCCCTCTACCCCTCTGTTGGAACAGTTTATAATAAAACTCTTGAAGAAAAAGAAACCAAGTGTTGGTGTGGACATTCATAAGAGCTCTTAAAGAGGAACCCCTAAGACGAGTGTGGTGAAAAGAAAGGTGTTGGCAGGCCCAAATTTGAAACCAGCGGCCCCTGCGGGGGTATTGCTACAACATAGCCTATCCAGGCATTATAGATTGGTTCACAATCGAGACCCCACACTAAAACAAAATGGATTTATTTGCTTAACACAATGAATCCTAAGGGGTTGAACTCTATGTTGGACCTCAATTGTTTCTTAGCCAACTGGTGATTTGATTATGTGGTTCAGTATTTGTTCATTGGTTTATTTTCATTTGTATTCTATTTCGTTTTTATTAAAAAAAAAAAATAATTATTTCATGTTTATTTTTATTTTCATTATTTGTTATTTTTATTTCTATTTATTTGTTTTTTTCACATTTATTTTTATTCTTATTTTTATTTTTATTTGTGTATTTTTTTCATTTTTTTTCATTTTTTATTAAAAAAAAAAAAATTTTCACATTTTTTTCATAATTTATTTTTGTTTATGTCAATCTTCTTTTCATTTCTATTACTTTTTATTTTCATTTTTATTATTTTATTTTATTTTATGTTTATTTTTCTTATTTTTGTCATCGAGTTATTGTTGCTCCCAATACCCATGTAGTTTAATAAGGATTATTGCAGAGGAACAGCTAGGTAAATCTAATTGCTGTCTGCTTAACAGAGAGCTGTGATCAGCTAGTTTAGTCTGCTCAGTGTGCTCTGGTGCTGCTCATGCTGTCTTGAAGTTTCACACTGTCCTACCAACTATGGAAATTGTTGGAGAGTAGATGGAAACCATGCAGATGGAAGCATGAATATTCATACAGCCCTGGCCAATTACAAGGAGAGGTGGGTGCAGCTGGCAGGGCCACCATTCTGTACTTGTGGTAGCACGGTGATACCTTTGTCACATATTGGTGGAAGCAGTAGAATCTGACCTGTCATTTGTCACATATTAGTTTTTCAATATATCTAGTGTTGCAGGTTTCTTGCATGTAATTTAACCGCTGTACACTCTTAGCAGCTTGCCCGGAGTTCAGCTTTAAAGTTTTGGAATGGCCTTGAGTCTATAGTCTTGGATAAGTTTGCAAATGTGTGGGATGATCTCAGAAATGCAAGGCATGCAAGACTTAATAGGAATTAGAATTAGAAAGAAAAATACAGAAAGTTAAGAGTTTAATTGATATCCTTTCTTGGTTCACTCAAACGATTAAACTGTAACTCAAGCCAAATTTTTTTTAGGTTTTTGTTTGAGTTTTGGATAGAGTTGTGAAAGGGTTAGAATGGGCAATGTCACTGGAGCTGAAAGTTATCGTAAAATTATAAATATTGAGTTACCATCATAACAGGAATAGAAAGGAAATCTTTATATTGAGAAACCTGTTCCAGTAACAACTGTCTAAGAGAAATTTCCCTCAATTATGAGAAATTTCCTCTTCCTGTAGTGTCTGGGACAGGAAATGAACATAAATTTCTCCATCAGGATACTGATGGCAAAACCCCTGCCTACTTTATCCTAAAAAAAATGTTGACTTTGTATAGGCACGTTAAACACTTAAACGCTTAATAATTTTAATGGCTAGAATACATTAAAGCAGTATTAAACCCAAAAGCAAACACATTTGGCTGGCTGAATTAGTTTCCTTCTTCTTCTATTTTCATCTGGTGCTCCAGGAAGTAAGCCTGTTGTTTTTCAACAGAAAAGCTCTGCGGCAGTTACAGGGATGAGACAGACCATTGGGCACTGGAAGGAGTGCGAAAAATGATCAGCTTTTATTTATTTATGTAAAACCTTCACCCCAAAAACTGTTTGCTGTAACTGATTCTGAAGTATTAGCTGGAGTTCAGCTTAATTTTTTTGCTCTATTTAATGGAAAGCTAGTCATAACTTATTACTTTAAATATAAATAATTTTAAAATAAAAAAACCAAATACTATTGCATGTGGATGTAATGGCCGCGGCCTTTATTATTGGTATAGATAAATATTTTATCAATTATAAATATATCAATACTTATATCACATTAGATATATAATTCAACAAAAATTAATACCATATATATAAAGCTTAGCTATTTAAAGCTCAAGCTACATTACACAACATTAAGTCCCATACGCCGAGCTTATGGACAATAAGCACGGCACCCCCACCGGCCCACGGCCCATTCCACACTATTTTGCAAATCTAAATTAAAAATATCTAGAGCAACATCAGAAAAATGGATACTGTCAGGGCGGTAAAAGCCAGGAATACCACCCTCCAGATCAATATGTCTATAAGATAAACCGTTTAACATAGGCATGAATTTTGCAATTGCTCTATTAACATTTTTTCTCATTCTTTCAAAATGTTTCCATTCGGGGGAACACCAAAGTAGACGAGGGACAATCTCTGAAAACACCAATACACATTCAGGCAATATGGCATGAATATGCACAAAATCATTCTTTATACTAGAAATAACATCTAAAGTCCTTCGGCGACCAAGGTCGTTCCCAGCCAAATGGAAAATGATAATTTGAGGCAGAGGCCATTTGGAACACAACAATGTCAAAACTCTACTCAAACTAGCCCAAGTCAATCCCCTATGCCCATACCAGAACAATTTAACATTAGCAGAATCCAGGCCCAGATTACTACCATAACATCTCATCTCTGCTCTTCTATGTGCCCAGTAAACGAATGAGTGACCAACGATCCAAGTAATAATTGTAGAACCTGAAATTAAATAGAACAATTAGGGTGAACATATGTACTATAGCATTTAGAAGACCATCTACCAATTTTTTTAATAGCAGCAACATCCAAACCTATATTATTAGCAGTTGTTGCTGCACCAATTCGAAAGGAATGAGAAGAGATTGGTAGATGTCCCAAACCCAAATGAAATAAACATTTCTTCAACACAGAATTAAATTGATAAACGGTCAACGGAGTATTATCAGAATGAATGAGGAATTGCGTATCACCAGACGGACGAACAAGCAGGTAACGGTGAACAAGAACAACCACACACATAGACGTATCAGTATGTTTGTGAATGGTGATCCACCTAACATGACCAAACTGATCAGTTTTATTCTTGCGTAAAAACAGACGAATAACGTCAGAATGAACAGACACCGCTGCCCAAGGAAGACCCAAACAAGTTAATCGTTTAGGAGGAAGCAATTCCGATATTCTAAAAGCACCATAAAAGCACAGACAAAAAGTAAGCTTAAACAACAAAGCCTCAAAAGTCGAGAAACAAACAACATCAGTAGCTGAACAAATTTGTTGCAATAAATCAATAGTAATCGGTAATCTCTTGTCAGGTAACACATGTTTTTTGCGATAACCTTTTAATGCCTGTTTGACAGTGAAAAAACTAAGACATGGAGCCTCACCATTCAATTTCCTAAAAAATGAAACTCCCGCCAATAATTTAATAATATGAGAATAAGAAAAACCCTTTTTCATCAAAGCATTTAAGAAAAATAAAACTAAATCCTCAGAACTCAGAGCGTTCGAAACTTCAAAACAGCCTAGACAGGAATGCCATAAGTCCCACGCAGCTTCATAACATGCTCGCGTGGACGGTGCTAAAGAATTTTTTAAAGCAGTCATCACCGGACTCATACTATTAACCAAAGATGAGGAGGACAGGACAGCCCAATTTCGTCCGCATCCGGAACCAGCTCCCGAAACCTTCGTGACTGTTGACGAGATAATGAGTCAGAAATATCATTAGAACTTCCAGGGACATATTTTGTGTGACAGCAGGAAGGTAAAGTCACCTGGTTGCATCCAGGGGGGTAGATATATTTCGCCCAGATTCAGGCTTTACGCCGACTTATACAACTAGGTGGAGAGTTGTATAAGGCTAGTGGGCTCATGGATGACTCATACCTCTAGGGAGAGTGTGGGGCGTCGTGCAGACAGAGATGAGGAGACCAGCTGAAGCTTGTCAGCTCATTTAGGCCTCTATAAGAACTCCCAGCTTCATTAGATGTTAGCTCATGCCTGGAACCAGACCTGTGTGGACTGTCTAGGGAGAGTGAACCCCTGTGCGGTGAGACAAAGCCTGTGTGGCTATTTGCTTGGACATTTAAAACCAGGGACTTAGGGACTAGGACAGCACTAGGCTGATCCCAGTTGTTAGTTAGGAAACCTGTATGTTTAGTCAGAGGTCAAGTTGACCAGGATTTATTTTGTTTATGTTTCTTTTGCTTTGCTGTGTTTTGTCACTGTAAATAGAAAATAAACCGCACCTTTTTGATTTTGAAAACCACAACCTCCGTTTGCTGGGCCTGTTTTTGTGTGGGGAGCCCATCTCGGGGGTCACACACACCCGCTGCCGAGCTAACCCCCTCACATTTGCTTTTAACCAGATATTTAATTCCAGACATTGAAAAACTAAAAAACGAAGAACAGAAATAACAGGAAGTGATTTAGAAACTAAACAATTAATCGCGAAAACAACACCCTTATTATCCGAATGAAGAAGTATCCTCCTATTTCTAAAATGATCGCCCCACAATTCAAAAGCAACAACAACAGGAAACAACTCCAACAGAACAATATTAGAAACAAGACCTCTCTCAATCCATGAAGAATGCCAAAGATCGGCCGACCAATGTCCTTGCCAAAACGCGCCGTAACCTAATGAACCAGCAGCATCAGTAAACAACTCTAGAGCAGAAGCCAAACAAAAAGGATCTTGCCAAAGAGAACAACCGTTAAATGAACTCAAAAACTTACGCCAAACCAATAAATATTCGCGTATATCCTTAGTAATACGAACAAAATGTCTAGGAGATTTTATACCAGAAATCGCTCTATAAAGACGTTTTGAAAAAATCCTCCCCATGGGCACAACTCTTGAATAGTGATGAGCCGAACACCCCCGGGTTCGGTTCGCACCAGAACCCGCGAACGGACCGAAAGTTCGAACGAACATTAGAACCCTATTAAATACAATGGATGCGAACGTTCGAATTCTAAAGTGCTAATTATAACAACTATTATGCATGTTATTGTCATAAATAGGGTTTGGGAACCCGGGTTCTGCACCAGGGGACATGTATCAATGCAAAAAGAAGTTTTAAAAACGGTCGTTTTTCGGGAGCAGTCATTTTAATGATGCATAAAGTGAAAAAAAAAAAGTCAAATATTCCTTTAAATATCGTACCTGGGGGGTGTCTAAAGTATGCCTGTGAAGTGCCACGTGTTTCCCGTGTTTAGAACTGTCCCTGCACAAAATGACACTTCTAAAGGAAAAAAAAGCCATTTAAAACTGCTTGCGGCTTTAATGTAATGTCTGGTCCCGGTAATATGGATGAAATTCTTTAAGAAAATTGGCATAGCTACCCCATGACCCCCCCCCTACCCCAGCCCATTACCAGCCCCTTTGGGTCTTGTATGGATATTAAGGGGAACCCCGCACATAAAATAAAAAAGGCCCTATATACTCTGAACAGCCGTATACAGGCGGTGCATACAAGACAGGGACTGTAGGTTTGTTCTTATGTAGAATCTGTTTGTAATTTTGAACAGGTACATTGTTGAAGTGTAGCTCCAGCCCAAAAATCTATTTTTAAACTTTTTGGGAAACATAGGTAAGGGTTATCACCCCTGTAACATTTGTTTTGCTGTCTGTGCCCCTGTTCAGAACATTTCACCTCACTTTCCGTCCCAATGACAACTGTTTTTGAAATGTGGTGTTTTTCTTGAAACAAGGATTGCTGATAAAGCATCAGTACAGATGAGACCCCTTTCTCCCATATTTATTCTTACAGGAGAGAATTTTCCTTTCTAGGGGTAGATTTCCTCTCACTTCCTGTTGTCTTCTTTCGTTTGCAAGTAGGAGTCGTTTGTAAGTTGGATGTTTGAAAGTAGGGACCTGCCGTATATACTCTGCAGAAATAGGCCCCTTAGTTGTTGGTGTTGGCACAACACTGTAAGCACTCACAGTTACTTTTGGTTGGTGCTGGAACGCCCTGCTGTCAACTATTATATCAGGAATTTTAATTACATATAATTGTTGAACAGTGGTAGTAAAAATTGGGGCTTTGATGGTGGTGCTGGTGCCACAACACTGTAAGCCCTGACAGTTACTCTTGGTGGGTGCAGCAATGGGCCCTGCTGTGAATTATTAGATCAAGAATTGTAATTACATGCCCCTTTTGAACAGGGGCTGAAAAATTGGGCCTTTCGTGGTGGTGGTGGCGTTGCCACAAGACTGTAAGCCCTCAGAGTTACTCTTGGTGGGTGCAGCAATGGACCCTGCTGTGAATTATTAGATCAAGAATTGTAATTGCATGCCCCTGTTGAACAGGGGCTGAAAAATTGGGCCTTAGGCACTGGTGGCACAACACTACAACCCCTCACAGATACTGTACTTGGAGCACAGCAATGAGCCCTGTTGCAAAGTATTGCTTCAAAAATTGTAATGACACGCCCCTGTTAAACAGGGGCTGAAAAATTGGGCCTTAGGCACTGGTGCCACAACACTCCAACCCCTCACAGATACTGTACTTGGAGCACAGCAATGAGCCCTATGGCAAATTATTGCTAAAAAAATTGTAATTACACGCCCCTGTAAAACAGGGGCTGAAAAATTGGGCCTTAGCCACTGGTGGCGGCACCCATAAACAAAAATGATCTTCCAAGCTATCATCATCAATCGTATCATTGAGGACTCGGAGGAGGAGGATAGCCAGTCAACATAACAGCACAGGCACTCAGCATCAGCATCAGTCTTGAAGGGATGTGACATGTTAAAATCAATTAGTCTGTTATATCAGCATCAGGTGTGTGGTAGCTGGTGGTGATCCAAGACTGGTTCATCTTGATGAAAGTCAGTCGATCAACCGAGTCGGTGGACAGGCGCACCCTGTGATCCGTGACAAATCCTCCAGCAGCACTGAATGTGCGTTCCGAAAGAACGCTGGATGCAGGACAGGCCAGTAGCTCAATTGCATACTGTGCAAGCTCTGGCCAGTGATCCATCCTCAAGACCCAGTAAGCCAGAGGATTTTCGGTGGGGAAGGTGTCCAAGTCTGACCTTGCCCCTAGATATTCCTGCACCATGTTTATCAGACGCTGGCGATGGTTGCTGGAACCGATCATACTTTGGGGCTGCGGACTAAAGAATTGTCTGAACGCATCGGTCAGACGGCCACCTTCCCCACCGCTCCTTCTTTGACTGGCCGAAGCCTCAGCAACTCGTTGTCCAGGACCAGGAGTTTGTAACCTCCCAGTCTCTGGGAACGCGTTGCACAGACCTTTCTGCAAGGCCTCCCGGAGTTGTCTCATCCTCTGCTCCCTCTGCGACGGTAACATAAGGTCCGCAACCTTACCCTTGTACCGTGGATCAAGGAGAGTGGCCAGCCAGTAATGGTCCCTCTCCTTGATCCGAAGAATACGAGGATCCTTCCGCAGACTTTGCAGGATCAGGGAGGCCATGCAGCGTAGGTTTGCTGAGGCATTCGCTCCGGAGTCCTCTGGGTCACTAAGGACGACATGATCCGCAGCCACCTCCTCCCAGCCACGTACAAGTCCACTGGTTTCTTGGGACTGTAAATCATCCCTAAAAGACTGCTGCTGATGATGCTGAGTGCCAGCCTCCACCTCCATGCTGACACAATCCTCCTCCTCCTCCTCCTCCTCCTCCTCCTCTTCCTGTGCGATGGGTGGGACAGAAGGAACACTGTCTGGGTAAAGGGGGCCTTGAGAGGCAAGGAAGTCCTCCTCTTCCTGCCTCTGTTCTGCCTCAAGTGCCCTGTCCATTATTCCACGCAGCGTGTGCTCCAACAGGTGGACAAGAGGTACAGTGTCACTGATGCATGCACTGTCACTGCTCACCATCCTCGTGGCCTCCTCAAATGGTGCCAGGACAGTGCATGCATCCCTGATCATGCCCCACTGGCGTGGAGAAAAAAAACCAAGCTCCCCTGACCCTGTCCTGGTGCCGTAGTCGCACAGGTACTCATTGATGGCCCTCTGCTGCGTGTGCAGCCGCTGCAGCATGGCCAACGTTGAGTTCCACCTGGTGGGCATGTCACATATAAGGCGGTTCTTGGGCAGGTTCAACTCCTTTTGCAGCTCAGCCAGGCGAGCACTGGCATTATAAGATCTGCGGAAATGCACACAGACTTTCCTGGCCTGCCTCAGGACATCCTGTAAGCCCGGGTACCTGCCCAAGAACCGCTGCACCACCAGGTTAAGGACGTGAGCCACACAGGGCACATGGGTCAGTTGTCCCTGTCGGAGGGCGGAGAGGAGGTTGGTGCCATTGTCGCAAACCACCATTCCTGGCTTAAGCTGGCGTGGCGTCAACCACCTCTCGGCCTGGCCCTGCAGAGCAGACAGGACCTCTGCCCCAGTGTGGCTTCTGTCCCCCAAACACACCAGCGCAAGCACGGCATGGCATCTTTTTGCCAGCGTACTTGCGTAGCCCCGTGAACGGCTACGGAGCACCGCTGGTTCATAGGACAAACCACAGGAAGAGGCCATGGAGGAAGAAGAAGAGGAGGGGGTGGAGGAGAGAGGTGTGTCACAACCAGTAGTAGCATTTTGGAGGCGTGGCGGTGGGACAACCTCCAACACTACTGCACCTTGTCCTGCATCCTTCCCAGCTGCCAAAAGAGTGACCCAATGGGCCGTGAAAGAAAGGTAACGTCCCTGTCCATGCCTGCTGGACCATGAGTCAGCGGTAATATGCACCTTACCGCTGACCGCCCTGTCCAGCGAGGCCAAGACATTGCCTTCCACATGCCGGTAGAGAGCCGGAATAGCCTTCCGTGAGAAAAAGTGGCGTTTGGGAACCTGCCACTGAGGAACCGCACATTGCACAAACTCACGGAAGGGGGCCGAGTCTACCAACTGAAAAGGCAGCAGTTGAAGCGCTAGCAATTTAGCCAAGCTAGCATTCAACCGCTGGGCATGTGGATGGCTGGGAGTGAACTTCTTTCGACGGTCCAGCAGCTGGGGCAGGGAAATTTGCCTGCTAGAATCGGACGTCGGTGTACTGCTAGCAGAGTGGCCGCAAGTACTTGGCTGTGACACACCTAATTCTACACCTTCATTCCTCTCAGTGCATGTTTCAGAGAGGACTGAAGTTATAGTGGGGTTGGAGATCCCAGCTGATGCGGTGCAAGGAGAGGTCCGCTTTGTTCTTTGGTGTGGGTCTTTGAGGTAGGCTTGCCAACGAGCTGCATGGCAGGTCAACATATGTCTGGTCAGGCATGTGGTACCCAAGCGGCTGATGTTTTGGCCACGCGATATACGCTTGAGACATATGTTGCAAACAGCAGCTGTGCGATCTGATGCACTAGCCTCAAAAAAGGCCCACACCAAAGAACTTTTTGAATGACGGGCAGAGGCAGCGCCCTGCACAGGCGGAGCTCTGCGGTGTGATTCCGTCGGTGTACTGCCCTTACGCTGGCCACCAAAGGGCATCCTGCCTCGTTGGAGATGTGCCTCCTCCTCATCCTCCTCCTCCTCCTCTCTCCTATTAGGCACCCACGTGGAGTCAGTGACCTCATCATCACCTCCCTCCTCATCACTGGAGCCAATCTGGCAGTATGCTGCAGCTGCTGGAACATGACTGCCAGATTGGTGTCCTTCTTGAGCATCCCCTCTGTCTGCTCTCACGCTACTGCCTTCCTCTAGCTGGGTTTCATCATCAGACCCTTCGAAACGCTGGGCATCCTCCTGGAGCATGTACCCAACACTGTGCTGAAACAGTTCGGGGGACTCCTCAGGAGGAGGACATGGTGGGTCTAGGGAAGGAGTGACTGATGATGAGTCTGACATTGATACCAGGGAAGAGGACGCTTTGGCAGCTGCTTTTCCAGTACCCTGAGCCTGGGTGAGAGAGGATGAGGAGGAGGAGGAGGGCTTGGTCATCCACTCTACCAAGTCTTCGGCATGATGTGGCTCAACATGTCCAGCTGCCGAAAAGAAGGACAAGCGTGTCCCATGGCCATGTGCTGATGACAATGCACCGCGTCCACGACCAGCACTGTTGCCCCCAGACACAGAGCCTGCTTGCCCTCTTTTATTGCCTCCTGACTGTCTGCCTCTCCTTGTTTGCCTTCCAGACATTCTAATAGATGGCCTGCAGGGAGATGGGAAAAAAGCAATAAGGGCTACCTTCAGGTGTCCTTCTCTGTCCCTTGAAACAAGGACTTTGACAGTGAAAGAAACTGACACACTCTCCCTACCTACAGTTTTCTGTCCCTAGAAAAAATGTTTTTTTTAAGCACAATTTAGCACAAGGAGAATTACCTCACTGTCCTTCCAGGTCCCTGGAAACAAGGACTTTGACAGTGAAAGAAACTGACACACTCTCCCTACCTACAGTTTTCTGTCCCTAGAAAAAATGTTTTTTTTAAGCACAATTTAGCACAAGGAGAATTCACTCACTGTCCTTCCAGGTCCCTGGAAACAAGGACTTTGACAGTGAAAGAAACTGACACACTCTCCCTACCTACAGTTTTCTGTCCCTAGAAAAAATGTTTTTTTTAAGCACAATTTAGCACAAGGAGAATTCACTCACTGTCCTTCCAGGTCCCTGGAAACAAGGACTTTGACAGTGAAAGAAACTGACACACTCTCCCTACCTACAGTTTTCTGTCCCTAGAAAAAATGTTTTTTTTAAGCACAATTTAGCACAAGGAGAATTACCTCACTGTCCTTCCAGGTCCCTGGAAACAAGGACTTTGACAGTGAAAGAAACTGACACACTCTCCCTACCTACAGTTTTCTGTCCCTAGAAAAAATGTTTTTTTTAAGCACAATTTAGCACAAGGAGAATTCACTCACTGTCCTTCCAGGTCCCTGGAAACAAGGACTTTGACAGTGAAAGAAACTGACACACTCTCCCTACCTACAGTTTTCTGTCCCTAGAAAAAATGTTTTTTTTAAGCACAATTTAGCACAAGGAGAATTCACTCACTGTCCTTCCAGGTCCCTGGAAACAAGGACTTTGACAGTGAAAGAAACTGACACACTCTCCCTACCTACAGTTTTCTGTCCCTAGAAAAAATGTTTTTTTTAAGCACAATTTAGCACAAGGAGAATTCACTCACTGTCCTTCCAGGTCCCTGGAAACAAGGACTTTGACAGTGAAAGAAACTGACACACTCTCCCTACCTACAGTTTTCTGTCCCTAGAAAAAATGTTTTTTTTAAGCACAATTTAGCACAAGGAGAATTCACTCACTGTCCTTCCAGGTCCCTGGAAACAAGGACTTTGACAGTGAAAGAAACTGACACACTCTCCCTACCTACAGTTTTCTGTCCCTAGAAAAAATGTTTTTTTTAAGCACAATTTAGCACAAGGAGAATTCACTCACTGTCCTTCCAGGTCCCTGGAAACAAGGACTTTGACAGTGAAAGAAACTGACACACTCTCCCTACCTACAGTTTTCTGTCCCTAGAAAAAATGTTTTTTTTAAGCACAATTTAGCACAAGGAGAATTCACTCACTGTCCTTCCAGGTCCCTGGAAACAAGGACTTTGACAGTGAAAGAAACTGACACACTCTCCCTACCTACAGTTTTCTGTCCCTAGAAAAAATGTTTTTTTTAAGCACAATTTAGCACAAGGAGAATTCACTCACTGTCCGTCCAGGTCCCTGGAAACAAGGACTTTGACAGTGAAAGAAACTGACACACTCTCCCTACCTACAGTTTTCTGTCCCTAGAAAAAATGTTTTTTTTAAGCACAATTTAGCACAAGGAGAATTCACTCACTGTCCTTCCAGGTCCCTGGAAACAAGGACTTTGACAGTGAAAGAAACTGACACACTCTCCCTACCTACAGTTTTCTGTCCCTAGAAAAAATGTTTTTTTTAAGCACAATATAGCACAAGCACAAAACACACTGACACTCTCCCTACCTATCCTTCTCTTTCCCTAAACTAAAGGAATCCAGGTTAAGCAAGAAAGAAATAAAAGTCACTGTCCCTGCCTATGCTGCTCTATCCCTGCTCCGGAACACACTACACTAGGCCGCCGTGCTGGCGGCCTTTTATAGTGTGGGGCGTGTACTAAACACCCTCAGCAATAATTGGCCACAGGCATCCTGCCTGTGGCCAATCATTGCTCTCCTCGCTGCCGGCGCTGTGATTGGCCAAGCATGCGGGGTCACAGTGCATGCTTGGCCAATCACAGCGCCTGGATGACACTGCGATGGCGTAGTGCATTGTGGGCCGTTCGCGTCACTCGAATTTGGCGCGAACGGCCCAAATCGTTCGATCTTCGTCGAACGATCGAACAGCCGATGTTCGAGTCGAACGTATGTTCGACTCGAACACGAAGCTCATCCCTACTCTTGAAGCAAAGGCCAACAAACCCAACAAAGCCTGAATTGTCCACAATTGAACCTTTCGTCTTGACAAAATGAAATCTAACAACAACCTTATCTTAACAATTTTATTCATAGGAAGCCTAAAAACCATGGATACCGTATCAATCTGAATACCTAAAAATTCTAAACAAGTGGTAGGAGAAACCGATTTTTCAGGGGCCAAAGGGACACCAAACAAACTACACATCAATTTAAACTCAGTAAAAATGTATAAGCAATCCAAAGTATTCGCTCTACCAATAAATAAAAAATCATCCAAATAATGAACACAAAGTTCAAAACCTGAACGACGACAAACAACCCATTCAAGAAAAGAAGAAAACATTTCAAAATAACGACACGACAAGGAACAGCCCATAGGCAAACATTTATCAAAATAATATTTACCGTCGAAAACAAAACCTAAAGAATTAAACGCCGAAGGGTGAATAGGTAATAATCTAAACGCAGATTTCACGTCAGCTTTCGCTAACAAAGCCGAATCACCTGCAGAACGAATTTTTGATAACGCATCATCAAAAGAAGAATAAGACACCGAACACAATTGCGAATCGATGTCATCATTCAAAGAAAAACCGTCTGGGAAGGACAAATGATGTATAATCCTAAAAGAACCAGCCTCCTTTTTGGGGATAACGCCAAGAGGGGATATCCGAAAATTAGAGAATGGAGGGTGATCAAAAGGAACAGCAATTCTACCATCTTCTTTTTCTTTCAAAATTTTTTGTCGCACAACATCCATATGAAAAACAACGGAGGCCAAATTATCAAACACCTCGCAACCAGAACCCGAAAAAGATGGCAGTAGAAAACCATAACAAAATCCATTAATTAAGATGTCTGCATTCATGCGGTCCGGATACAGAAGGAGCCAGGGCAACATGTTTTCCAGTATCACTGGCGTAATTGCATTTAAGAAATGTATTATCCTTGGAAACAGCAGGGGCGAGATGACCCGATTTTTTAAAACACCGAGCAGCAGGATGAGTACCAGCACAATGAGCACATTCATGCCTATACCTACAGTTAGAAAGCCATTTACAATGACCTTCATTAAAATTAAAACAAAGCCCTTTACGATAAGGACCAACAGCAGGAGCAACAGTTTTAACAACCTGTTTCTGAGGCAATAGCAGATTTAACCAGAGGCCTACATCTTTCATACCCCATTTTAAATTTCTATGTACCGCAAGCTTCTGTCGAAATGACTCATCATAGTAGAACCATGATAGACCCGGAAAATTCTTATAAGCTTCTAATATTATCTCAACATGCTGAAAAAGGCCACTGCATAAGTCAGGGCGTTTTTCACCCATAACACCTGCAAAAATACTGAATGCTTGTAACCAATTATTAAAGCTTCGAGAAACAAATTTACGCTTTTCGTCATCGAATTTTTCGTCCTCCTTCTTCAACCTATGATCTTTAGTAGAAGGCAATAACGAAAGCAAATCAATATATTCTCCTTTCCATATCTTTTCTTTTACAGTATTACTCAAATGGAAACCTAAAGGAGAAAGTTCGCAAGAAAGAACTTCCTTCATATAAGCTTCAGGCATAATAGCATTAGACAAAGCCATTTTAGGCGTCGTTTGCAGAACAGGAGTGTGGGTAGCAACTTCTTGAACAATCGGCGTAAAATTATTAACAGACAAATTATCTCTCCATACAGAAGCAAGACCAGGGTTCAAAGTAGGTAAAACATTTCGTTTAACAGGTAACAATTGTGACAACAAATCCGTCATAGACAGAGCAAAATTTTGCAATACAGAGGCATCCACATGCTCACCTCCTTGCTGTAAAGCCGAGTTAGAAGCGGAAGAAAATGCAATACTGTTTTCAGGAATCAAGTCAAATTCAGCATTCAGTCCATTCTCACAATCAGCAACCTGGATTGCAGGCAGAATAACAGGATTGACATTAGCCGACCGAGGAGCAGCGTCAGTAACCATGGCAGCAACAGCTGCAGCTTCAGCACGCATAAACCCGGGTGCCATAGCAACCACTTCACCAGCCGGTACATTTTTAAAACTGTCACCAGCAAGCGAAGGGTTAACATTACCGCTATCCATAGCAGAGCCTTGAAATATGTCAGCATTCTGAATGTCTGATACTGCCTGTCTATTCCCCAATGTCTTCTTCTTCAGCCTCCTGTTTACCGTATCTCTGCGCTGTGGAGGAGATTCAAATTTGCCGGGCTTCTTACGTTTTCTCTTTGAAGGGACCTCCGGGCGAACTGCGCATGCGTCCTCAGAAATCTGAGAATATCCGCCGTCATTACGGAGATTACCGAATGACGCAAGACGATCCACGGGGTCAATAGGAGGACACCAGATAGAGGAAGCGGAAGCTGCAGTCAGGGGAAGATCCGGGGCAGGTGACGAAAGGGGGGCAACAACATGGCGGAGACCAGCATTATGCACAGCCGGAGCAGTAGAAGTGGACGGAACCACCGGGAAGCCGCTCACAGATGGAGGAGGAGGTAACGACAGGCACAATTGAAGCCAGCGCTCGCCCTCTTCGGTACCGGCCCTTTCCATAACTTGACGCAGTAACGACTCCATGATAGTGAATACAAGCTTCTTCTCTGTAGATCACTGCCGGAGTGTACTAATGTGACACATTTTTTTCTTTTTATAGGAAAAATACTCGTGCCAAGAAGACCGTTACCATTTCAACCAATTACAGGTAAGTGCATAAAACGGTTAAAAACTGCTTTAAATTACAAATTTTGTCTGACAGCTTTCCATGTGTGATGGGCGGGGACATTTCATGCCCCTCCCCTCACCTTTCATCTCTTAGTGCTTCTAACACTCCCCCTCATACTGACAATGCTGCTGTCCAAACCTGCCCCCTGTGCTAATTCATCCAGAATGGGGGCATTCTAATACAGGAAGTATGTTACTGGCTAGTTCACCAGGAGAAAATAGAGTGAAAAAAGCTTAAAAAGAAAAGAAATACAGCCGCTTTATTATTCTGGCCAATGGAATAAATGAATGTCCAAATGCTTGACGTGCCTAAATGCGTTTGCAAAATGCAGTTTAGTTGTGTTTTCTCTGGCCAGGCGTTCAGAATAGCCCAATGTGCACTAGGCCTTTAGAAACTTGGGAAAGGGAGCCGCTCAGGTGTAGATATCCTCCAAATAATTACCTCCTCCCAGCAACCACGGGTGCAAGCAATGCAAATATAAGCAAGGCAGGAGAAAGAAGATCTTCTGGACAGCAGCACTCCAAATAAAAGCCTTTATTTCATAAAATCCAGGAATCCAAAACACACACTGCAGATCACAGCACACTGGTCAAACTGGCTGACGCGTTTCACACTGTATTAGTGCTTATTCATAGTCTTTAGAAACTTGTTAGGTTTTATCATCAGGCATGATAATTCTTAAAGTGTTTGTTAACCCACATGTGCAAATCACTGCCAGGCCCTCTTTTATAGGCAGTGGCGTCACTAGGGTTGGTGTCGTCACTAGGGTTGGTGTCACCCAGTGCGAAAAAAAATGGTGTCACCTCCACCAACTATAGTCCCCCCTCAGTACCCCCCCCCACTAACTACAGACCCCCCTCCCGCAGTATAGATCCCCCTCCCTCAGTACAGACCCCCCACTAAGTACAGACCCCCCTCCATCAATATAGACCCCCTTCCTCAGTATAAACCACCCCCACCTCAGTGCAGACCCCCCTCAGTTACAGACACCCCCCTCAGTGCAGATCCCCCTCAGTTACAGACACCCTCCTCAGTGCAGATCCCCCTCAGTTACAGAACCCCCCCTTAGTGCAGATCCCCCTCAGTTACAGACACCCCCTCAGTGCAGATCCCCCTCGGTTACAGACACCCCCCCCTCAGTACAGATCCCCCTCAGTTACAGACACCCCCCTCAGTGCAGATCCCCCTCAGTTACAGACATCCCCTCAGTGCAGATCCCCCTCAGTTACAGACACCCTCCTCAGTGCAGATCCCCCTCAGTTACAGACACCCCCTTCAGTGCAGACCCTTCTCAGTTACAGACACCCCTCAGTTGCAGACCTCCAGCAGTACAGACCCCCCTAGTGCAGACACCCCCAGCAGTACAGACACCCCCAGCATTAGACACCCCCTCCCCCCATCAGTATAGACACCCCCCTTACCTTACAGACCTCAGAACAGCAGATACACACAGGCAGCAATGTGTCCCTCGAGCACGGGCTCCTCCTCCTCTGTGGATGTAAACAGAGAGGAGGGGGCGGCAGCTTCGTTCTGCTCTGCTTAGGGACACAGCCGCGAGGCACAGGACCTTTCAATGACACCCCCCAGGGTCCTCCAGGGACACTCCGGGACTTCCTGCACACTCACCTCGCTCCTCCGCCCGAAGATTGCAGGAAGCGTCTCCGGTTGCCAAGGAAACGTCGGGACGGGGCGGGGCCGAAATCCAACCTCGGATCTTCCCCAAGCACTCAGCCAGAGGCGGGCCAGACTAAAACTTTCCACCAATGGGAGAATGTTGTGCCGCTCAGGCCTCTGATCTGTGCGGGAAAGAGACCCCGCCCTGTAACTTCAGAAGACTCCACCCACTGCATAGAGGATCACAGTGGTGCCGCTACCCACGGGTGTCACCTCTCTGGCGGGTGTCACCCGGGAGTGGCCCTCACCCCCCACACCTGCCTAGCAACGCTTCTGAGGTTTTCCGAGTTCACCGAGCTGTCCCCGAGCTTTCCGAGTATTTCCAAGACTCTCCGGCGCCCCCCACCTCTTGTCACATGTGGTATTGCATGCAATAGAAGTCAATGCGGAACTAATTATTTTCGTTTCCATTGACTTCTATGGGGAAACTCGTTTTGATGTGCGAGTGCTTTGGATTACGAGCATTCTCCTAGAACGGATTATGCTCATAATCCAAGGTTCCACTGTACAGTGTGCTATGCCTGCCTATAATAGAGGAGCTGGCAGTGAACATTTGTAAAAGTTTATTTGTACTAATAAAGTGGAAAAAGTGCAGCGCTAGAAATCAAATCTTGTCTAGCGCTGCACTGTTTCTACTTTATTCGTTCACGCAATTTTTGGTAAGATTGTAGTGCTGACTGCTATTGTTTATTTTTGTGTATATTATTTTATATTAATTCCTTATTTGTACTAATAGCGGCAGGGATGAGACAGAGACAGACACCGAGCTGACAGGCAGGGAAGAGGGGGTGAGGAGGAGAGCTGAGAGCAGGGCTGCAGATGACGGAGGGACAAACTCTGACCACGGTGGTCAGGGCTCAGCAGCCATGATGATTGTAGTCAGCACAGAGAGGGGGATACAGGAAGTGGCAGGATTTGCCAGGTTTTTTACAGTTTAGAGAGGGGCAGATTACACAACACAAGCACTGTGCTGTTTAATCTGCTTTAAGGGATCAGGATCTGTAATTTATTTTGGGGGGGTTGACAAACACTTTAAGTAGGACCTTAATGTATTTTGCACCTTTAATAACTTGAAACTAATCAAATTGAAAATTGATTTCCAAGCTGTCTCATTGTCAGGGAAACGGCCGTAGGAGAACTGGCAATAGTGCCAGTACTGGTAATGGCCGCTTCCAGCACATCCCTGTGCGCATTGCCGCAAGCGGCGTGAATAGGCGCACGCACATGCGCAATGTAACCAACGGGCGCGCGCACATGCGCAATGGAACCAACGGGCGCGCGCATGCGCGGGCGCGTCAATCGGCGCACACAACAGATGCAGCCACTTGCTGGCCTATATAAGACTGCCACTGAGCCCATCTCATTGCTTGATGGTCGTGAGCCTTCCTGTGTTCCTGAGACTCTGTTAAACTACTGTTTGGATTCCCTGTTGTGACCCGGCTTGTTCCTGACCTGTCTGATCTGCTCTTCTGGTTTGACCCCCTGGCTTGCCTTACTGACCTGTTGCCTTCTCCTTCACCTGATCCCGGCCTGTTCCACGGACTTTGCCACAGTCTTCTGTTCCTGCCTGTTTCCTGTTACCAGACCATTGGCTTGTCTCCGTTCCTGCAACCCGCTTCTTCCTCCTGCTGGATATACTGGGTTTAACCCCCAGCCTGGCTGCCACTACTACTCCTTGAGCGGTGTCCTGCATCCACCGGTGTTCTTCAGGATCCCACCAGCTCTGCTCTCCTGGACCCATCTGGCAACCTGTGCTTCTCTGGGCACTACACCCTCTGTACCCAACCTCAGAGGTGTACTGCACTGAGCCGCAAGGGGAGCCCTCTCGGCATCTCGGCCTCCAACCAGGTACGTGACACTCCTGCAGTAATTCCTTTCTGCTACTAGATGCTATCATTGTTTTTAATTAAAGTGTTTGGCTTAGTTTTTTTTTTATAACAAACAGGCTATTACTTACCTGCTCTGTGCAATGGAATTGTACAGAGCAGCCCCGAACGTCCACTCGCAGGCTCTTCACTGGCACTCATTGGCCTCCTCTGCCTCAGAAAAGCCATTGAGACCAGGAAGTGAGGGGAGAGAAGAGCTGCAAACGTGCGCATCGCTGGATCAAATAGGGCTCAGGTAAGTTAAATAGGGGGTCAGGGGGGATACTGATGCCTAAGGAGTGCATTAGGGTAAAACATGTTTAGGCTTTAGAACCACTTTAAAGAGCAACTCCACTTTCATGGTAATAAAAAATTAGCAAATAAAAAAAAATTATATAACGTATACAATTGCGAATCAAATTGTTTTGTAATTGAATGTTACTAAAAATGACCTTTCCTTTTCAATCTGCAGTTATTTTTTGTAAAATGCAATATGGTTACTTGGAGGCATTCTGTAAACATACTGTGTACAGAACTCCTCCAGGAATGTCACTTTCTGCTTGTGTGATTGGCTCACTGATTTTCCTAGAAGTCTGGGATACAAGTCACATTTTTGGCAAGCCCTGCAACAAAAATGACATTTTTGATGAGATACTCCCAAATGGAAATCATGTCTAAAGGGATGCAGGCCCTGAAATTTAACTCCCGTACAGATTCATTCCTTCGGCATAACAAAAGGTAGGAATCTGCAAAAAAGTTTATTAAAATCCTTGCAATGTACATAGATCACCCAGAGGAGAATGATTTTTTCTTAACAAAAGTGGAGTTACTCTTTAAATGCTGGCTTCCTCTGAGCTCAGGGTAGTACACAGGTCATTACATGACCACTGATAAAATGTATGTACTGTAAACCCTAAGAATAAACTGCTCCTATTTGCTTCCTTTTGGTCTGTTTGATGTATGTTGGAAGAAATTTGTTATACCTGTTTGATAATTGCAGAAAACCCTGTTGATCTTGTCAGAAATTAAATATGAAGTTTAGCCCCAAAAATCTTCTCTATAGCTTTAGTGACCTAACTTGCCTTTAGTGAAGTATGTTCTAAGTTGTGCAAGCAGCTGGATCCTATAGATCTTCTGTGCAGGGTTGCCGGTCCTCCTCCTGGCTCTGAACATTCAGTGCTGTGATGGTGAATAGCTCCAAATTGTCTATAAAGCTGCAGTGAAGATGGCCCAACAGGGACCTATTTCCTCCTCCACTGAGAAAAAGTTCTTTCATTGATTTAATTGTTTACAAATTTGAAGTGGCACTGTGCTTCAAAATTAAAAGAATAATAAAACTAAACAAAGAATTGCAAACAGTAATATTACGTGTCTGATCTATCAACATACATTGCATCAAGAAAGTGTTCACAGAGATTCACTTTTTCCACATTTTGTTATGTTACAGCCTTATTCCAAAATGAATTAAATTCATTATTTTCCTCAAAATTCTACACACAATACGCCATTATGACAACGTAAAAAAAGTTTGTTTGAAATCTTTGCAAATAAAAAAAAAAAAATCACATGTACATAAGTATTCACAGCCTTTGCAATGACACTCAAAATTGAGCTCAGGTGCATCCTGTTTCCACTGATCATCCTTGAGATGTTTCTACAACTTGATTGGAGTCCACCTGTGGCAAAGTCAATTGACTGGACATGATTTTGAATAGTACACACCTGTCTATTTAAGGTCCCACAGTTAACAGTGCATGTCAGAGCACAAACCAAGCCTCCGAGACAGGCACAGATCTGGGGAAGGGTACAGAAAAATTTCTGCAGCATTGAAGGTCCCAATGAGCACAGTGGCAGGAACTGGGAGACTAGTCAGGATTGAGGGAAAGATGAATGCAGCAGTGATGAATCCTTGATGAAAACCTGCTCCAGAGCACTCTGGACCTCAGACTGGGATGAAGGTTCATCTTCCAACAGGACAATGACCCTAAGCACGCAGCCAAGATAAAAAAGGAGTGGCTACAGGACAACTCTGTGAATGTCCTTGAGTGGCCCAGCCAGAGCCCAGACTTGAACCTGATTAAACATCTCTGGAGAGTTATAAAAATGGCTGTGCACCGACGTTCCCCATCCCACCTAATGAAGCTTGAGGGTTCTGCAAAGAAGAATGGGACAAACTGCCCAAAAATAGGTGTGCCAAGCTTGTAGCATCATACTCAAAAACGACTTGAGGCTGTAATTGGTGCCAAAGGTGCTTCAACAAAGTATTGAGCAAAGGCTGTGAATACTTATGTACATGGGATTTTTTTCTTTTTTATAAATTTGCAAAGATTTCAAACAAACTTCTTTCACGTTGTCATTATAGGGTATTATTTGTAGAATTTTGAGGAAAATAATGAATTTAATCCATTTTGGAATAAGGCTGTAAGATAACGAAATGTGGAAAAAGTGAAGCGCTGTGAATACTTTCAGGATGCACTGTAGATATTGAATAACGTGAATAATAATAATAAATTATCCTCTGAGTTTATACTTAAAGTGCCAGTGCTACAACAAACTTCTAATCAAGGTGTGAAAAATAACGCAATAAAAATAATATTCTTATGTCTTATCACAATCCAATATTAAAATAATTCCCCTACTGGGTGTTGTATCCAAAGATACCAGCGCTACAAATAATGCAAAATTGGCTAAAAATTTGCAAAAAAGCAAAAATAGATTAAACATTAATCAATACAGTAATAACGTGAAAAAACAATCCACTTTAGTGACTTGATTTTCATATAATAGTGTTCATTAAAGAACAAAATCAGTTGTCATCAAATTCCTCAGTGATGTGATAACTAGGGATGAGCTTCGTGTTTGAGTCGAACCCATGTTCGACTCGAACATCGGCTGTTTGGCTGTTCGCCGAATTGCAAACATTATGGGCTGTCGCGCCAAATTCGAGTGGAGCGTCATGGCCCATAATTCACTGCGGCATCGCAGTGCATTGCTGGCTGATAATTGGCCAAGCATGCACTATGGGTATACAAAATAGTGTAGCGCTGGAAAAAAAACTGTGTATGTCTATACAGTGAATTAAATAAGTGAAAAAAGTATCAAAAACACAAGTAAACAGCACAAATAAACAAATAAAGTTCATAAATGCACGTGAAGAGCGAATAATTGAATGTGTAGTGGGTCTTCCCTCTAACTGGATGATGAAAGTTCCACAGAGAAAATATCCAATAAAACTGGTAGATATTATTCCAACAATAAGTGAAGATCCCGCCACCAAAGTGAGAAATGAAGGCTTACCAAACAGCCTGTGACCGCCCTTCTCAGGAGGGTCAAAACAAGCTTAGCAGAGCGATGTTCACTCCATGGGAGGCAGGAAGACTGCAGTGGGAACACTCCATTCACAGTAGGTGAGTCTCCAGAGACGTGTCTGCACAGCTGATCCAATCCAGAAATGGGAAACACTATTGATGAATCAGAGTGAATAATCCTCAGCAGATGAAACGAAATCCAAAAAAGAAAAAAGAACTTTCCATAGTGCAGAGTTCATCAAGGAAGTTTTAATTCGATTTAAAAAAATATACAAGAGAAAGTACAGTTCTCCTATATGCATAAAATAATAAAAGAGAAAATCCTTGCAAGGAAGTAAATTGCTCCGAGTTTCTGTCAAAGACCATTCGCGCGTGCGCAGTGCATGCACTATGACCCGCATGCTTGGCCAATCACAGCGCCGTCTGAACAGAGAGCCATAATTGGCCAAAGCCAGGGTGGCTTTGGCCAATTATGGCTCAGGGGGTTTAGTACATGCCCCACACTATATAAGGCCGCCTTGGCAGGTGATTGTGCTAGCTGCAGTCAGTGTTTCACTTAGTGTACTGTGTGCTTTGCATAGCGTTCACCTAAAGCTTACTTGAATACAGTTAGTGACTAATAGTGGTGTTCTCATAATAAAACCACTGGCAGAGAGCTGCAAGTATTTTCAGTTAGTGTACTGTGTCCTCTGCACAGTTTTCACCTAAAACTAACTGAAGACAATTGCTGCTTTTCCCATACTAATACCACAGCAGGCAGTTGATTCTGATAGCTGCATTATAATCAGTACAGATATATATATATATATATATATATATATTGTGACAGCATGCAGGTAAAATCACCAGGTTGCATCCAGGATGGAAGGTATATATGTCCTAGATTCAGGCTTTATGCCGATTTATACCACTAGGGGGAGTGTGGGGAGTCTTGCAGGGGAAGAGTTAATGAGCCCAGCTGAAGTAAGTGGGCTCGTTAGGGCCTCTACAAGAACTCCCAAGAACTTCCAGCATGCTAAGGGAGATGCTCCAACCTGGAACCAGATCTGTGTGAATAGTCTGGGGAGTGTGATCTCTGTGCGGTGAGCCAAAGCCTGTGTGGTTATTGTAAGAACTTCAAAAAAGCAGGGAGCTAGGGACTGGGACAGCACAAGGATGTACCCAGTTGTTAGTTAGGGACACCAACGTGTGTAGTGAGCGGTCAAGTTGACCAGGATTTATTTTCATGTTTCTTTTTGTTTTGCTGTTTTTCCCCTTGTAAATAGTTTGAATAAACCGCACTTTTCGTTTTTGCAACTATAAACTCTGTCTGCTGTGCCTGTTCTTGTGTGGTGAACCCATCCAGGGGGTCACACACACCCGCTGCCGAGTTAACCCCCTCACAGTTGGTGGAGAACCAGTGGCAGTTTTTTTTTGAAGGCCAGCATGGAGGAGATATTGAAACAGCTGGCTCTAGCAAATGCCAATCAGCAGCAGACAAATACAGGTTTGCAAAAGAGCCTTGCAGCCCAGCAGCAAGCTCATCAACAGAGCCTTGCAGCTCAGCAGCAAGCTCATCAACAGAGCCTTACAGCCCAGCAGCAGACAAATGCAACTTTGCAACAGAGTCTGGAAGCTCAGCAACAAGCCCAGCAGCAATCTGAGGCCCGCTTCATAGACCTGTTACAGAAGCAAGAACAGAGACTACAGCAACAAATGGAAACGTTAATGCAGCAACGTCCGCAGACCAGTGAGGCAAGTAGTTCCACTAATACTGCGTCCTTTGGGGTGAGTCGTTTATTGACAAAAATGACTGGAGAGGATGATCCAGAGGTGTTTTTGACCACATTTGAAAGGACTGCTGAAAGAGAAAAGTGGCCTAAGGAGCAGTGGGCTGGACTGGTGGCTCCTCTGTTAACTGGTGAATCGCAGAAAGCTTACTATGACCTAGAGCCTGACCAAGCAAAAGACTATGTGATGCTAAAAACTGAAATATTGGCACGGCTGGGTGTCACCCTGGCTCTCCGGGCTCAGCGTGTGCATAACTGGACTTTCCGTCTTGGAAAACCCCCCAGGTCTCAAATGTATGATCTCATTCACCTGAGCAGGAAGTGGCTACAGCCAGAGACTTTGTCCGCACCAAAGATTGTGGAACGTGTTGTGATGGATCGTTTCTTGAGAGCTCTTCCTACTGCCATCCAAAAGTGGGTAAGCCATGGAGACCCAGAAACGGCCGATAATCTTGTGGATCGTGTAGAGAAGTACTTGGCTACAGAGAACCTGACTGCCTCTTCCAGAGACTCACAGACTTTCCACCCTAAGACCAGACCATCCCCAGTGGTGGGTAAGATGATTCCAAGGGGTGAGGGTGGAGAGAGTGAGAGGGTGGGAGTTCTACCCAAGGTTTGGCGAGAACAGCCTGGGAAGTCAGGGGTTCAAGAGGCAGCAAGAAGGATTGTTTGTTACCGCTGCCGACAAGAGGGACATATTGCAGCAAATTGCCCGGTTGTGGATGAACCCATGCAATGTGACTTTCTAACGGACAGACGTCAGTCGCTGTTTGCGACAGTTGCATACACTGCCATGCGGGGAACTGAGAAACATTTATGCAAAATGTGTGTTAATGGTAGAAATGTTGTTGTATTGCTGGATTCAGGTAGCCTCGTGACACTGATAAAGGCTGAATTAGTTACTACAGAGGTCTCTGGGAATAACAAGGTAGCTGTTATTTGTGTGCATGGGGACACCCAAGAGTATCCGGTGACTACAGTGTGTTTTGAGACCCCCAAAGGTACCCTCTCTCATCGGGTGGGATTAGTGTCTCACTTGCCTCATGATGCCATTGTGGGAAGGGATTTTCCAAAGTTCTGGGAACTATGGGATTGTCCTGAGCCCCCCACTGGTGCCCCTATATACCAGGAATGTGATAGCCAGAATTCCTCGGAGAGTGGTGAGGACTCTCCAGAATTTCCCTTTCTCGGTATTGGCAGGGGAGACTCGAGAAACTGGGGAGGAGCCAACATCCTCAGACGAAAACATGCCATCTGTGGAGTTTTCTGATCTCGAGGTTCACAAGGAAAATTTTGCCACAGAACAGTTAAAAGACCCCACCCTAATAAAGGCACGGGAAAACATAGTGGAAATAGATGGCGAGTTAGTGAACCCAGATGAGACCGGCACTTACCCATACTTCATCGTGGAAAAGGACCTACTGTATCGGGTGGCTAAAAGGGCAGAAGAAACCATTGAGCAGCTTGTGGTGCCCAAATCTTACAGGAAGTTGGTGTTAGAGTTGGCCCATGGGCACATTCTTGGAGGTCATCTGGGGACAGAGAAAACCAGAGAGAGAGTATTGCAGAGATTCTATTGGCCTGGGGTCATGAAGGAAACAGAAAATTATTGTTCCTCCTGCCCTGTGTGTCAGAGGTCGGCACCGATGCCACATTTCCGTAACCCGCTGGTACCTCTTCCCATCATTGAGGTCCCCTTTGAGAGGATCGCAATGGATTTGGTAGGTCCGATAATGAAGTCCGCAAGGGGGCACCAGTACATCTTGGTTATAATGGACTATGCCACCCGTTATCCGGAAGCGATTCCTCTCCGAAATACCTCGGCCAAAACCATAGCCAAAGAGCTATCTCTTGTTTTTAGCCGTGTGGGTATTTGGAAGGAACTGCTTACGGACCAAGGTACACCCTTTATGTCCCGGGTTATGAAAGAGCTGTGCAAGTTGTTCAAAGTGACACAATTGCGTACATCTGTGTATCACCCCCAAACAGATGGGTTGGTTGAAAGATTCAACAAAACTCTAAAACAAATGTTAAAGAAGGTGGTGGATAAAGATGGAAAGGATTGGGACTGTCTAATTCCCTATTTAATGTTTGCTATTAGGGAGGTACCCCAATCCTCTACGGGTTTCTCACCCTTTGAGTTACTCTATGGTAGACACCCAAGAGGGCTGTTGGATATCGCCAAGGAAACTTGGGAAAGTGAGAGTTCTCCCCACAGGAGTGTGATTGAGCATGTCACCCTGATGCAAGATAGAATTGCACAGGTAATGCCAATCGTAAAGGAACATTTGGCCCAAACGCAGTTGGCACAGCAGAGAGTGTACAACCGTGGAGCCAAGACCCGGACCTTTTCCCCGGGGGATAAGATATTGGTACTTGTCCCTACGGTTGAAAGCAAGTTCCTCGCCAAATGGCAAGGCCCCTACGAGATAATGGAAAAAGTGAGCAAAGTGAATTACAAGGTCAGACAACCAGGAAGGCGAAAGCCCGAACAGATCTATCACATTAATCTGTTGAAAGCCTGGAGGGTTAAGGAATCCCTAGTCGCAGAAATGTTGTCACCAGCTCAGTCTGATTGCGTGATTCCTGAGGTTGGAATAGCAGTCACCTTGTCAAACCCCCAACAACAGGAGGTTAAGGAGTTTGTGCTTCGCAGCAAGGAGGTTTTCTCTGAGCTGCCGGGACAAACGTATGGGGTAGAGCATGATATTATTACCCCGCCCGGTGAAAGGGTGAAGCTAAAACCCTATCGGATCCCAGAGGCCCGACGGGAGGCAATACGTGAGGAAGTACAGAAAATGCTTAAGTTAGGGGTGATAGAGGAATCCCAAACTGATTGGTCAAGTCCCATAGTGTTAGTGCCTAAACCGGATGGGAGCTGGCGATTTTGTAACGATTTCCGACAACTGAACAAAGTTACAAAATTTGACACCTACCCCATGCCACGTATAGATGAGTTGGTCGACCGGTTGGGAACAGCCCGATACATGACAACTCTTGATCTCACCAAAGGGTATTGGCAAATTCCCCTGGCCAAGTCGGCCAAGGAGAAAACCGCATTTTGTAACCCCAGACGGAGTATGCTGCGGTTTACCTGGATGATGTAATTATCTATAGCACAGATTGGGCCTCACATCTGCCAAAAGTGCAAGCAGTCCTAGACTCTATCCGGGAAGCTGGGTTTACGGCCAACCCCAAGAAGTGTACCATTGGACAGGAGGAGGCCAAGTATCTTGGGTACACCATTGGGAGGGGAGTAATAAAACCCCAAGTCAATAAAGTCAAGGTCATACAGAATTGGCCGCGTCCCAACAGCAAGAAGCAGGTACGAGCCTTTCTGGGAATCGCTGGTTATTATCGGCGATTCATTAATTTCCCACTTTGCTTCTCAGGCTGTGCCCCTAACCAACCTGACAAAAGGGAAGGAGTCTGTCATGGTTAAATGGACCCCAGAGGCTGAGGCAGCATTTCAATTCTTAAAAAAAGCCTTATGTAGCCAGCCAGTGTTGTACTCACCAGACTTCTCTAGGGACTTTGTCATACAAAGTGATGCATCCGACGTTGGGTTAGGAGCAGTATTGTCCCAGGTCTGGAACGGGGAAGAGCACCCAGTCATTTACCTCAGCAGGAAATTGAAGTCCCATGAGGTAAATTACGCCACGATTGAGAAGGAGTGTTTAGCGGTGAAGTGGGCTCTAGATTCCCTTCGGTACTATCTGCTAGGTAGGCACTTTGACATGATTACTGATCACGCTCCTTTAAAGTGGATGGCTCAAAACAAAGAGACAAATAGAAGAGTAAATAGGTGGTTCCTGGCCCTACAGGAATTCAACTTTACGGTAAAGCATCGCCCTGGCATTCAAATGGGGAATGTGGATGCTTTGTCTCGAGTACATGCATGCCTGATTGCTTGTGTTCCAACCCCAAGGTTAAAACAAGAGGGGGGGTATGTGACAGCATGCAGGTAAAATCACCAGGTTGCATCCAGGATGGAAGGTATATATGTCCTAGATTCAGGCTTTATGCCGATTTATACCACTAGGGCGAGTGCGGGGAGTCTTGCAGGGGAAGAGTTAATGAGCCCAGCTGAAGTAAGTGGGCTCGTTAGGGCCTCTACAAGAACTCCCAGCATGCTAAGGGAGATGCTCCAACCAGGAACCAGATCTGTGTGAATAGTCTGGGGAGTGTGATCTCTGTGCGGTGAGCCAAAGCCTGTGTGGTTATTGTAAGAACTTCAAAAAAGCAGGGAGCTAGGGACTGGGACAGCACAAGGCTGTACCCAGTTATTAGTTAGGGACACCAACGTGTGTAGTGAGCGGTCAAGTTGACCAGGATTTCTTTTCATGTTTCTTTTTGTTTTGCTGTTTTTCCCTTGTAAATAGTTTGAATAAACCGCACCTTTCGTTTTTGCAACTATAAACTCTGTCTGCTGTGCCTGTTCTTGTGTGGTGAACCCATCCAGGGGGTCACACACACCCGCTGCCGAGTTAACCCCCTCACAATATATATATATATATATATATATATATATATATATATATATATATATATATTTATATATATGCATCCCACCTTTGTGTAGCTACATCGCACTGCAGGCCATTAGTATGTCTGGAAGGCAAACAAGGAGAGGCAGACCGTAACGAGGCAATAAAAGAGGGCAAGCAGGCTCTGTGTCTAGAGGCAACAGCGCTGGTCGTGGACACGGTGCATCCTCATCAGCACGTGGCCGTGGGACACGCTTGTCCTTCTTTTCGTCAGTTGGCCATGTTGAGCCGCAACATGCCCAAGACTTGGTAGAGTGGATGACCAAGCCGTCCTCATCCTCCTCATCCTCTCTCACCTAGGCTCAGGGTACTTTGTCTGGCAAAGCAGCTGCCAAAGCGGCCTCTTCCCTCGGCTCAATGGCATCAGTCACTCCTTCCCTAGCCCCACCATGTCCTCCTGAGGAGTCCCCCGAACTGTTTGTCCACAGTGTTGGGTACATGCTCCAGGAGGATGCCCAGCGGTTTGAAGGCTCCGATGTTGGATAGAGCTGGAGGAAGGCAGTAATGTGAGCCCAGAGAGAGGGGGTAGTAACGTGAGCCCAGTTAGAGGAGGTGCCCAACAAGGACAGCTATCTGGCAGTCATGTTCCCGCAGCTGGAGCATACTGCCAGATTTGCTCCAGTGATGAGGAGGGAGGGGATTATGAGGTCACTGACTCAACATGGGTGCCTGATAGGAGAGAGGAGGCACATCTCCAATGAGGCAGGATGCCCTCCAGGGGCCAGCTTAAGGGCAGCACACTGACTGCATCACACCGCAGAGCTCCGCATGTGCAGGGCGCTGCTGTCTCTGCGCGTTATTCCAAAAGTTCTTTGGTGTGGGCCTTTTTTCAGACGTGTGCAGCAGATCGCACCATTGTCATTTGCAACATATGTCTAAAGCGTATCTCACGTGGCCAAAACATCAGCCGCTTGGGCACCACGTGCTTGACCAGACATATGTCGACCTGCCATGCAGTTCGTTGGCAAGCGTACCTAAAAGACCCACACCAAAGAACAAAGCGGACCTCTCCTTGCTCCTCATCAGCTGGGATCTCCAACCCCACTATACCTTCAGTCCTCTCTGAAACCTGCACTGAGAGGAATGAAGGTGTAGAATTAGGTGTGTCACAGCCAAGTAGACATGTGCATTAGTTTTCGTCCGAATGCATTTTCGTCCGAATTTCAGGTATTTTCGTTATCGTTTTAACAAACGAAAACGAAAGCACAGAATCCGAAAACAGAAAGATCCGACATAAACAAATGCTTTATTTTCGTTTTCGTTGCAACAACAGTTCGATATAGATAGGAGATTCGACGTGACGCTGACAATAACAATCTGTGTCTATCGAACCTGTGGTCGAATGTGCCTAACCTTAACTCTATTAGTCCAAGATTATTCTACATAGAAAGAAAAGATTCGACATAGAGAGAAAATATTCGACATTCTAGAGAGAAGATTCGACATAGAGAGAAAAGATCGCTGCTGGAATTGGGTGGGGGAAGTAAAATAAAAATAATGATGATGATGAATGTTATTGGCTGATTGTAACCAAAGAGGAGGAGCAGTAAAATAGCTAGAGCTAACTTGACAATTCAACATGAACGACGAAGATTCGACAAAGCATCAAAAAACATACAAATGTCGAATCTGTCATTGAAGGCTTATGGTGTCTGTCGAAAGTTAGAAGATTTGACCGTGCAGCTAAACTGTACGATGCTGCAATCGTACATTTCCGGTCAAATGCATCCGCCCATAGGCTATAGAAGAATTCTAATGTTGGTTGACTAGTAATAGTAATTAATAAATATAATTATTACTAGTCATACAACATTAGAATTCTACTATAGCTTGTAGGCGGAACATTCGACCGGAAATGTATGATTGCAGCATCGTACAGTTTCGCTGCTCCGTCTAATCTTCTTTGAACATTCGACAGACACCATAAGCTTTCAATGACAGATTCGACCTTAATTAATTCAGATTTTCGGACTAATGCAATTTCTAACGAAAAACGAAATAAATAAAAATGAATTTCGGGAGTAACTAAATAAATTTATTTTTCGGACGAAAACGAAATTCCGAAACGAAATATTTCAGTGTGCACATGTCTACAGCCAAGTACTTGCAGGCAATCTGCTATCGGTACACCGATGTCCGATTGTACCAGGCAAATTTCCCTGCCCCAGCTGCTGCACCGCCGAAAGAAGTTCGCTCCCAGCCATCCACATGCCCAGCGGTTGAATGCTAGCTTGGCTAAATTGCTAGCACTTCAACTGCTGCCTTTTCAGTTGGTAGACTCTGCCCCCTTCCGTGAGTTTGTGGAATGTGCGGTTCCTCAGTGACAGGTTCCCAAACGCCACTTTTTCTCACGGAAGGCGATTCCGGCTCTCTGCCGGCATGTGGAAGCAATGTCTTGGCCTCGCTGGACAGGGCGGTCAGCGGTAAGGTGCATATTACTGCTGACTCATGGTCCAGCAAGCGTGGACAGGGACGTTACCTATCTTTCACGGTGCATTGGGTGACTCTGCTGGCAGCTGGGAAGGATGCAGGACAAGGTGCAGTAGTGTTAGAGGTTGTTCCGCCACCACGCCTCCAAAATGTTACTTCTGGTGATTCTGACACACCTCTCTCCTCCACCCCCTCCTCTTCTTCTTCCTCCATGGCCTCTACCTGTGCTTTGTCCTCAGAGCCAGCGGTGCTCCGTAGGTGTTCAAGGGGCTACGCAAGTACGCAGGCAAAAAGATGCCATGCGGTGCTTGAGCTGGTGTGCTTGGGGGACAGGAGCCACACTGGGGCAGAGATTTTGTCAGCTCTGCAGGGGCAGGCTCAGAGGTGGTTGACGCCACGCCAGCTTAAGCCAGGAAAGGTGGTTTGCGACAATGGCACCAACCTCCTCTCCGCCCTCCGACAGGGACAACTGACCCATGTGCCCTGTTTGGCCCACGTCCTTAACTTGGTGGTGCAGCGGTTCTTGGGTAGGTACCCGGGCTTACAGGAGGTCCTGAAGCAGGCCAGGAAACTCTGTGGGCATTTCCGCCGGTCATATAATGCCAGTGCTCGGCTGGCTGAGCTGTAAAAGGATTACAACCTGCCCAAGAACCGCCTAATCTGTGACATGCCCACCAGGTGGAACTCTACTTATCCAGACAGTGTTTCTGCTGGCCTGGCTATCACACAGGAAGAGGATGAGGAGGAGGAGGATTATTGTGTCAGATGCACTCAGCATCAGCAGCAGTCTTCAAGGGATCAATTACAGTCCCAAGACACCCATGGACTTGTACGTGGCTGGGAGGAGGTGGCTGCGGATCATGCCATCCTCAGTGACCCAGAGGACTCTGCACCGAATGCCTCAGCAAACCTACGCTGCATGGCCTCCCTGATCCTGCAAAGCCTGCGGAAGGATCCTCGTATTCGTGCGATCAAGGAGAGGGATCATTACTGGCTGGCAACCCTCCTTGATCCACATTACAAGGGTAAGGTTGCAGACCTTATCTTGCCATCGCACAGGGAGCAGAGGATGAAGCATCTTCGGGAGGCCTTGCAGAAACGTCTGTGCAATGCATTCCCAGAGACTGGGAGGTTACAAATTCCTTGTCCTGGACAACGTGTTGCTGAGGCTTCGGTCAGTCAAAGAATGAGTGGTAGAGATGGTGGCCGTCTGACCGATGCGTTCAGACAATTTTTTAGTACGCAGCCCCAAGGTATGATTGGTTCCAGCAACCATCGCCAGCGTCTGTTTTACATGGTGCAGGAATACCTAGGCGCAAGATCAGACTTAGACACCTTTCCCACGGAAAATCCTCTGGGTTACTGGGTCTTGAGGATGGATCAGTGGCCAGAGCTAGCACAGTATGCAATTGAGGTACTGGCCTGTCCTGCATCCAGCGTTCTTTCGGAACGCACATCCAGTACTGCTGTAGGCTTTGTAACCGATCACAGGGTGTGCCTGTCCACCGACTCGGTTGATCAATTGACCTTCATAAAAATGAATCAGTCTTGGATCACCACCAGCTACCAAGCACCTGATGCTGATGTAACCGAATATTTTTTTTTGAAATGTCAGATCCCTTCAAGACTGCCTATGCTGATGCTGAGTGACTATCCTGTTATGCTGAGTGACTATCCTCTTCCTCCTCAATGATCATGCTGATAGCTTGTAAGAACATTTTTGGTTCTTGGCACCGCCATCAGTGGTTAAGGCCCAATTTTTATGCCCCTGTTCAACAGGGGCATATAGTTACAATTCTTGATCTAATAATTCACAGTAGGGCCAATTCCTGCGCCAACCAAGAGTAACTTTGAGGGCTTACAGTGTTATGGCAACACCACCACCACCACCACCACCATCACCAAAGGCCCACTTTTTCTGCCCCTGTTCAACAGGGGCATGTAATTACAATTCTTGATCAAATATTTCACAACTGGGCCCATTCCTGCACCCACCAAGACTAACTGTGAGGACTTACAGTGTTGTGGCACCAGCACCACCACCACCACCAAAGGCCCAATTTTTCCTACCACTGTTCAACAATGGCATGTAATTACAATTCTTGATATAATAGGTCACAGCAGGGCGTTCCAGCGCCCACCAAGAGTAACTGTAAGGGTTTACAGTGTTGTGGCAAGACCAACACTTAAGGGCCAAATTTCTGCAGAGTATATACGGCAGGCACCTACTTTCAAACATCCAACTTACAAACGACTCCTACTTGCAAACGGAAGGGGACAACAGGAAGTGAGAGGAAATCTACCCCTAGGAAGGCAAATTCTCTCCTGTAAGAATTAATATGGGAAAAAGGTGTCTCCTCTCCACTGATGCTTTATCACCAATCCTTGTTTCAATAAAAACCCCAATTTTTTTAAAAACATTTGTCATTGGGTCGGAAAGTGAGGTGAAATGTTCTGAACAGGTGCACAGACAGCAAAACAAATGTTACAGGTGTGATAACCCTTCCCTATGATTTCCAAAAAGCTTAAAAATAGATTTTTGGGCTGGAGCTACACTTAAACAATGTACCTGTTCCAAATTACAAACAGATTCTACTTAAGAACAAACCTAC
Source organism: Rana muscosa (assembly GCA_029206835.1). Taxonomy (NCBI): domain Eukaryota; kingdom Metazoa; phylum Chordata; class Amphibia; order Anura; family Ranidae; genus Rana; species Rana muscosa. The sequence continues at coordinate 487,435,404 of CM055121.1, forward strand.
TGTCTTGTTTGCACCGCCTGTATTCTGCTGTTCAGAGTATATAGGGCCTTTTTTTATTTGGGTGCGGGGTTCCCCTTAATATCCATACAAGACCCAAAGGGGCTGGTAGTGGGCTGGGGGGTACCCATGCCATTTTTCTCAATGATTTTCATCCATATTGCCGGGGCCAAACATTACATTAAAGCCACAAGCAGTTTTAAATGACTTTTTTCCTTTAGAAATGTCATTTTGTGCAGGGACAGTTCTAAACACGGGAAACACATGCCACTTCACAGGCATACTTTAGACACCCCCCAGGTACGATATTTAAAGGAATATTTCACTTTTTTTTTCACTTTATGCATCATTAAAATCACTGCTCCCGAAAAAACTGCCATTTTTAAAACGTATTTTTGCATTGATACATGTCCCCTGGGGCAGGACCCGGGTCCCCAAACCCTTTTTAGAACAATAACTTGCATATTAGCATTTATAATTAGCACTCTTGATTTCGAACGTTCGAGTCCATTGTATTTAATAGGGTTCTAAAGTTTGCGTGAACTTTCGGTCCATTCACAGGTTCTGGTGCGAACTGAACCGGGGGGTGTTTGGCTCATCCCTAGTGAAAAGTCTCCCTTGCACCTCAATCCACACTGTGTGTGCTAGCAGATCCCCTCATCCTCATTCCAGAAGGTCTAAAAGCATTTAGGGTGTAAGCAATTCCTCTCCATGGGTGGCTATATCATATCCTTTCTTCCAATCAGCAAGGCGATGGTTTATATGTCTGTCCACACTCTCTCCCACTATCCACTCTCCTCTCTTCCAGTGGGTGATATGGTTATACAAGAAAGTAAATCTTTATTGTGTAGTATTCAAATTGAAATTTATTATATAAAAATGTAGTAACTCACATTTAAAATCGATTACAACAGCATCAGAAACCATGAACTTCTGGGATCGTCAGAAAACCAGAAGTGATGTACCCAACTCCTTCCCGACTAGTTGTGTCACATCCAACGTGACTTCACAGGACCCTGGCCATAATGAAGCTACATTCATAAAAATGGTTAAACCAACATATAATAAAATAACAGGTAAACACAAAAAAAGCCTATATTACAAGGAGCTGAGTGGAACAAATTAAATCTCTTAAAGGGGCTGTAAAGGTTTGTTTTTTATTTTCTAAATAGGTTCCTTTAAGCTAATGCATTGTTGGTTGATGATAGGGGCAAGCTTACTGAGGAGAAACAGGAAGTGAGAAATTCAGACAAAGAAAAAAAACATTTATGCCCCATACACACGATCGTTTTTCATGCCGTTAAAAATGCCATTAAAAAAAATGGCCATTAAAAATGATCGTGTGTAGGCTCCAGAGCATTTTTAACGACGTGAAAAACGGGCATTAAAAATTTCGAACATGCTCTCTTTTTTCACGTCGTTTTTCATGTCGTTTTTTTTAATGACGTGAAAAACGATAGTGTGTATGCTTTAACGACGTGAAAAAAAACGCGCATGCTCAGAATCAAGTATGAGACAGGAGCGCTCGTTCTGGTAAAACTAGTGTTCGTAATGGAGATAGCACATTCGTCACGCAGTCACGGACTGAAAAGCACGAGACTGAAAAGAGCGAATCGTCGCTCAACAAACTTTACTAACATGAAGGGTGGCGCCATTCGAACGGAACTTCCCCTTTATAGTGCCGTCGTACGTGTTGTACGTCATTGCGCTTTGCTTGATCGTTTTTTAAAATGATCGTGTGTACGCAAGACAGGCTTGAGAGGAAACATGAAAAAAAACGAAGTGAAAAACGGCAAGAAAAAAAATGGCAAGAAAAACGATCGTGTGTATGGGGCATTAGAAGGGAAATCGAAGGAAAAGGTAAGTGAACCAACAATGCACTAGCTTAAAGGAACCTATTTAGAAAATAAAAAACGAACCTTTACAACCCCTTGAAGTGATGTATGCATCTAGTTTATATTATATGTGGTCTCTAACAAATCTTAATTTTATTGTATCCAATAATATGTCAGTTTGTAGAACCTTGTCATCTGGAACTATATACCCTTAAAAATTAAGAACAATCTTGAGGCACCCCAGTCTAAAATGTAAAAAACTAAACTGATAATTTTACATAATGCTGCAGCATCCACATGCGTAGGGCAGCCAGCGTTAGAGGTGATTTATTCTTCCAAAGTAAATACAGCTTTGCACACTGGTACTGACTAGTATTCCAGTGTTTCTTTTCTCCTTCAGTTTCTCTCCCTCACTCAGCTAATGTAACGCCAATGCTGATGGAGAGAGGTGGGGGTGAGGCAAACAAGGATGCAGTGCAGGCACTCAACATCCTCCTTATGAACCAATGAAGTCATTGCTTGTTAGGACACCAATGGCTACAAGGTTGTAATGGTGCACAATGTAAACCTGTGACTTTGTGTAACTAAAAGTCAGGCTGGATCGACCTGTTTGGTTGTATACAGTTTTTGTACAATTTTTAGTCCTTTCTCCAAGGCACCCCTGAAGAAACCTGAAGGCACTCTCGGGGTTCCTGGGCACCCTGGTTGAAAAATGCTACTCAGGAGCACAATAAAATTATTCAACACTGCTTCAGCACACCCCACAGACCCATTATTGTTTGCATTAGGTCTGTAAATGCCCTCTTCAGGGGCTTGAAAGGATAATTGCATTTGCTGCCGAGCAGTTCTTGCTTAAAGTGGAGCTCCACCCTAAATTACAAGTTCCTCTCATCGGAACCCTCCCCCCCTCCGGTGTCACAATTGACACCTTTCAGGGGGGAGGGGGGTGAAGATACCTGTCTAAGACAGGTATTTTCACCCACATCCGGGAGTCCTCTCTCCGGGAATCTGCGGGAGTGACGTCACTTCCCGCAGACTTCCCGTAGTGTTCTGGGAGACACTCGGCTCCCAGAACACAGGAGCACCAATCAGAACGGCGCAGCGCGACTCGCGCATGCGCCGTAGGGAACCGGGCATGAAGCCGCAGGGCTTCACTTCCTGGTTCCCTCAGCGAGGATGGCGGAGGGAGCAGCAGAGCGACGAGCGATCACTCGTCCTCTGCTGCGGACGTCGCTGGACTCCAGGACAGGTAAGTGTCCAAATATTAAAAGCCAGCAGCTGCTGTAGCTGTAGCTGCTGGCTTTTAATATTAATTTTTTCCGGCGGAGCTCCGCTTTAACATAAAAACTATCAAAGAATGGCAAGGGTAATTCATGAGAGCCAGTGACTCTGATTTATCAGATTGGACTTACTCTGCAGGAAACCAAAAACCATGTGCACTTTGCTAAGTTCTTTTCATTTTTCAGTTTTTGCAGAAAGCACTGTGCCCAGCACGAAACATGTCAGAATAGAACTTGTTCCCATTGGTAATTTTAATAAAGGAAGAACATTATTATGCATCTTGGTGTGTTCCATTCATGTTGGTGCAATTAATGGGGGACAAGCCGAACCTGCACCTGAGATGTGATTGTGGAGTGTGCAGCCTGATTTCATCTGGAGCAGCATGTTCAAATATTTGAGGTTGGATAGATACTTTTCACTTTTGGTAGTGTTTATTCTACTGTTGCTTATTGTCTATTTTGTAATACCTTTTCTATAAACATTATATCTTTTTTAACCACTTCCCTACTGTGCACGAAAACCCCCTTCCTGCCCAAGCCATTTTTCAGCTTTCAGCGCTGTGACATTTTGAATGACAATTGCGCGGTCGTGCAACGTGGCTCCCAAACGAAATTTGCGTCCTTTTTTTCCCACAAATAGAGCTTTCTTTTGTGGTATTTGATCACCTCTGCGGTTTTTATTTTTTGCGCTATAAACAAAAGAAGAGCGTCCAGTTTGGAAAAAAAACACTATTTTTTACTTTTTGCTATAATAAATACCCATTTTTTTTTGTAAAGAAAATTTTCCTCAGTTTAGGCCGATACGTATTCTTCTACATATTTTTGGTAAAAAAAAAAAAAAAATCGCAATAAGCGCATATTGATTGGTTTGCGCAAAAGTTTTAGCGTCTACAAAATAGGGGATAGATTTATAGCATTTTTTTTTTATTAGTAATGGCGGCGATCTGCGATTTTTATTGTGACTGCGATATTGCGGCGGACACATCGGACACTTTTGACACATTTTTGGGACCATTCACATTTATACAGCGATCCCTGCTATAAAAATGCATTGATTACTGTATAAATGTGATTGGCAGGGAAGGGGTTAACCACTAGGGGGCGGGAAGGGGTTAAATATGTTCCCTCTATGTGTTCTAACTGTGGGGGGAGGGGCAGGCCCGGATTTACTCCCTTTGCCGCCCCAAGGCCGGGTCCTTCAATGCCGCCCCCCCCACCATCACATAGGGGGGGGCGGGGGGCGACGCGGGGGGGGGGGGTAATCGATTTTTCGCAGACAATGACTGGTGTTGGTGCTTCAATCATTCCGGCACCATGGTTGTTATGGTGTCAGGATGAAATGCATTGTTTCTATCATTACATTGTAATATAAAAAGAAATAGTTCAACTCACCATAAAGCAGAATGGGTGGGAGCCCTGAGCGTGTCACTTGCCACCGTCGCTTGTCACCAGATGGGAATGTCACTTACCATGCTGCCTGCCACTACATGGGAATGTCACTTGCACTCTCTGCCCCCGTCTCTCACTCTCCATCTGCCTCTGTCTCTCTCTGCCTCTCTCTGCCTCTCTCTTTGTCTCTCTCTGCCTCTCTCTTTGTCTCTCTCTGCCTCTCTCTTTGTCTCTCTCTGCCTCTCTCTTTGCCTCTGTCTCTCTCTCTCTTTGCCTCTGTCTCTCTCTCTCTCTTTGCCTCTGTCTCTCTCTCTCTCTCTTTGCCTCTGTCTCTCTCTCTCTCTCTCTCTCTTTGCCTCTGTCTCTCTCTCTCTCTTTGCCTCTGTCTCTCTCTCTCTCTTTGCCTCTGTCTCTCTCTCTCTGCCTCTGTCTCTCTCTCTCTCTCTTTGCCTCTGTCTCTCTCTGCCTCTCTCTCGCTCTTTGCCTCTCTCTCGCTCTTTGCCTCTCTCTCGCTCTTTGCCTCTCTCTCGCTCTCTCTCTCGCTCTCTCTTTGCCTCTCTCGCTCTCTCTTTGCCTCTCTCGCTCTCTCTTTGCCTCTCTCGCTCTCTCAGTGCCTCTCTCGCTCTCTCAGTGCCTCTGTCTCTCGCTCTCTCAGTGCCTCTGTCTCTCGCTCTCTCAGTGCCTCTGTCTCTCTCTCTCAGTGCCTCTGTCTCTCTGCCTCACTCTCTCTTTGCCTCTGCCGCTCTGTCTCTGCCTCCGTCTCTCTCCCCAGTCTGTGTTCCTCCTCACCTGCTCTTCCTGCATCATGGACATAGGTCCGGAGGATAGGAGGAGGCGGCCGCCATGTTTGTTCAGTGTCCCGGGCACTGCGATTGGGCGTATGGAGGTCATGTGCAGAGGGGGGAGTTCAGGATCATGGACAGACCAGGCCCACACCGCACATGACCCCCATGGCCCAATCACAGTGCGCCGGACTTTGAAAAATGGCGGCCGGAGCTTCAGGCGGCCGGGGACACAGTAAATGAATTTTAGGAGGACTTGTCTCCTCCGCGGCGCCGCCCTTTCACACAGTGCCGCCCCGAGGCCTGGCCTTGTTGGCCTTGTGGGAAATCTGGCCCTGGGGAGGGGACTGACTGGGGGAGGTGACCGATGGTTGTCCCTATGTACAAGGGACACACCATCGGTCCCCTCTCCCTCACAGGACGTGGATCTCTGTGTTTACACACAGAGATCCACTTTCCTGCTCGTTTCCCGGGCAATCGCGGGTGCCCGGCGGCAATCGCGGCCGCCGGGCACGCGCACCGGGGCCTTGTGAACGCGGCGGCGCGCGCGTGCCTCCTAGCTCGTTTTAAAGGGAGGACGTCATATGACGTCCTCCCAGAACGAGAGTGTCCTCCGCCCGCTGTCAATTGACAGTTGGCGGGGGACAAGTGGTTAATATTATTAAACAATATGTCAACCCAAAATGTCAAATTCCTGATATGTCTATGTTGTACCATATGCTTATATAAAAAAAAAGTATCCTGTTATCTTAGTAATTCTTCCTTTGTGTGAAGTACCTGGTGTTCCTGCCAGTCACTTTGCTTTCCTATTAAAAACTGACCACATTAGGTGGTAGAGCACAGCATTGTCAGTTTTCTAGCTGTGCTGAGAACTCAGCCTGCTCTCCTCCAATGATCTGACTTTTGCTGACATGCCCCCCTGGGAAGACCAGTGTTCTGCTTTTTTCCCACCCCTAGCTCGCTAAGATCCTTATGCAGCTGAAAACAGAGTGCATGTAATCACTTAGAAAAAAAGGGGGAAAAAAAGTCTTTATAATGTTTTTATATGTATACACAAATGTTTTGCCTTTCATTTCTATTTTTAACTGAACATATTGTTTTATAAGGTAAGGTTCTACATATACTTTAAGATGAATGTCTGAATGCTCTAATCTGAAATCAAAGAATCTGTAAGGGCTACTGTATTTTTAAAACATTCCCGTCTGGAAGTGGAATGTCACAGACATTCTTAACCTCCCTGGCGGTATGATTCTGTCAGATTTTAGGTGCTGAAAGCGGTACAATTACTTTGCATGGAAATTTGGCGTTTTATATTGTAGGCCTGCAATTCTTAGGAATAACTCACTTAAATCTGTCCAAACAGGAGTCTAGTAGACATCCTGGGTATGATAAAGTTTGAAACACAAAATTATAAATTATAATATAATAAATAACTATAACTAATTATAACAAATGTAACGGACCCCTAAATTTAGGGGGTCGCTATGCCCAAATTTAAGGGACGGCCTGGGCTATAGTTTGGCTCAGGCCTTCTGATTTGATACTGGACTCTGCTCTGCTGTGGTGTTGTCTGGTGTACAGTTCCCCTTTGGCTTATGGGTGGCACTGTTGCTCAGGCTCGGGGGCCGAACCTCAGGTGACACAGTGGCGTGATTGGATGTCCTCCCTCGGCTGCCGTGCGGTGGGGGGGGTTCTCCTGCTGTGCATGCCGGGAGAGGGTATATAAGGGGCAGACGCCATGTTTTGAGAGGAGTGCCCGGGGAGAGGAGTGCCCGGGGGAGTGTGCCCCTTGGGGTGCGTGGACTGGCCGAGGAGTCTCGGGCATCTCTAGCTCGAGGCTACAATGTTCCAGGTAGGCCCAGTACCTTTAACTGGGTCTACAATCAGCACATTGGAGTCCCAGGGTGCCCAGGTGAGGGTACCCGCTCTGACCGAGAGGAAGCCAGGGAAGGATCGGTCCCACAGAGGAGACGAGTGATAGTAGGTTGCTGTCTCGGGAAAGGCCTGGTGACCTGTCAGAGGGAAGGATTCCTTACTCAACAAAGCTAACCCTGTAGAGTGCCCACTGGCATCATCTGTTCTCTAAATTCTACAGAGGGTTAAGGAAAGTTCTGGATTCAGGAATAACAGGATTCTGCTGCTATTAGAGGATCTCCTGAACCCGTCCCTGGAGGGGACAAAGTGATAGTACTGTTTGAGCTCCACTCCAGCTGCTAGAACTGTGAGAGGGATCTACCCGGGTGAGCTGAGCCCACTCGGGATCGAGTGGCGACGAGTGAGTCAAGTACTGTGTGCCTGAATCTACCTTCTAAATTCGCTAGCTTCTTTCTCTCTTCAATTTCCCGTTAACTGAAGAAAAGGAAAATAAACTCCTTGTTGGAGATAAAGTCGTGTGGACATTGGCCTTCTTGGGAAAGAATATAGACTTTTCCCTACATTCTAGGGACGAGAACTAGTGATGAGCCGAACACCCCCGGGTTCGGTTCGCACCAGAACCCGCGAACGGACCGAAAGTTCGTACGAACATTAGAACCCTATTAAATACAATGGATGCGAACGTTCGAATTCTAAAGTGCTAATTATAACAACTATTATGCATGTTATTGTCCTAAAAAGGGTTTGGGAACCCGGGTTGTGCACCAGGGGACATGTATCAATGCAAAAAGAAGTTTTAAAAACGGTCGTTTTTCGGGAGCAGTCATTTTAATGATGCATAAAGTGAAAAAAAAAAAGTCAAATATTCCTTTAAATATCGTACCTGGGGGGTGTCTAAAGTATGCCTGTGAAGTGCCACGTGTTTCCCGTGTTTAGAACTGTCCCTGCACAAAATTACATTTCTAAAGGAAAAAAAGCCATTTAAAACTGCTTGCGGCTTTAATGTAATGTCTGGTCCCGGTAATATGGATGAAAATCTTTAAGAAAAATGGCATAGCTACCCCATGACCCCCCCCCCCCCTACCCCAGCCCATTACCAGCCCCTTTGGGTCTTGTATGGATATTAAGGGGAACCCCGCACATAAAATAAAAAAGGCCCTATATACTCTGAACAGCCGTATACAGGCGGTGCATACAAGACAGGGACTGTAGGTTTGTTCTTATGTAGAATCTGTTTGTAATTTTGAACAGGTACATTGTTGAAGTGTAGCTCCAGCCCAAAAATCTATTTTTAAACTTTTTGGAAAACATAGGTAAGGGTTATCACCCCTGTAACATTTGTTTTGCTGTCTGTGCCCCTGTTCAGAACATTTCACCTCACTTTCCGTCCCAATGACAACTGTTTTTGAAATGTGGTGTTTTTCTTGAAACAAGGATTGCTGATAAAGCATCAGTACAGAGGAGACACCTTTCTCCCATATTTATTCTTACAGGAGAGAATTTTCCTGCCTAGTGGTAGATTTCCTCTCACTTCCTGTTGTCTTCTTGCGTTTGCAAGTAGGAGTCGTTTGTAAGTTGGATGTTTGAAAGTAGGGACCTGCCGTATATACTCTGCAGAAATAGGCCCCTTAGTTGTTGGTGTTGGCACAACACTGTAAGCACTCACAGTTACTCTTGGTTGGTGCTGGAACGCCCTGCTGTCAACTATTATATCAGGAATTTTAATTACATATAATTGTTGAACAGTGGTAGTAAAAATTGGGCCTTTGATGGTGGTGCTGGTGCCACAACACTGTAAGCCCTGACAGTTACTCTTGGTGGGTGCAGCAATGGGCCCTGCTGTGAATTATTAGATCAAGAATTGTAATTACATGCCCCTTTTGAACAGGGGCTGAAAAATTGGGCCTTTCGTGGTGGTGGTGGTGGTGGCGTTGCCACAACACTGTAAGCCCTCAGAGTTACTCTTGGTGGGTGCAGCAATGGGCCCTGCTGTGAATTATTAGATCAAGAATTGTAATTGCATGCCCCTGTTGAACAGGGGCTGAAAAATTGGGCCTTTCGTGGTGGTGGTGGTGGTGGTGGTGTTGCCACAACACTGTAAGCCCTCAGAGTTACTCTTGGTGGGTGCAGTAATGGGCCCTGCTGTGAATTATTAGATCAAGAATTGTAATTACATGCCCCTTTTGAACAGGGGCTGAAAAATTGGGCCTTTCGTGGTGGTGGTGGTGGTGGCGTTGCCACAACACTGTAAGCCCTCAGAGTTACTCTTGGTGGGTGCAGCAATGGGCCCTGCTGTGAATTATTAGATCAAGAATTGTAATTGCATGCCCCTGTTGAACAGGGGCTGAAAAATTGGGCCTTAGGCACTGGTGGCACAACACTACAACCCCTCACAGATACTGTACTTGGAGCACAGCAATGAGCCCTGTTGCAAAGTATTGCTTCAAAAATTGTAATGACACGCCCCTGTTAAACAGGGGCTGAAAAATTGGGCCTTAGGCACTGGTGCCACAACACTCCAACCCCTCACAGATACTGTACTTGGAGCACAGCAATGAGCCCTATGGCAAATTATTGCTAAAAAAATTGTAATTACACGCCCCTGTAAAACAGGGGCTGAAAAATTGGGCCTTAGCCACTGGTGGCGGCACCCATAAACAAAAATGATCTTCCAAGCTATCATCATCAATCGTATCATTGAGGACTCGGAGGAGGAGGATAGCCAGTCAACATAACAGCACAGGCACTCAGCATCAGCATCAGTCTTGAAGGGATGTGACATGTTAAAATCAATTAGTCTGTTATATCAGCATCAGGTGTGTGGTAGCTGGTGGTGATCCAAGACTGGTTCATCTTGATGAAAGTCAGTCGATCAACCGAGTCGGTGGACAGGCGCACCCTGTGATCCGTGACAAATCCTCCAGCAGCACTGAATGTGCGTTCCGAAAGAACGCTGGATGCAGGACAGGCCAGTAGCTCAATTGCATACTGTGCAAGCTCTGGCCAGTGATTCATCCTCAAGACCCAGTAAGCCAGAGGATTTTCGGTGGGGAAGGTGTCCAAGTCTGACCTTGCCCCTAGATATTCCTGCACCATGTTTATCAGACGCTGGCGATGGTTGCTGGAACCGATCATACTTTGGGGCTGCGGACTAAAGAATTGTCTGAACGCATCGGTCAGACGGCCACCTTCCCCACCGCTCCTTCTTTGACTGGCCGAAGCCTCAGCAACTCGTTGTCCAGGACCAGGAGTTTGTAACCTCCCAGTCTCTGGGAACGCGTTGCACAGACCTTTCTGCAAGGCCTCCCGGAGTTGTCTCATCCTCTGCTCCCTCTGCGATGGTAACATAAGGTCCGCAACCTTACCCTTGTACCGTGGATCAAGGAGAGTGGCCAGCCAGTAATGGTCCCTCTCCTTGATCCGAAGAATACGAGGATCCTTCCGCAGACTTTGCAGGATCAGGGAGGCCATGCAGCGTAGGTTTGCTGAGGCATTCGCTCCGGAGTCCTCTGGGTCACTAAGGACGACATGACCCGCAGCCACCTCCTCCCAGCCACGTACAAGTCCACTGGTTTCTTGGGACTGTAAATCATCCCTAAAAGACTGCTGCTGATGATGCTGAGTGCCAGCCTCCACCTCCATTCTGACACAATCCTCCTCCTCCTCCTCCTCCTCCTCCTCGTCCTCTTCCTGTGCGATGGGTGGGACAGAAGGAACACTGTCTGGGTAAAGGGGGCCTTGAGAGGCAAGGAAGTCCTCCTCTTCCTGCCTCTGTTCTGCCTCAAGTGCCCTGTCCATTATTCCACGCAGCGTGTGCTCCAACAGGTGGACAAGAGGTACAGTGTCACTGATGCATGCACTGTCACTGCTCACCATCCTCGTGGCCTCCTCAAATGGTGCCAGGACAGTGCATGCATCCCTGATCATGCCCCACTGGCGTGGAGAAAAAAAACCAAGCTCCCCTGAGCCTGTCCTGGTGCCGTAGTCGCACAGGTACTCATTGATGGCCCTCTGCTGCGTGTGCAGCCGCTGCAGCATGGCCAACGTTGAGTTCCACCTGGTGGGCATGTCACATATAAGGCGGTTCTTGGGCAGGTTCAACTCCTTTTGCAGCTCAGCCAGGCGAGCACTGGCATTATAAGATCTGCGGAAATGCACACAGACTTTCCTGGCCTGCCTCAGGACATCCTGTAAGCCCGGGTACCTGCCCAAGAACCGCTGCACCACCAGGTTAAGGACGTGAGCCACACAGGGCACATGGGTCAGTTGTCCCTGTCGGAGGGCGGAGAGGAGGTTGGTGCCATTGTCGCAAACCACCATTCCTGGCTTAAGCTGGCGTGGTGTCAACCACCTCTCGGCCTGTCCCTGCAGAGCAGACAGGACCTCTGCCCCAGTGTGGCTTCTGTCCCCCAAACACACCAGCGCAAGCACGGCATGGCATCTTTTTGCCTGCGTACTTGCGTAGCCCCTTGAACGCCTACGGAGCACCGCTGGTTCCGAGGACAAACCACAGGAAGAGGCCATGGAGGAAGAAGAGGAGGGGGTGGAGGAGAGAGGTGTGTCACAACCAGTAGTAGCATTTTGGAGGCGTGGCGGTGGAACAACCTCCAACACTACTGCACCTTGTCCTGCATCCTTCCCAGCTGCCAAAAGAGTGACCCAATGGGCCGTGAAAGAAAGGTAACGTCCCTGTCCATGCCTGCTGGACCATGAGTCAGCGGTAATATGCACCTTACCGCTGACCGCCCTGTCCAGCGAGGCCAAGACATTGCCTTCCACATGCCGGTAGAGAGCCGGAATAGCCTTCCGTGAGAAAAAGTGGCGTTTGGGAACCTGCCACTGAGGAACCGCACATTGCACAAACTCACGGAAGGGGGCCGAGTCTACCAACTGAAAAGGCAGCAGTTGAAGCGCTAGCAATTTAGCCAAGCTAGCATTCAACCGCTGGGCATGTGGATGGCTGGGAGTGAACTTCTTTCGACGGTCCAGCAGCTGGGGCAGGGAAATTTGCCTGCTAGAATCGGACGTCGGTGTACTGCTAGCAGAGTGGCCGCAAGTACTTGGCTGTGACACACCTAATTCTACACCTTCATTCCTCTCAGTGCATGTTTCAGAGAGGACTGAAGTTATAGTGGGGTTGGAGATCCCAGCTGATGCGGTGCAAGGAGAGGTCCGCTTTGTTCTTTGGTGTGGGTCTTTGAGGTAGGCTTGCCAACGAGCTGCATGGCAGGTCAACATATGTCTGGTCAGGCATGTGGTACCCAAGCGGCTGATGTTTTGGCCACGCGATATACGCTTGAGACATATGTTGCAAAAAGCAGCTGTGCGATCTGATGCACTAGCCTCAAAAAAGGCCCACACCAAAGAACTTTTTGAATGACGGGCAGAGGCAGCGCCCTGCACAGGCGGAGCTCTGCGGTGTGATTCCGTCGGTGTACTGCCCTTACGCTGGCCACCAAAGGGCATCCTGCCTCGTTGGAGATGTGCCTCCTCCTCATCCTCCTCCTCCTCCTCTCTCCTATTAGGCACCCACGTGGAGTCAGTGACCTCATCATCCCCTCCCTCCTCATCACTGGAGCCAATCTGGCAGTATGCTGCAGCTGCTGGAACATGACTGCCAGATTGGTGTCCTTCTAGAGCATCCCCTCTGTCTGCTCTCACGCTACTGCCTTCCTCTAGCTGGGTTTCATCATCAGACCCTTCGAAACGCTGGGCATCCTCCTGGAGCATGTACCCAACACTGTGCTCAAACAGTTCGGGGGACTCCTCAGGAGGAGGACATGGTGGGTCTAGGGAAGGAGTGACTGATGATGAGTCTGACATTGATACCAGGGAAGAGGACGCTTTGGCAGCTGCTTTTCCAGTACCCTGAGCCTGGGTGAGAGAGGATGAGGAGGAGGAGGAGGGCTTGGTCATCCACTCTACCAAGTCTTCGGCATGATGTGGCTCAACATGTCCAGCTGCCGAAAAGAAGGACAAGCGTGTCCCATGGCCATGTGCTGATGACAATGCACCGCGTCCACGACCAGCACTGTTGCCCCCAGACACAGAGCCTGCTTGCCCTCTTTTATTGCCTCCTGACTGTCTGCCTCTCCTTGTTTGCCTTCCAGACATTCTAATAGATGGCCTGCAGGAAGATGGGAAAAAAGCAATAAGGGTTACCTTCAGGTGTCCTTCTCTGTCCCTTTACTTAAGGATTTCTAAATATGGTTGAGGATGATTGCTTTTGCACAGAATAGCACAACGACAATTTCCCTGACTGTGCAAAAAAACAAGGATTTCAAAGATGGTTGATGAGGAATGCTTTAGCACACTATAGCACAAGGAGAATTCCCTCACTGTCCTTCCCTGTCCCTAGAAACAAGGATTCGCACAGTAAAACACACTGACACTCTCCCTACCTATAGTTTTCTGTCCCTAGAAAAAATGTTTTTTTAAAGCACACTATAGCACAAGGAGAATTTCACTCACTTTCCTTCTTTGTCCCTAGAAACAAGGTTTATCACAGTGAAAGAAACTGACACTCTTCCTTCCTATAGTTTTCTGTCCCTAGAAAAAAATGTTTTTTTAAAGCACACTATAGCACAAGGAGAATTCCCTCACTGTCCTTCCCTGTCCCTAGAAACAAGGATTCGCACAGTAAAAGACACTGACACTCTCCCTACCTATAGTTTTCTGTCCCTAGAAAAAATGTTTTTTTAAAGCACACTATAGCACAAGGAGAATTTCACTCACTTTCCTTCTTTGTCCCTAGAAACAAGGTTTATCACAGTGAAAGAAACTGACACTCTTCCTTCCTATAGTTTTCTGTCCCTAGAAAAAAATGTTTTTTTAAAGCACACTATAGCACAAGGAGAATTCCCTCACTGTCCTTCCCTGTCCCTAGAAACAAGGATTCGCACAGTAAAACACACTGACACTCTCCCTACCTATAGTTTTCTGTCCCTAGAAAAAATGTTTTTTTAAAGCACACTATAGCACAAGGAGAATTCCCTCACTGTCCTTCCCTGTCCCTAGAAACAAGGATTCGCACAGTAAAAGACACTGACACTCTCCCTACCTATAGTTTTCTGTCCCTAGAAAAAATGTTTTTTTAAAGCACACTATAGCACAAGGAGAATTTCACTCACTTTCCTTCTTTGTCCCTAGAAACAAGGTTTATCACAGTGAAAGAAACTGACACTCTTCCTTCCTATAGTTTTCTGTCCCTAGAAAAATTTTTTTTTTTAAAGCACACTATAGCACAAGGAGAATTCCCTCACTGTCCTTCCCTGTCCCTAGAAACAAGGATTCGCACAGTAAAACACACTGACACTCTCCCTACCTATAGTTTTCTGTCCCTAGAAAAAATGTTTTTTTAAAGCACACTATAGCACAAGGAGAATTTCACTCACTTTCCTTCTTTGTCCCTAGAAACAAGGTTTATCACAGTGAAAGAAACTGACACTCTTCCTTCCTATAGTTTTCTGTCCCTAGAAAAAAATGTTTTTTTAAAGCACACTATAGCACAAGGAGAATTCCCTCACTGTCCTTCCCTGTGCCTAGAAACAAGGATTCACACAGTAAAACACACTGACACTCTCCCTACCTATAGTTTTCTGTCCCTAGAAAAAATGTTTTTTTAAAGCACACTATAGCACAAGGAGAATTCCCTCACTGTCCTTCCCTGTCCCTAGAAACAAGGATTCGCACAGTAAAAGACACTGACACTCTCCCTACCTATAGTTTTCTGTCCCTAGAAAAAATGTTTTTTTAAAGCACACTATAGCACAAGGAGAATTTCACTCACTTTCCTTCTTTGTCCCTAGAAACAAGGTTTATCACAGTGAAAGAAACTGACACTCTTCCTTCCTATAGTTTTCTGTCCCTAGAAAAAAATGTTTTTTTAAAGCACACTATAGCACAAGGAGAATTCCCTCACTGTCCTTCCCTGTCCCTAGAAACAAGGATTCGCACAGTAAAAGACACTGACACTCTCCCTACCTATAGTTTTCTGTCCCTAGAAAAAATGTTTTTTTAAAGCCAACTATAGCACAAGGAGAATTTCACTCACTTTCCTTCTTTGTCCCTAGAAACAAGGTTTATCACAGTGAAAGAAACTGACACTCTTCCTTCCTATAGTTTTCTGTCCCTAGAAAAAAATGTTTTTTTAAAGCACACTATAGCACAAGGAGAATTCCCTCACTGTCCTTCCCTGTCCCTAGAAACAAGGATTCGCACAGTAAAACACACTGACACTCTCCCTACCTATAGTTTTCTGTCCCTAGAAAAAATGTTTTTTTAAAGCACACTATAGCACAAGGAGAATTCCCTCACTGTCCTTCCCTGTCCCTAGAAACAAGGATTCGCACAGTAAAAGACACTGACACTCTCCCTACCTATAGTTTTCTGTCCCTAGAAAAAATGTTTTTTTAAAGCACACTATAGCACAAGGAGAATTTCACTCACTTTCCTTCTTTGTCCCTAGAAACAAGGTTTATCACAGTGAAAGAAACTGACACTCTTCCTTCCTATAGTTTTCTGTCCCTAGAAAAAATTTTTTTTTTAAAGCACACTATAGCACAAGGAGAATTCCCTCACTGTCCTTCCCTGTCCCTAGAAACAAGGATTCGCACAGTAAAACACACTGACACTCTCCCTACCTATAGTTTTCTGTCCCTAGAAAAAATGTTTTTTTAAAGCACACTATAGCACAAGGAGAATTTCACTCACTTTCCTTCTTTGTCCCTAGAAACAAGGTTTATCACAGTGAAAGAAACTGACACTCTTCCTTCCTATAGTTTTCTGTCCCTAGAAAAAAATGTTTTTTTAAAGCACACTATAGCACAAGGAGAATTCCCTCACTGTCCTTCCCTGTCCCTAGAAACAAGGATTCGCACAGTAAAAGACACTGACACTCTCCCTACCTATAGTTTTCTGTCCCTAGAAAAAATGTTTTTTTAAAGCACACTATAGCACAAGGAGAATTTCACTCACTTTCCTTCTTTGTCCCTAGAAACAAGGTTTATCACAGTGAAAGAAACTGACACTCTTCCTTCCTATAGTTTTCTGTCCCTAGAAAAAAATGTTTTTTTAAAGCACACTATAGCACAAGGAGAATTCCCTCACTGTCCTTCCCTGTCCCTAGAAACAAGGATTCGCACAGTAAAACACACTGACACTCTCCCTACCTATAGTTTTCTGTCCCTAGAAAAAATGTTTTTTTAAAGCACACTATAGCACAAGGAGAATTCCCTCACTGTCCTTCCCTGTCCCTAGAAACAAGGATTCGCACAGTAAAAGACACTGACACTCTCCCTACCTATAGTTTTCTGTCCCTAGAAAAAATGTTTTTTTAAAGCACACTATAGCACAAGGAGAATTTCACTCACTTTCCTTCTTTGTCCCTAGAAACAAGGTTTATCACAGTGAAAGAAACTGACACTCTTCCTTCCTATAGTTTTCTGTCCCTAGAAAAAAATGTTTTTTTAAAGCACACTATAGCACAAGGAGAATTCCCTCACTGTCCTTCCCTGTCCCTAGAAACAAGGATTCGCACAGTAAAACACACTGACACTCTCCCTACCTATAGTTTTCTGTCCCTAGAAAAAATGTTTTTTTAAAGCACACTATAGCACAAGGAGAATTTCACTCACTTTCCTTCTTTGTCCCTAGAAACAAGGTTTATCACAGTGAAAGAAACTGACACTCTTCCTTCCTATAGTTTTTTGTCCCTAGAAAAAAATGTTTTTTTAAAGCACACTATAGCACAAGGAGAATTCCCTCACTGTCCTTCCCTGTCCCTAGAAACAAGGATTCGCACAGTAAAACACACTGACACTCTCCCTACCTATAGTTTTCTGTCCCTAGAAAAAATGTTTTTTTAAAGCACACTATAGCACAAGGAGAATTCCCTCACTGTCCTTCCCTGTCCCTAGAAATAAGGATTCGCACAGTAAAAGACACTGACACTCTCCCTACCTATAGTTTTCTGTCCCTAGAAAAAATGTTTTTTTAAAGCACACTATAGCACAAGGAGAATTTCACTCACTTTCCTTCTTTGTCCCTAGAAACAAGGTTTATCACAGTGAAAGAAACTGACACTCTTCCTTCCTATAGTTTTCTGTCCCTAGAAAATATTTTTTTTTTAAAGCACACTATAGCACAAGGAGAATTCCCTCACTGTCCTTCCCTGTCCCTAGAAACAAGGATTCGCACAGTAAAACACACTGACACTCTCCCTACCTATAGTTTTCTGTCCCTAGAAAAAATGTTTTTTTAAAGCACACTATAGCACAAGGAGAATTTCACTCACTTTCCTTCTTTGTCCCTAGAAACAAGGTTTATCACAGTGAAAGAAACTGACACTCTTCCTTCCTATAGTTTTCTGTCCCTAGAAAAAAATGTTTTTTTAAAGCACACTATAGCACAAGGAGAATTCCCTCACTGTCCTTCCCTGTCCCTAGAAACAAGGATTCACACAGTAAAACACACTGACACTCTCCCTACCTATAGTTTTCTGTCCCTAGAAAAAATGTTTTTTTAAAGCACACTATAGCACAAGGAGAATTTCACTCACTTTCCTTCTTTGTCCCTAGAAACAAGGTTTATCACAGTGAAAGAAACTGACACTCTTCCTTCCTATAGTTTTCTGTCCCTAGAAAAAAATGTTTTTTTAAAGCACACTATAGCACAAGGAGAATTCCCTCACTGTCCTTCCCTGTCCCTAGAAACAAGGATTCGCACAGTAAAACACACTGACACTCTCCCTACCTATAGTTTTCTGTCCCTAGAAAAAATGTTTTTTTAAAGCACACTATAGCACAAGGAGAATTCCCTCACTGTCCTTCCCTGTCCCTAGAAACAAGGATTTGCACAGTAAAAGACACTGACACTCTCCCTACCTATAGTTTTCTGTCCCTAGAAAAAATGTTTTTTTAAAGCACACTATAGCACAAGGAGAATTTCACTCACTTTCCTTCTTTGTCCCTAGAAACAAGGTTTATCACAGTGAAAGAAACTGACACTCTTCCTTCCTATAGTTTTCTGTCCCTAGAAAAAAATGTTTTTTTAAAGCACACTATAGCACAAGGAGAATTCCCTCACTGTCCTTCCCTGTCCCTAGAAACAAGGATTCGCACAGTAAAACACACTGACACTCTCCCTACCTATAGTTTTCTGTCCCTAGAAAAAATGTTTTTTTAAAGCACACTATAGCACAAGGAGAATTCCCTCACTGTCCTTCCCTGTCCCTAGAAACAAGGATTCACACAGTAAAAGACACTGACACTCTCCCTACCTATAGTTTTCTGTCCCTAGAAAAAATGTTTTTTTAAAGCACACTATAGCACAAGGAGAATTTCACTCACTTTCCTTCTTTTTCCCTAGAAACAAGGTTTATCACAGTGAAAGAAACTGACACTCTTCCTTCCTATAGTTTTCTGTCCCTAGAAAAAAATGTTTTTTTAAAGCACACTATAGCACAAGGAGAATTCCCTCACTGTCCTTCCCTGTCCCTAGAAACAAGGATTCGCACAGTAAAACACACTGACACTCTCCCTACCTATAGTTTTCTGTCCCTAGAAAAAATGTTTTTTTAAAGCACACTATAGCACAAGGAGAATTCCCTCACTGTCCTTCCCTGTCCCTAGAAACAAGGATTCGCACAGTAAAAGACACTGACACTCTCCCTACCTATAGTTTTCTGTCCCTAGAAAAAATGTTTTTTTAAAGCACACTATAGCACAAGGAGAATTTCACTCACTTTCCTTCTTTGTCCCTAGAAACAAGGTTTATCACAGTGAAAGAAACTGACACTCTTCCTTCCTATAGTTTTCTGTCCCTAGAAAAAAATGTTTTTTTAAAGCACACTATAGCACAAGGAGAATTCCCTCACTGTCCTTCTCTGTCCCTAGAAATAAGGATTCGCACAGTAAAACACACTGACACTCTCCCTACCTATAGTTTTCTGTCCCTAGAAAAAATGTTTTTTTAAAGCACACTATAGCACAAGGAGAATTCCCTCACTGTCCTTCCCTGTCCCTAGAAACAAGGATTCGCACAGTAAAAGACACTGACACTCTCCCTACCTATAGTTTTCTGTCCCTAGAAAAAATGTTTTTTTAAAGCACACTATAGCACAAGGAGAATTTCACTCACTTTCCTTCTTTGTCCCTAGAAACAAGGTTTATCACAGTGAAAGAAACTGACACTCTTCCTTCCTATAGTTTTCTGTCCCTAGAAAAAAATGTTTTTTTAAAGCACACTATAGCACAAGGAGAATTCCCTCACTGTCCTTCCCTGTCCCTAGAAACAAGGATTCAAACAGTAAAAGACACTGACACTCTCCCTACCTATAGTTTTCTGTCCCTAGAAAAAATGTTTTTTTAAAGCACACTATAGCACAAGGAGAATTTCACTCACTTTCCTTCTTTGTCCCTAGAAACAAGGTTTATCACAGTGAAAGAAACTGACACTCTTCCTTCCTATAGTTTTCTGTCCCTAGAAAAAAATGTTTTTTTAAAGCACACTATAGCACAAGGAGAATTCCCTCACTGTCCTTCCCTGTCCCTAGAAACAAGGATTCGCACAGTAAAACACACTGACACTCTCCCTACCTATAGTTTTCTGTCCCTAGAAAAAATGTTTTTTTAAAGCACACTATAGCACAAGGAGAATTCCCTCACTGTCCTTCCCTGTCCCTAGAAACAAGGATTCGCACAGTAAAAGACACTGACACTCTCCCTACCTATAGTTTTCTGTCCCTAGAAAAAATGTTTTTTTAAAGCACACTATAGCACAAGGAGAATTCCCTCACTGTCCTTCCCTGTCCCTAGAAACAAGGATTTGCACAGTAAAAGACACTGACACTCTCCCTACCTATAGTTTTCTGTCCCTAGAAAAAATGTTTTTTTAAAGCACACTATAGCACAAGGAGAATTTCACTCACTTTCCTTCTTTGTCCCTAGAAACAAGGTTTATCACAGTGAAAGAAACTGACACTCTTCCTTCCTATAGTTTTCTGTCCCTAGAAAAAAATGTTTTTTTAAAGCACACTATAGCACAAGGAGAATTCCCTCACTGTCCTTCTCTGTCCCTAGAAATAAGGATTCGCACAGTAAAACACACTGACACTCTCCCTACCTATAGTTTTCTGTCCCTAGAAAAAATGTTTTTTTAAAGCACACTATAGCACAAGGAGAATTCCCTTACTGTCCTTCCCTGTCCCTAGAAACAAGGATTCGCACAGTAAAAGACACTGACACTCTCCCTACCTATAGTTTTCTGTCCCTAGAAAAAATGTTTTTTTAAAGCACACTATAGCACAAGGAGAATTTCACTCACTTTCCTTCTTTGTCCCTAGAAACAAGGTTTATCACAGTGAAAGAAACTGACACTCTTCCTTCCTATAGTTTTCTGTCCCTAGAAAAAAATGTTTTTTTAAAGCACACTATAGCACAAGGAGAATTCCCTCACTGTCCTTCCCTGTCCCTAGAAACAAGGATTCGCACAGTAAAAGACACTGACACTCTCCCTACCTATAGTTTTCTGTCCCTAGAAAAAATGTTTTTTTAAAGCACACTATAGCACAAGGAGAATTTCACTCACTTTCCTTCTTTGTCCCTAGAAACAAGGTTTATCACAGTGAAAGAAACTGACACTCTTCCTCCCTATAGTTTTCTGTCCCTAGAAAAAAATGTTTTTTTAAATCACACTATAGCACAAGGAGAATTCCCTCACTGTCCTTCCCTGTCCCTAGAAACAAGGATTCGCACAGTAAAACACACTGACACTCTCCCTACCTATAGTTTTCTGTCCCTAGAAAAAATGTTTTTTTAAAGCACACTATAGCACAAGGAGAATTCCCTCACTGTCCTTCCCTGTCCCTAGAAACAAGGATTCGCACAGTAAAAGACACTGACACTCTCCCTACCTATAGTTTTCTGTCCCTAGAAAAAATGTTTTTTTAAAGCACACTATAGCACAAGGAGAATTTCACTCACTTTCCTTCTTTGTCCCTAGAAACAAGGTTTATCACAGTGAAAGAAACTGACACTCTTCCTTCCTATAGTTTTCTGTCCCTAGAAAAAAATGTTTTTTTAAAGCACACTATAGCACAAGGAGAATTCCCTCACTGTCCTTCCCTGTCCCTAGAAACAAGGATTCGCACAGTAAAACACACTGACACTCTCCCTACCTATAGTTTTCTGTCCCTAGAAAAAATGTTTTTTTAAAGCACACTATAGCACAAGGAGAATTCCCTCACTGTCCTTCCCTGTCCCTAGAAACAAGGATTTGCACAGTAAAAGACACTGACACTCTCCCTACCTATAGTTTTCTGTCCCTAGAAAAAATGTTTTTTTAAAGCACACTATAGCACAAGGAGAATTTCACTCACTTTCCTTCTTTGTCCCTAGAAACAAGGTTTATCACAGTGAAAGAAACTGACACTCTTCCTTCCTATAGTTTTCTGTCCCTAGAAAAAAATGTTTTTTTAAAGCACACTATAGCACAAGGAGAATTCCCTCACTGTCCTTCTCTGTCCCTAGAAATAAGGATTTGCACAGTAAAACACACTGACACTCTCCCTACCTATAGTTTTCTGTCCCTAGAAAAAATGTTTTTTTAAAGCACACTATAGCACAAGGAGAATTCCCTTACTGTCCTTCCCTGTCCCTAGAAACAAGGATTCGCACAGTAAAAGACACTGACACTCTCCCTACCTATAGTTTTCTGTCCCTAGAAAAAATGTTTTTTTAAAGCACACTATAGCACAAGGAGAATTTCACTCACTTTCCTTCTTTGTCCCTAGAAACAAGGTTTATCACAGTGAAAGAAACTGACACTCTTCCTTCCTATAGTTTTCTGTCCCTAGAAAAAAATGTTTTTTTAAAGCACACTATAGCACAAGGAGAATTCCCTCACTGTCCTTCCCTGTCCCTAGAAACAAGGATTCGCACAGTAAAAGACACTGACACTCTCCCTACCTATAGTTTTCTGTCCCTAGAAAAAATGTTTTTTTAAAGCACACTATAGCACAAGGAGAATTTCACTCACTTTCCTTCTTTGTCCCTAGAAACAAGGTTTATCACAGTGAAAGAAACTGACACTCTTCCTCCCTATAGTTTTCTGTCCCTAGAAAAAAATGTTTTTTTAAATCACACTATAGCACAAGGAGAATTCCCTCACTGTCCTTCCCTGTCCCTAGAAACAAGGATTCGCACAGTAAAACACACTGACACTCTCCCTACCTATAGTTTTCTGTCCCTAGAAAAAATGTTTTTTTAAAGCACACTATAGCACAAGGAGAATTCCCTCACTGTCCTTCCCTGTCCCTAGAAACAAGGATTCGCACAGTAAAAGACACTGACACTCTCCCTACCTATAGTTTTCTGTCCCTAGAAAAAATGTTTTTTTAAAGCACACTATAGCACAAGGAGAATTTCACTCACTTTCCTTCTTTGTCCCTAGAAACAAGGTTTATCACAGTGAAAGAAACTGACACTCTTCCTTCCTATAGTTTTCTGTCCCTAGAAAAAAATGTTTTTTTAAAGCACACTATAGCACAAGGAGAATTCCCTCACTGTCCTTCCCTGTCCCTAGAAACAAGGATTCGCACAGTAAAACACACTGACACTCTCCCTACCTATAGTTTTCTGTCCCTAGAATTTTTTTTTTTTTAAAGCACACTATAGCACAAGGAGAATTCCCTCACTGTCCTTCCCTGTCCCTAGAAACAAGGATTCGCACAGTAAAAGACACTGACACTCTCCCTACCTATAGTTTTCTGTCCCTAGAAAAAACGTTTTTTTAAAGCACACTATAGCACAAGGAGAATTTCACTCACTTTCCTTCTTTGTCCCTAGAAACAAGGTTTATCACAGTGAAAGAAACTGACACTCTTCCTTCCTATAGTTTTCTGTCCCTAGAAAAAAATGTTTTTTTAAAGCACACTATAGCACAAGTAGAATTCCCTCACTGTCCTTCCCTGTCCCTAGAAACAAGGATTCACACAGTAAAACACACTGACACTCTCCCTACCTATAGTTTTCTGTCCCTAGAAAAAATGTTTTTTTAAAGCACACTATAGCACAAGGAGAATTCCCTCACTGTCCTTCCCTGTCCCTAGAAACAAGGATTCGCACAGAAAAACACACTGACACTCTCCCTACCTATAGTTTTCTGTCCCTAGAAAAAATGTTTTTTTAAAGCACACTATAGCACAAGGAGAATTTCACTCACTTTCCTTCTTTGTCCCTAGAAACAAGGTTTATCACAGTGAAAGAAACTGACACTCTTCCTTCCTATAGTTTTCTGTCCCTAGAAAAATTTTTTTTTTTAAAGCACACTATAGCACAAGGAGAATTCCCTCACTGTCCTTCCCTGTCCCTAGAAACAAGGATTCGCACAGTAAAACACACTGACACTCTCCCTACCTATAGTTTTCTGTCCCTAGAAAAAATGTTTTTTTAAAGCACACTATAGCACAAGGAGAATTTCACTCACTTTCCTTCTTTGTCCCTAGAAACAAGGTTTATCACAGTGAAAGAAACTGACACTCTTCCTTCCTATAGTTTTCTGTCCCTAGAAAATTTTTTTTTTTTAAAGCACACTATAGCACAAGGAGAATTCCCTCACTGTCCTTCCCTGTCCCTAGAAACAAGGATTCGCACAGTAAAACACACTGACACTCTCCCTACCTATAGTTTTCTGTCCCTAGAAAAAATGTTTTTTTAAAGCACACTATAGCACAAGGAGAATTTCACTCACTTTCCTTCTTTGTCCCTAGAAACAAGGTTTATCACAGTGAAAGAAACTGACACTCTTCCTTCCTATAGTTTTCTGTCCCTAGAAAAAAATGTTTTTTTAAAGCACACTATAGCACAAGGAGAATTCCCTCACTGTCCTTCCCTGTCCCTAGAAACAAGGATTCACACAGTAAAACACACTGACACTCTCCCTACCTATAGTTTTCTGTCCCTAGAAAAAATGTTTTTTTAAAGCACACTATAGCACAAGGAGAATTTCACTCACTTTCCTTCTTTGTCCCTAGAAACAAGGTTTATCACAGTGAAAGAAACTGACACTCTTCCTTCCTATAGTTTTCTGTCCCTAGAAAAAAATGTTTTTTTTAAAGCACACTATAGCACAAGGAGAATTCCCTCACTGTCCTTCCCTGTCCCTAGAAACAAGGATTCGCACAGTAAAACACACTGACACTCTCCCTACCTATAGTTTTCTGTCCCTAGAAATTTTTTTTTTTAAAGCACACTATAGCACAAGGAGAATTCCCTCACTGTCCTTCCCTGTCCCTAGAAACAAGGATTCGCACAGTAAAAGACACTGACACTCTCCCTACCTATAGTTTTCTGTCCCTAGAAAAAATGTTTTTTTAAAGCACACTATAGCACAAGGAGAATTTCACTCACTTTCCTTCTTTGTCCCTAGAAACAAGGTTTATCACAGTGAAAGAAACTGACACTCTTCCTTCCTATAGTTTTCTGTCCCTAGAAAAAAATGTTTTTTTAAAGCACACTATAGCACAAGGAGAATTCCCTCACTGTCCTTCCCTGTCCCTAGAAACAAGGATTCGCACAGTAAAACACACTGACACTCTCCCTACCTATAGTTTTCTGTCCCTAGAAAAAATGTTTTTTTAAAGCACACTATAGCACAAGGAGAATTCCCTCACTGTCCTTCCCTGTCCCTAGAAACAAGGATTCACACAGTAAAAGACACTGACACTCTCCCTACCTATAGTTTTCTGTCCCTAGAAAAAATGTTTTTTTAAAGCACACTATAGCACAAGGAGAATTTCACTCACTTTCCTTCTTTGTCCCTAGAAACAAGGTTTATCACAGTGAAAGAAACTGACACTCTTCCTTCCTATAGTTTTCTGTCCCTAGAAAAAAATGTTTTTTTAAAGCACACTATAGCACAAGGAGAATTCCCTCACTGTCCTTCCCTGTCCCTAGAAACAAGGATTCGCACAGTAAAACACACTGACACTCTCCCTACCTATAGTTTTCTGTCCCTAGAAAAAATGTTTTTTTAAAGCACACTATAGCACAAGGAGAATTCCCTCACTGTCCTTCCCTGTCCCTAGAAACAAGGATTCGCACAGTAAAACACACTGACACTCTCCCTACCTATAGTTTTCTGTCCCTAAAAAAAATGTTTTTTTAAAGCACACTATAGCACAAGGAGAATTTCACTCACTTTCCTTCTTTGTCCCTAGAAACAAGGTTTATCACAGTGAAAGAAACTGACACTCTTCCTTCCTATAGTTTTCTGTCCCTAGAAAAAAATGTTTTTTTAAAGCACACTATAGCACAAGGAGAATTCCCTCACTGTCCTTCCCTGTCCCTAGAAACAAGGATTCACACAGTAAAAGACACTGACACTCTCCCTACCTATAGTTTTCTGTCCCTAGAAAAAATGTTTTTTTAAAGCACACTATAGCACAAGGAGAATTTCACTCACTTTCCTTCTTTGTCCCTAGAAACAAGGTTTATCACAGTGAAAGAAACTGACACTCTTCCTTCCTATAGTTTTCTGTCCCTAGAAAAAAATGTTTTTTTAAAGCACACTATAGCACAAGGAGAATTCCCTCACTGTCCTTCCCTGTCCCTAGAAACAAGGATTCGCACAGTAAAACACACTGACACTCTCCCTACCTATAGTTTTCTGTCCCTAGAAAAAATGTTTTTTTAAAGCACACTATAGCACAAGGAGAATTCCCTCACTGTCCTTCCCTGTCCCTAGAAACAAGGATTCGCACAGTAAAAGACACTGACACTCTCCCTACCTATAGTTTTCTGTCCCTAGAAAAAATGTTTTTTTAAAGCACACTATAGCACAAGGAGAATTTCACTCACTTTCCTTCTTTGTCCCTAGAAACAAGGTTTATCACAGTGAAAGAAACTGACACTCTTCCTTCCTATAGTTTTCTGTCCCTAGAAAAAAATGTTTTTTTAAAGCACACTATAGCACAAGGAGAATTCCCTCACTGTCCTTCCCTGTCCCTAGAAACAAGGATTCGCACAGTAAAAGACACTGACACTCTCCCTACCTATAGTTTTCTGTCCCTAGAAAAAATGTTTTTTTAAAGCACACTATAGCACAAGGAGAATTTCACTCACTTTCCTTCTTTGTCCCTAGAAACAAGGTTTATCACAGTGAAAGAAACTGACACTCTTCCTTCCTATAGTTTTCTGTCCCTAGAAAAAAATGTTTTTTTAAAGCACACTATAGCACAAGGAGAATTCCCTCACTGTCCTTCCCTGTCCCTAGAAACAAGGATTCGCACAGTAAAACACACTGACACTCTCCCTACCTATAGTTTTCTGTCCCTAGAAAAAATGTTTTTTTAAAGCACACTATAGCACAAGGAGAATTCCCTCACTGTCCTTCCCTGTCCCTAGAAACAAGGATTCGCACAGTAAAAGACACTGACACTCTCCCTACCTATAGTTTTCTGTCCCTAGAAAAAATGTTTTTTTAAAGCACACTATAGCACAAGGAGAATTTCACTCACTTTCCTTCTTTGTCCCTAGAAACAAGGTTTATCACAGTGAAAGAAACTGACACTCTTCCTTCCTATAGTTTTCTGTCCCTAGAAAAAAATGTTTTTTTAAAGCACACTATAGCACAAGGAGAATTCCCTCACTGTCCTTCCCTGTCCCTAGAAACAAGGATTCGCACAGTAAAACACACTGACACTCTCCCTACCTATAGTTTTCTGTCCCTAGAAAAAATGTTTTTTTAAAGCACACTATAGCACAAGGAGAATTCCCTCACTGTCCTTCCCTGTCCCTAGAAACAAGGATTCGCACAGTAAAAGACACTGACACTCTCCCTACCTATAGTTTTCTGTCCCTAGAAAAAATGTTTTTTTAAAGCACACTATAGCACAAGGAGAATTTCACTCACTTTCCTTCTTTGTCCCTAGAAACAAGGTTTATCACAGTGAAAGAAACTGACACTCTTCCTTCCTATAGTTTTCTGTCCCTAGAAAAAAATGTTTTTTTAAAGCACACTATAGCACAAGTAGAATTCCCTCACTGTCCTTCCCTGTCCCTAGAAACAAGGATTCACACAGTAAAACACACTGACGCTCTCCCTACCTATAGTTTTCTGTCCCTAGAAAAAATGTTTTTTTAAAGCACACTATAGCACAAGGAGAATTCCCTCACTGTCCTTCCCTGTCCCTAGAAACAAGGATTCGCACAGTAAAAGACACTGACACTCTCCCTACCTATAGTTTTCTGTCCCTAGAAAAAATGTTTTTTTAAAGCACACTATAGCACAAGGAGAATTTCACTCACTTTCCTTCTTTGTCCCTAGAAACAAGGTTTATCACAGTGAAAGAAACTGACACTCTTCCTTCCTATAGTTTTCTGTCCCTAGAAAAAAATGTTTTTTTAAAGCACACTATAGCACAAGGAGAATTCCCTCACTCTCCTTCCCTGTCCCTAGAAACAAGGATTCGCACAGAAAAACACACTGACACTCTCCCTACCTATAGTTTTCTGTCCCTAGAAAAAATGTTTTTTTAAAGCACACTATAGCACAAGGAGAATTTCACTCACTTTCCTTCTTTGTCCCTAGAAACAAGGTTTATCACAGTGAAATAAACTGACACTCTTCCTTCCTATAGTTTTCTGTCCCTAGAAAAAAATGTTTTTTTAAAGCACACTATAGCACAAGGAGAATTCCCTCACTGTCCTTCCCTGTCCCTAGAAACAAGGATTCGCACAGTAAAACACACTGACACTCTCCCTACCTATAGTTTTCTGTCCCTAGAAAAAATGTTTTTTTAAAGCACACTATAGCACAAGGAGAATTCCCTCACTGTCCTTCCCTGTCCCTAGAAACAAGGATTCGCACAGTAAAACACACTGACACTCTCCCTACCTATAGTTTTCTGTCCCTAGAAAAAATGTTTTTTTAAAGCACACTATAGCACAAGGAGAATTCCCTCACTGTCCTTCCCTGTCCCTAGAAACAAGGATTCGCACAGTAAAAGACACTGACACTCTCCCTACCTATAGTTTTCTGTCCCTAGAAAAAATGTTTTTTTAAAGCACACTATAGCACAAGGAGAATTTCACTCACTTTCCTTCTTTGTCCCTAGAAACAAGGTTTATCACAGTGAAAGAAACTGACACTCTTCCTTCCTATAGTTTTCTGTCCCTAGAAAAAAATGTTTTTTTAAAGCACACTATAGCACAAGGAGAATTCCCTCACTGTCCTTCCCTGTCCCTAGAAACAAGGATTCGCACAGTAAAACACACTGACACTCTCCCTACCTATAGTTTTCTGTCCCTAGAAAAAATGTTTTTTTAAAGCACACTATAGCACAAGGAGAATTCCCTCACTGTCCTTCCCTGTCCCTAGAAACAAGGATTCGCACAGTAAAACACACTGACACTCTCCCTACCTATAGTTTTCTGTCCCTAGAAAAAATGTTTTTTTAAAGCACACTATAGCACAAGGAGAATTCCCTCACTGTCCTTCCCTGTCCCTAGAAACAAGGATTCGCACAGTAAAACACACTGACACTCTCCCTACCTATCCTTCTCTTTCCCTAAACTAAAGGAATCCAGGTTAAGCAAGAAAAAAATAAATGTCACTGTCCCTGCCTATGTTTCTCTTTCCCTGCTCCGGAACACACTACACTAGGCCGCCGTGCTGGCGGCCTTTTATAGTGTGGGGCGTGTACTAAACACCCTCAGCAATAATTGGCCACAGGCATCCTGCCTGTGGCCAATCATTGCTCTCCTCGCTGCCGGCGCTGTGATTGGCCAAGCATGCGGGGTCACAGTGCATGCTTGGCCAATCACAGCGCCTGGATGACACTGCGATGGCGTAGTGCATTGTGGGCCGTTCGCGTCACTCGAATTTGGCGCGAACGGCCCAAATCGTTCGATCTTCGTCGAACGATCGAACAGCCGATGTTCGAGTCGAACGTATGTTCGACTCGAACACGAAGCTCATCCCTAACGAGAACTAGTGGAAGGAGGTAACTCGCTGCAGGACCCAAATCTGTGAACACCGCCTGACCTCTGATAAGGAGGACACAGGCTTGTGGCATGGTGTGTCCTACAACCGCAGGTAAAGGTAAGTGGGGGCAAAAGGATTGGTGTGCTACACAAATAATAATAAAAATTATTTAATAATGTATTCAAACCAAAAACACTGAAATTTGCTCAGTTGCAGAATTGTCGCTGTCATTAGATTTAGTGTTTGATGACAAATTTCCCCACAAATCGCTATCGCTCAATTCTGCAAGAGATTCTAATTTATTATCGCTGTTTTCTAGCTGGTCTAAAACCACTTTTGACATAAAGGGACACTTTTTGGTTGCTATGGACAATCTCCAGTTTCCAGGCAGAAAGAACAGTTTTTATAATATAAAACTGCATGCAGGGCACTGGACAGACCACTAGGGACAAAGGGGATGTGTAATTATTTGATACAGTACTGTAATCAGTAAGATTATAGTGTACTGTATCTATACTGTCTTTTTCACTTTTTGAATTTGGAGCCGAACTCCATCCCCGTGCGCCGCAACGTCGCAGGGAACGGAGCTCGGCACTCGGCAGTGTGAATCGAGCGAGACATGGCTCGCACACACTGCGGGGAGACATTGCAGGATCCAGGGGACAAGGTAAGTAACTCTCCCTGGTTACTGCGATGCAGCCCGAGCCAGACTCGGGATTACCGCTAAGGAGGTTAAAGGTCAAAACTACAACAGCAGATGCTGTGAAGGATGTGTGTGTCTGTTAAAATACATGTCGGCTACCATTTGTGTGTGTTAAACGTGTAGTTAAACAGCTCCATCTCAGTCCTTAGGTGCTTAAATTGTTGTCCTAGGAGCTGGAAAACCTCTTCTCAGTGTGAGGCTAATAGCATAAATCATCATAGTATGTGTGCTGTGTGTTTGTGTATACACACTGTATATACCAGGGCTTGACAAATTTGCTTGGAATCTAGGAGCCAGCTAAAAAAGTTAGGAGCCAGGAACGCGCCCCGTCCCGCCGAGCTCGCGTGCAAAAGCGAACTCATACGTGAGTAGCGCCCGCATATGAAAGCGGTGTTTAAACCACACGTGAGGTATCGCCGCGATTGGTAGAGCGAGAGCAATAATTCTAGCCCTAGACCTCCTCTGTAACTCAAAACATGCAACCTGTAGAATTTTTTAAACGTCGCCTATGGAGATTTTAAAGGGTAAAAGTTTGTCGCCATTCCACGAGCGGACGCAATTTTGAAGCGTGACATGTTGGGTATCAATTTACTCGGCGTAACATTATCTTTCACAATATAAAAAAAATTTGGACTTACTTTACAGTTGTCTTATTTTTTAATTAAAAAAAGTGTATTTTTTCCCAAAAAAGTGCTCTTGTAAGACCGCTGCGCAAATACGGTGTGACAGAAAGTATTGCAACGATTGCCATTTTATTCTCTAGGGTGTTAGAATAAAAATATATATATAATGTTTGGGGGTTCTAATTAGAGGGAAGGAGATGACAGTGAAAACAGACAGGGGAAGCACCATTAGCATTACTGGTTGTCTTGTCATACCAACGGCCACCACAAGATGTCGCCAGATCACAGAAGAAAGCATAGGCCTGCAGAAGGCCGCAAAGCCGCGGTCTCTATTACTGGCCTGTGCGGCCCGACGCAATCACGCGGCGGCGGGGGAGGGGGGGCGCACAGAGACACAGGATACCCCAGCTGTGCTGCCCCAGGCACCAGGTCGTTAATTCTAGTCGCAATTGCGACCTGGCGCCCGGGGTTTGTCGAACTCTGGTATATACGTATATACCATATATACAATGCCTTGAAAAAGTATTCATACCCCTTTTGTCATGTTGCAACCTAAAACGTAAATGTATTTTATTGGGATTTTATGTGATAGGCCAACACAAAGTGGCACATAATTGTGAAGTGGAAGGAAAATGATAAATGGTTTTCAACATTATTTACAAATAAATATGTGAAAAGCGTGGCATGCATTTGTATTCAGCCCCCCTGAGTCAATAATTTGTAGAACCACCTTTTGCAGCAGTTACAGCTGCAAGTCTTTTGGGGATGTCTCTACCAGCTTTGCACATTTAGAGAGTGACATTTTTGCCCATTCTTCTTTTCAAAATAGCTCAAGCTCTGTCAGAATGGATGGAGAGCATCTGTGAACAGCAATTTTCAAGTCTTGCCACAGATTCTCAATTGGATTTAGGTCTGGACTTTGACTGGGTCATTCTAACACATGAATATGCTTTGATCTCTAAACCATTCCATTGTAGCTCTGGCTGTATGTTTAGGGTTGTTGTCCTGCTGGAAGGTGAACCTCTGACCCAGTCTCAAGTCTTTTGCAAACTCTAACAGGTTTTCTTCTAAGATTGCCCTGTACTTGGCTCCATCCATCTTCCCATCAACTCTGGCCAGTTTCCCTGTCCCTGCTGACGAAAAAGCATCCCCACAACATGATGCTGCCACCACCTTGTTTCACAGTGGGGATGGTGTGTTCAGGGTGATGTGCATTGTTAGTTTTCTGCCACACATTGCGTTTTTCTTTTAGGCCAAAAAGTAACATTTTGGTCTCATCTGACCAGAGCATCTTCTTCCACATGTTTGCTGTGTCCCCCACATGGCTTCTTGCAAACTACAAACGTCCTTCTTATGGCTTTCTTTCAACAATGGCTTTCTTCTTGCCACTCTTCCATGAAGGCCAGATTTGTGGAGAGCATGACTAATAGTTGTCCTCTGGACAGATTCTCCCACCTGAGCTGTGGATCTCTGCAGCTCCTCCAGAGTTACCATGGGCCTCTTGGCTGCTTCTCTGATTAATGCTCTCCTTGACCAGCCTGTCAGTTTAGGTGGACGGCCATGTCTTGGTAGGTTTGCAGTTGTGCCATACTCTTTCCATTTTAGGATAATGAATTGAACAGTACTCCGTGAGATGTTCAAAGCCTGGGATATTTTTTTAGAACCTAACTCAACTTCTTCACAGCTCTATCCCTGACCTGTCTGATGTGTTCCTTGGCCTTCATGATGCTGTTTGTTCACTAAGGTTCTCTAACAAACCTCTGAGGGCTTCACATAGCAGCTGTATTTATACTGAGATTAAATTACACACAGGTGGACTCTATTTACTAATTAGGTGACTTCTAAAGGCAATTGGTTCCACTAGATTTTAGCTAGAGGTAACAGGTAAAGGGGGCTGAATACAAATGCACGCCACATTTTTCAGATATTTATTTGTATAAAAAAAAAAAAACATTTATCATTTTCCTTCCACTTCACAATTATGTGCCACTTTGTGTTAGGCCTCTTTCACACGGGACGGATCCATGCAGATCCGCCCTGTGAAGCGCCGCTTGCTCAGCGGGGATCACTCCGTTGATCCCCGCTGAGCCGACGGATGACTGGGCGGTCCCCGCACACTGTGCAGGGACCGCCCTGTCAGAGCGCCGCTCTCCCCTATGGGGAATCGGATGACGACGGACCGTAGAGTCCGTTGTCATCCGATCCGCTCCGCCGACGGGAGGAAAAATAGGGTTTTCCTCCGTCACACTTTGGCGGATCGGAGCGGGTCGGATGTCAGCGGACATGTCTCCGCTGACATCCGTGCCTCCATAGGGGTACATGGAGGATCCGTTTCAGATCCGCCTAAAAAACTGACAGGCGGACCTGAACGGACCTCCGTGTGAAAGGGGCCTAAGTCTATCAAATAAAATCCCAATAAAATACATTTACATTTTTGGTTGTAACATGACAAAATGTGAAAAATTTAAAGGGGTGTGAATACATTTCAAGGCACTGTATGTATATATTTATTTTCTTTTGAGGTTTAGGGGATATCTGAAAGCTAGAGTTCTGCTTTAAGTTATTTAGTAAAGGTTTTGTGACTAACACAGTACAACATTCTGCTACTACTATTGCTGGTTAGAAGTTTGGAGGCTGTGATTTCTGCCAAAGTGGGTTCTACTAAATAATAACTACTGACTGAGCCCACATTTTTGCACTTTAGGCTTTATTTTTTTTTCTAGGCTATTAAATTCAGCATATAAATAGTAAATGTGCTTTACATTTTGCAGAGACATGTTTACATTTGTTCCCTTGAGCAGTTATGCTAACTTTTTTATATGTGTAATTCAAGCAGGTGCCCAATTTTTTGTAGAAGGTGTGACAGCAGGAAGGTAAAGTCACCTGGTTGCATCCAGGGGGGTAGATATATTTCGCCCAGATTCAGGCTTTACGCCGACTTATACAACTAGGTGGAGAGTTGATGAAGCCCAGCTGAGGCTAGTGGGCTCATGGATGATTCATACCTCTAGGGAGAGTGCTGGGCGTCGTGCAGACAGGGAGTTGATGAGACCAGCTGAAGCTTGTCAGCTCATTTAGGCCTCTATAAGAACTCCCAGATTCATTAGGTGTTTGCTCATGCCTGGACCCAGACCTGTGTGGACTGTCTAGGGAGAGTGAACCCCTGTGCGGTGAGACAAAGCCTGTGTGGCTATTTGCTTGGACATTTAAAACCAGGGACTTAGGGACTAGGACAGCACTAGGCTGATCCCAGTTGTTAGTTAGGAAACCTGTATGTTTAGTCAGAGGTCAAGTTGACCAGGATTTATTTTATTTATGTTTCTTTTGCTTTGCTGTGTTTTGTCACTGTAAATAGAAAATAAACCGCACCTTTTTGATTTTGAAAACCACAACCTCCGTTTGCTGGGCCTGTTTTTGTGTGGGGAGCCCATCCCGGGGGTCACACACACCCGCTGCCGAGCTAACCCCCTCACAGTTGGTGGAGAACCAGTGGCAGTTTTTTTTTAAGCCAGCATGGAGGAGATACTGAAGCAGCTGGC
Organism: Rana muscosa; assembly: GCA_029206835.1. Lineage (NCBI taxonomy): Eukaryota > Metazoa > Chordata > Amphibia > Anura > Ranidae > Rana > Rana muscosa. The sequence goes on from CM055121.1 coordinate 487,469,411, forward strand.
TCTAGCAAATGCCAATCAACAGCAGACAAATGCAGGTTTGCAAAAGAGCCTTGCAGCTCAACAACAGAACTTCGCAGCCCAGCAGCAAGCTCATCAACAGAGCCTTGCAGCCCAGCAGCAGACAAACGCAACTTTGCAACAGAGTCTGGAGGCTCAGCAACAAGCCCAGCAGCAATCTGAGGCCCGCTTCATAGACCTGTTGCAGAAGCAAGAGCAGAGACTACAACAACAGATGGAAGCAGTAATGCAGCAACGTCCGCAGACCAGTGAGGAAAGCCGTCCCACTAATACCGCGTCCTTTGGGGTGAGTCGTTTATTGACAAAAATGACTGGAGAGGATGATCCAGAGGTATTTTTGACCACATTTGAAAGGACCGCTGAAAGAGAAAAGTGGCCTGAGGAGCAGTGGGCTGGACTGGTGGCTCCTCTGTTAACTGGTGAATCGCAGAAAGCTTACTATGACCTAGAGCCTAACCAAGCAAAAGACTATGTGATGCTAAAAGCTGAAATTTTGGCAAGGCTGGGTGTCACCCAGGCTGTCCGGGCTCAGCGTGTGCATAACTGGACTTTCCAGCTTGGAAAACCCCCCAGGTCTCAAATGTATGATCTCATTCACCTGAGCAGAAAGTGGCTACAGCCAGAGACTTTGTCCGCACCAAAGATTGTGGAACGTGTTGTAATGGATCGGTTTTTGAGAGCTCTTCCTACTGCCATCCAAAAGTGGGTAAGCCATGGAGATCCAGAGACGGCCGATGGTCTTGTGGATCGTGTGGAGAAATACTTGGCTACAGAGAACCTGACGGCCTCTTCCAGAGACACTCGGACTTTCCACCCTAAGACCAGACCATCCCCAGGGGCGGATAAGAGGATTCCAAGGGGTGAGGGTGGAGAGAGTGAGAGGGTGGGAGCTCTACCCCAAGTTTGGCGAGAACAGCCTGGGAAATCAGCGGCTCAAGAGGCGGCAAGAAGGATCGTTTGCTACCGCTGCCGGCAAGCGGGACATATTGCAGCCAATTGCCCGGTTGTGGAGGAACCCATGCAGTTTGACTTTCTGACGGGCAGACGTCAGTCACTGTGTGCGACAGTCGCATGCACTGCCATTCGAGGAACTGAGAAACATTTATGCAAAATGTGTGTTAATGGTAGAAATGTTGTGGTATTGCTGGATTCAGGTAGCCTTGTGACCCTGATAAAGGCTGAGTTAGTTAAAACAGAGGTCTTTGGGAATAGCAAGGTAGCTGTTATTTGTGTGCATGGGGACACCCGAGAGTATCCAGTGACTACAGTGTGTTTCGAGACCCCCAAAGGTACCCTCTCTCATCCAGTGGGCTTAGTATCTCAGTTACCGCATGACGCCATTGTGGGAAGGGATTTTCCGAAGTTCTGGGAACTGTGGGATGATCCTGAGCCCCCCACTGGTGCCCCTATGTACCAGGAATGTGATAGCCAGAACTCCCCTGAGAGTGGTGAGGACTCTCCGGAATTTCCCTTATCAGTATTGGCAGGGGAGACTCAAGAAACTGGAGAGGAGCCCACCTCCTCAGACGAAAACCTACCGTCTGTGGAGTTTTCTGATCTTGAGGTTCACAGGGAAAACTTTGCCACAGAACAGTTGAAAGACCCCGCCCTAATAAAGGCACGGGAAAACGTAGTGAAAATAGATGGCGAGTTAGTGAACCCAGATAATACCTGCACTTACCCATACTTCAGCGTAGAGAAGGACCTACTGTATCGGGTGGCAAAAAGGGCAGAAGAAACCGTTGAGCAGCTTGTGGTGCCCAAACCTTACAGGAAGTTGGTGTTGGAGTTGGCCCATGGGCACATTCTTGGAGGTCATCTGGGGACAGAGAAAACCCGAGAGAGGGTATTACAGAGATTCTATTGGCCGGGGGTGATGAAGGACATAGAAAATTATTGTTCCTCCTGCCCTGTGTGTCAGAGGTCGGCCCCGATGCCACATTTCCGTAGCCCGCTGGTCCCTCTACCCATCATTGAGGTCCCGTTTGAGAGGATCGCCATGGATTTGGTAGGGCCTATAATCAAGTCCGCTAGGGGGCATCAGTACATATTAGTTATAATGGACTATGCCACCCGTTATCCAGAAGCGATCCCTCTCCGAAATACCTCGGCCAAAACCATAGCCAAAGAGCTATCTCTTGTGTTTAGCCGGGTGGGTATTTGTAAAGAACTGCTTACGGACCAAGGTACACCCTTTATGTCCCGGGTTATGAAGGAGCTGTGTAAATTGTTCAAAGTGACGCAATTACGTACATCTGTGTATCACCCCCAAACCGATGGGCTGGTTGAAAGATTCAACAAAACCCTAAAACAAATGTTGAAGAAAGTGGTGGATAGAGATGGAAAGGATTGGGACTGTCTACTTCCTTATCTGATGTTTGCTATTAGGGAGGTGCCCCAATCCTCTACGGGATTCTCCCCCTTTGAGTTACTGTATGGGAGACACCCAAGAGGGCTGTTGGATATTGCCAAGGAAACTTGGGAAAGTGAGAGTTCTCCCCACAGGAGTGTGATTGAGCATGTCGCCCTGATGCAAGACCGAATTGCACAGGTAATGCCCATCGTGAAGGAACATTTGGCCCAAGCGCAGTTAGCACAGCAGAGAGTGTACAACCGTGGAGCCAAGACCCGTACCTTTTCCCCGGGGGATAGGATACTGGTACTTGTCCCTACGGTTGAAAGTAAATTCCTTGCCAAATGGCAAGGCCCCTATGAGATCATGGAAAAAGTGAGCGAAGTGAATTACAAGGTCAGACAACCAGGAAGGCGAAAGCCCCAACAGATCTATCACGTTAATCTGTTGAAAGCCTGGAGGGATAGAGAGTCCCTAGTCGCAGACACTTGGTCACCAGCTCAAACTGGTTGCGTGATTCCTGAGGTTGGAATAGCAGCCACCTTGTCACAACCCCAACAACAGGAGGTTAAGGAGTTTGTGCTTCGCAACAAGGAGGTATTCTCTGAGCTGCCGGGACAAACATCTGGGGTAGAGCATGACATCATTACCCCGCCCGGTGAAAGGGTGAAGTTAAAACCCTATCGGATCCCAGAGGCCCGACGGGAGGCAATACGGGAGGAAGTACAGAAAATGCTGAACTTAGGGGTGATAGAGGAGTCCCAAAGTGATTGGTCTAGTCCCATTGTGTTGGTGCCTAAACCGGATGGGAGCTGGCGATTTTGTAACGATTTTCGTCAGTTGAACAAAGTTACAAAATTTGACACCTACCCCATGCCACGTATAGATGAGTTGATCGACCGGCTGGGAACAGCCCGATACATGACGACTCTTGACCTCACAAAAGGGTATTGGCAAATCCCCCTGGCCAAGTCGGCCAAAGAGAAAACCGCATTTGTAACCCCAGACGGGGCGTTCCAATATAAAAGAATGCCGTTCGGGTTACAGAATGCGCCGGCCACATTCCAGCGGAAAATGGACCAGATGCTGAGGCCCCATCGGAAGTATGCTGCGGCTTACCTGGATGACGTAATTGTCCATAGCACAGATTGGGCCTCACATCTGCCAAAAGTGCAAGCAGTCCTGGACTCTGTTCGGGAAGCGGGGTTTACGGCTAACCCCAAGAAGTGTACCATTGGGCAGGAGGAGGCCAAATATCTTGGGTACACCATTGGGAGGGGAGTAATAAAACCCCAACTCAACAAAGTCGAGGCCATCCAGAGTTGGCCACGTCCCAACAGCAAGAAGCAGGTACGAGCCTTTCTGGGAATCGCTGGGTATTATCGGCGATTCATTCCCCACTTTGCTTCTAAGGCTGTGCCCCTAACCAACCTGACGAAGGGGAAAGGGTCGGTCATGATTAAATGGACCCCCGAGGCTGAGGCAGCATTCCAATTCTTGAAACAAGCCTTATGTAGCCAGCCAGTGTTGTACTCACCCGACTTCTCTAAAGACTTTGTCGTACAAAGTGATGCGTCAGATGTGGGGTTAGGAGCAGTATTGTCCCAGGTCTGGAACGGGGAAGAGCACCCAGTCATTTACCTCAGCAGGAAGTTGAAGTCCCATGAGGTAAATTACGCCACCGTTGAAAAGGAGTGTTTAGCGGTGAAGTGGGCTCTAGATTCCCTTCGGTACTACCTGCTAGGTAGGCACTTTGACATGGTTACGGATCACGCTCCGTTAAAGTGGATGGCTCAAAACAAGGAAACAAATAGAAGAGTGAATATGTGGTTCCTGGCCCTCCAGGAATTCAACTTCACAGTAAAGCATCGCCCTGGCGTTCAAATGGGGAATGTGGATGCTTTGTCTCGAGTACATGAATGCCTGATTGCTGGTGTTCCAACCCCGAGGTTAAAACAAGAGGGGGGGGTATGTGACAGCAGGAAGGTAAAGTCACCTGGTTGCATCCAGGGGGGTAGATATATTTCGCCCAGATTCAGGCTTTACGCCGACTTATACAACTAGGTGGAGAGTTGATGAAGCCCAGCTGAGGCTAGTGGGCTCATGGATGATTCATACCTCTAGGGAGAGTGCTGGGCGTCGTGCAGACAGGGAGTTGATGAGACCAGCTGAAGCTTGTCAGCTCATTTAGGCCTCTATAAGAACTCCCAGATTCATTAGGTGTTTGCTCATGCCTGGACCCAGACCTGTGTGGACTGTCTAGGGAGAGTGAACCCCTGTGCGGTGAGACAAAGCCTGTGTGGCTATTTGCTTGGACATTTAAAACCAGGGACTTAGGGACTAGGACAGCACTAGGCTGATCCCAGTTGTTAGTTAGGAAACCTGTATGTTTAGTCAGAGGTCAAGTTGACCAGGATTTATTTTATTTATGTTTCTTTTGCTTTGCTGTGTTTTGTCACTGTAAATAGAAAATAAACCACACCTTTTTGATTTTGAAAACCACAACCTCCGTTTGCTGGGCCTGTTTTTGTGTGGGGAGCCCATCCCGGGGGTCACACACACCCGCTGCCGAGCTAACCCCCTCACAAAGGCTATAAATATACTGTATATTTACAACCTTTCAGTAGGACATGTTGTTTATTTTTCAAGCAGGCTGGTTCAGAGAAATCTATTTATTTGATGTTGGAAAAACATCCAGCTGATAGTTGAGGAAGGATCCCAGAAAAACAAGCTTACCAGGACATTAAAAACAAATACATCCCTGAAAACTACAACTGTACAATAAAACTCCTGTTTCTTTATTAGCACCATGATTTTCTTTAAAACCTATCTCTGAGCAAAGCCTTCCACCCCTCTGCGAGCCGGGGTGGCATCTGACTTCGCTTAATTACAGCATTCGTTGGATCGGGGGCCCGATCGCTGGAGACACTGTGTGTGTGTGTGACACAGTTGGTGGAAGTTCCCAGACTGGGACCGCAGTCCGGGCGGGTGAGAGGGCGTATGCCCAAACCATATACTGTTACTGCTAATAGGCCTATAGACTGCCGTGGCCCACAAGTTGTTCCTGATACTTTCACTGAAGAATCTTATCAGAGCTGAACTCAGTTCGCATAGCAAAGTGTTTACCCCATCTTTACCTTTCCCATTGGATTACAAATTATACTCTGTTAATGTGCACCACCGTTAAAGACCTGCCGGTGAAGAAAAGAACATCATCCCCTATAGACTAAGTTGTAGATATCAGAACCAGGCTGGGTCAGTTTTTCTAATTTGTTTGGTTACTGCGCCACAGGACGCCTAGCTAACGGTCGCCCACGTGGCGCACTTGTTGCTGTTAACTCCATATTCATAGTGTGTTAGTGTTGCAGGGCTCTGCATTATATTTATATTTTGTGAACTGTGATAAATGTTAACCCCCCCTTTCTTATCAAAAGCTTAAGTAAATCTTATACCCCTTTTATACTATTATTGTCTCGATGTTTAATTACTCTCATACAGTATAAGAGTTTATTGCTGCCGTAACTAACTGTGCCAGTAGGGGGTCGAGTTAATTGCCGGGGGTTGGCGGAGCTGTCTTTCAGGGCCCAAACTAATCTGCGGCCTTCTTAAGTGAAGGTATCGCTACACGTGGGGGTTCTCGTCCGGATCCTGATGCAGCAGGTGAACGCCAGAAGTGCCGGCATGGACCCACAAACAGTAGAAGCATGGTGCAAAGCCTCTAACGCAGAGCCAAACCAGTCGATAGTCATCAGCCTCCCTGGGGAGGAATGGTCGACTGAGACGGTAGAGGAGTTAATGAAGTCAGTGTCCCCAGATCACACACCGTGGGTGACGGAGATAAAGTTAGACCCAGACATCTCATATCAGTATGCATTAGTGGAGTACTGGGACGGGATGCCAGAGGCCTGTAAGCGCAAGTGTGTGCGGACGCCAGTCAACAGAACCTATAGGTTGGCGCACGCAGTAACTGAAAAAAAGGAACCATTACCAACGGGATCACCGCAGGCTGCGGCCCGTACCCCACCGGAAAAAGGAGACAGGGCGACGCCTCCGGTGGCGCCTGCACCTGTCACTGCTATATCACCAGAACTGATAGGTGCGATAGGGGATCTGCTAACCAAGTGTCAGAAGGCAAGCACGGTGCATGTAGAGACTAGCTACCGGAGACTAAAGACATTCTCAGGGAAGCTCCCTGTCCCCGCAGGGGAAGAAGATTTTGACACCTGGGTGGAGCAGGCATTGCAGGCAGTAGAGGCATGGGAGGTGCCTGAAGCACAGAAGAGGCAACGAGTGATGGAAAGCCTTAAAGGCGCAGCAGCAGAAGCAGTGAAAAGTTTTCGGTTTGGGAATGCAGATTGCACGGCTCTAAACTGTCTAGCCATGCTGCAAGAAGAGTTTGGTCAATTGGAAAAGGTGACAGAGATGGTCTACCAATTTGAACATACTTTCCAACAACCAGAGGAGAAACTTTCCGAGTATGTTAGAAGACTAAACAGGTTGTTGTGCAAGATTGTGTTGAAGAAGGGGATGAAGCCCCAAGATACAGATGCGGCAAGAATGAAGCAAGTCTTAAAGGGAGCGCTACGCTCGGATCCAGTCTGGATGAGGAGGCGCTGCAACAGGACCAGCAGATGATTAACACAAATGTTGTACCCGCACCGGTGCTAGTCAATCCAGTGATGACCCCTGAAAGAGATTCGGAGATAGACACCCTAAAAGCTCAAATGTCCAAGGTGTTAGAGATGTTGACCTCTCTGATGGAAAAAGAGAGAGAGGGTCCCATGAGAGAAGTTCCAAGGAAGGAATTATTCCCAATTGCCTCAGCACCCGCATCTTTACAAGAATGGGGAGATATAGTCTGCTTTAACTGTGGAGGAATTGGACATATTGCGGCTACATGCTCCAGTCCCAAGAAGAAGAAAATAGACAACCGCAAGCCGGCGGGAAACTTCAGAGGGCCCCGGTGAAGGAGTCAACCGGGTGCCCATCACCTTCAGTGAGCTCCAAGCTGAAAGCAAAGCAGAAAATAACAGGAGATAAAACGCCTCGGGGGAAACACAACATTCCTCAACAGAGATACACCCCAGAGAAAGGGGGCAAGACCCCTCAGAAGAGGTACAGCACTCCCCAGAGGGGGTGCACACCTAAGAAAAATAATAATATCCCTCAGCGGGTCCCTACACCCAGTAAAAGGAGGGAAGTCAATGCATACCAGACTCAAGACTGAAGTCCAAAGGGGATTGGACGAGAGGAGGTTCAAAGAGAAAAAGTCTGAAGAAGTCGACCCCTGCCGGGCCATATCCGGAGAAGCTGGTAGGCCCATCTCCTATAGTATCCATTCAAGTGGAGGGAGTTTACACCAGAGCAATCTTGGATACTGGGGCGCAAGTGACCCTGCTATACAGAGATTTCTACGATAAGCACTTGAGTCACCTACCCATCCGGAAGATAGAGGGACTAGAGATATGTGGGATTGGAACCCAGAACTTCCCCTACGATGGCTATCTGCCTGTCAGGATGATCTTTGACCCATCTGTGGCTGGAAAAGCCGAAGTGTTTGACACCCTGGCGGTTGTGTGCCCTCGGCCGCTGGGAGCCAACACGAATTCCCTTATAATAGGGACGAACACGGATCTGGTCCGAAGACTTCTGACCCCTATAGTGAAAAAAGAATAGGAAGCGGCCACCAAGATCCACCCCATGCTGAAGACGGCTTACCAACGGCTGGTCTTAGAGCAGAAGACCCCAGGAGAGGGGATAGGGAAGGTGTGGAGACTTGGAAGAGGAGGGATAGTGTTGCAGCCCGGTGAAGTAACCTGTCTCAGAGCCAATGTGAAGCTTACTTGGGAGCAGCCCGGACCCTTTGTCATGTTGGAATCTGACCCAAGGGCAGGGTCCCACGGTCTGGAAGTGATACCAGAAGTGATTCCGCTGAAGGCCCTAAAGAAGGCCCATTGTAGAGTCCCAGTGAGTGTTAGGAACAATACAGATGGCCCCATGGAAATCCCAGCCAGGATGCTGCTGGGCCAGGTGAGCCCTGCTGCCCCTGTCAACCTGTCAGAGGTGTGCGAAGGAGGAGATGCTTGGGAGAAGATATCCATGGAAAACCCGAATCTGCCCAGGGCTTGGAAAGAGAGAGCCAAGGCCCAGTTGAACAGATGGGAGAAGATCTTCTCTAAAGATGAGTTCGATGTGGGGTGTGCAAGGAGTGCCACCCATCGGATCCGCCTCCAGGAAGATAAGCCCTTCAGAGAGAGGGTCAGGCGGGTCCCACTAGCAGATCTGGAGGATCTAAGGGAACAACTTGCAGAACTCAAGAGGACTGGCGTGATACGGGAGTCTAGAAGCCCCTATGCCTCTCCGATAGTGGTGGTCAGGAAGAAGAATGGGTCATTGAGGCTCTGTATCGACTACAGGACTCTAAACAGGAGAACCATACCCGACCAGTATACCACTCCGAGGATAGAGGATGCCCTACAGAGTTTGTCTGGAGCCAAGTGGTTCAGTGTTTTGGATCTCAAGAGCGGGTACTATCAGATCCTTATGCACCCAGAAGACAAGGAGAAGACAGCTTTCATAACCCCAGTGGGGTTCTTTGAATTCGACCGGATGCCTCAAGGTCTGTCTAGAGCCCCAGCTACCTTCCAACGTCTCATGGAGAAGACTGTAGGAGACATGAACCTTATTGAAGTCCTTGTATACCTGGATGATGTCATTGTCTTTGGAAGAACCCTGGAGGAGCACGAGGAGAGGCTGGAAAAAGTCTTGAGGAGACTCAGTGAGGAGGGACTCAAACTTTCGCCTGAGAAGTGTCGGTTCTACCAGTCTTCTGTGAACTACCTGGGGCACATAGTGTCTGAAGAAGGGGTGGCCACAGACCCCGAGAAATTGGAGGCAGTTACCTCCTGGCCACGACCCACCACAGTAACAGAACTCAGATCCTTCTTGGGGTTCTGCTCCTATTACAGGAGGTTTGTGGAGGGATTCGCCCGAATTGCTAGTAGGCTTGTGCACAACGGAAAAATTCGTTTAGTTTCGGTTCGTTTCTTTTCGGTCCTGTTGATTCGTAATCGTTCGTAATTTTGCTAGCCGTGATTTTTCGTGTTCGGACTAATTCGTATTTTCGAAAGTGAAATTTTTCGTTGAATCGGAATGATTCGTATTACTGAAAGCCTTATATTTAGTTGATTTATAATTCGTACTTTCGGTAGAGTACATTGTTTTTCGTTGATTCTGGACACAACTTTCGTAACTTTTTTTGGGTTTGTTGATTCGTAATTTTCCGTGTCTCTCTCACAACGACGCTGCCCTATTATGCCTAATGTGTTTCGAATGGATTTGTACTTTTCATACATACATAGCGGTTATTTGTAACGATTCGTAATCTCGTATTTTACTTTAGTTTTTGTACATGCGCCTATAGCCTCCGCCCCTGTACACCAATTCATACTTTCGGTAGAGTATATTGTTTTTCGTTGATTCTGGAAACAACTCCTACTTTCGTAACTTTTTTTGGGTTCGTTGATTCGTAATTTTCCGTGTCTCTCTCACAACGACGCTGCCCTATTATGCCAAATGTGCTTCGATTGGATTTGTACTTTTCTAAATAAATAGCGGTTATTTGTAACGATTCGAAATCTCGTATTTTACTTTCGTTTTTGACATGCGGCTATAGCATTAGCCTCCGCCCCCCCTGTACACCATTTTGAGAGGGAGTTCAGCACGGTGAGGGAGAAGCAGAGAGCAGAGCAGAGTGTTGTTGTGCTTCGAATGGATTCGTACATTCGTAACTTTTTTTGGTCGTTGATTCGAAAATTTACATGTCTGACAGTGGCGCTGCGTGCTTCGAATGGATTCGTACTTTTCTAATACATCGCAGTTATTCGTAACTATTCTAAATCTCGATTTTTTACTTTCGTTTTTGACATGTGCCTAATGCCTAGTCTCCGCCCCTGTATGTCATTTTGAGAGGTTGTATAGTGGTGAAGTGAGGGAGGAGCAGAGAGCAGAGCAGAGAGCAGAGCAGAGAGTGTTATTGTGTTAGATGTGTGATTGTTTTTGTTTGTTTTGGTGAATTAGAATGTCTGGGAGTGAGAATGGACGTGTGAGTCTTGTGAGTGAGAATGTTGGTGTTGGTATGAGAGTTGTTGGTGAGAGTGGGGGGAGCAGAGAAGTGGAGGGGAGCAGAGAAGTGGAGGAGGGGACTCAGGGGAGAGGAGGAGTGTAGTTGAGGAGAGGCATGGAGGGGAGAGGAGGAGTGTAGGGGAGGGGAGGTGTGGAGGGGACTCAGGGAAGAGGAGGAGTGTAGTGGAGGAGAGGCACGGAGGGGAGAGGAGTGTAGTGGAGGAGAGGCATGGAGGGGAGAGGAGTGTAGTTGAGGAGAGGCATGGAGGGGAGAGGAGGAGTGTAGGGGAGGAGGGGCGTGGAGGGAAGGGGAGGAGTGGAGGGGACTCAGGGAAGAGGAGGAGTGTAGTGGAGGAGAGGCATGGAGGGGAGAGGAGTGTAGTGGAGGAGAGGCATGGAGGGGAGAGGAGGAGTGTAGGGGAGGAGGGGCGTGGAGGGAAGGGGAGGAGTGGAGGGGACTCAGGGAAGAGGAGGAGTGTAGTGGAGGAGAGGCATGGAGGGGAGAGGAGGAGTGTAGGGGAGGAGGGGCGTGAAAAGAAGGGGAGGAGTGGAGGGGACTCAGGGAAGAGGAGGAGTGTAGTGGAGGAGAGGCATGGAGGGGAGAGGAGTGTAGTGGAGGAGAGGCATGGAGGGGAGAGGAGTGTAGGGGAGGAGGGGTGTGGAGGGGAGCGGAGGCGTGGAGGGGAGAGGAGTGGAGGTGAGAGGAGGATCAGTGGGGGGTTGAGGAGAGAAGAGGAGGCATGGAGGGGAGAGGAGGGAAGAGGAGGTGTAGAGGGGAGAGTAGAGAAGAGTAAGCGTGGAGGGAAGAGGAGGCTTGGAGGAGAGGAGAGGCGTGAAGGGGAGAGTAAGAGTGGAGGTGAACGGAGGCGTGGAGTGGAGCCAAGGCATGGAAGAGAGCATGCCCATGGAGGTGGAGTGGAGCGGGAGCATGGCAAAAAAAAGAGGCAAGTGTCCACCCCTACATCAGAAGAGAATTCTGACGCCGACCTGCAGCAGCACCAGCGAACCAAGAGACAGAAAACATCAAGGGGGCCCGTATTTACCCCAGAGGAGAATTCTGCATTGGTTGCTGCAGTGAACATAGAAAAAGTGAGACTCTTCAGCCTAAATGTCTCAACCTCTGCGAAGAGAGCAGCCTGGGAACGAGTCCGGGACTCAGTGAATGCAGTCTCCAAGGTTCGCAGGGCCACCGATGGTGTCGGGCACAGGTAAGTATTCAAATATTATATCACTCTTAGAACACACCACATATATGTGAAAAATACACAGTATAGTAGTTAGTCAATAGTCAATAAACTGATTTGAACGTAACACAAATATTTATTTGGCACAGAAAAGTAACATGTAAAATAAAAATAATATTGTTGTAACGTGTATTAACTATACTGTATCTTTTTTTCATTTGCAGGTTTTATGATTGCCGGGCATCAGTTCATAAAAAGATAGAGAAGCATCTTCTGGCCCAGTCTACTGGAGGAAAGGCTGTGGTCTTCAGACAGTGGGAGGCAGAGCTGAGAGATGGCCTGCTTGCAGATGAGGATGTCCCTGGAGTCAGCAGAAAGGGTCAAGCCGAGCATCAGAGAGCTGGTGAGTAAAATAAAATATATCATTATATATTGCAGTTATATGGTTGTTTCCAGCTCACTATTTTTTTTATGACTACGCATGTGAGACTTACGTTTTGCTTTACATTCATGTTTTCCAGATCGAGCAACGTCATCTGTGGAGGGAACAGCTCCAAGTTCGTGCCCTCAAGATTCTGGCAGTGGTGGTGGTGAGTAGTACCTACCTAACATAAACACAAAGCAAACATAATAATAAACATAGTAACAAACATCTATTTAACATTTAAAGCAGACATCACTAAATGGCGGACTGTGGGCTAAATGCATACGAGACACTGTGCCATCCAGACCGCCACAGTCCAGCCATTTATGTGCCGTTCTGCACACAGAGCCGGAGACACATCAGATCTGAATATTGGGCAAGAACGGAGCTTCAGAAGATAACTTTCCAAGTTAACCAGCAGGTGATTGGTTGCTAGGCAGCCCTAGCAACCAATCACCTGCTGGTTAACTTCAGCACCTCCCGCTCCTGCCCACTATTCAGTGATGCTGTGTCTCCCATTGTGTCTCCAGCTCTGTGAGCTCAAATAATGCAAGGGGCAGAGCTGTGGAGGCTGTATTCTGACGGGGGCAGAGCTGGGAGGTTAAGATGGGAAACTGGCAGAGATGCAGGGTGCTGTGTAATGTGAAGGGGCCCAGAGATGCAGGGTGCTGTGTAATGTGAAGGGGGCCAGAGATGCAGGGTGCTGTGTAATGTGAAGGGGCCCAGAGATGCAGGGTGCTGTGTAATGTGAAGGGGGCCAGAGATGCAGGGTGCTGTGTAATGTGAAGAGGGCCAGAGATGCAGGGTGCTGTGTAATGTGAAGGGGGCCAGAGTTGCAGGGGGCTGTGATGTGAAGGAGGGCAGTGGACAAAGCTGTGTGGCGGTGCTGTGAAGGTGGCAGAGAAGATTAAGATACCATTGTGAACGGAGGTTCAGAACACTACTGTAAACTGTGATGTGAAGGGGGATTGTGATATGCCGGGGACTAAGGAAACTGATGTAAGAATGGGATGGAGAAATAAGAGAGGAGGGGCTGTCAAAGCACAAACCATTGAGCAATGATTTGTCCTCTTACCTGGGACTTGCTAGGATCCTTTTTTGTTATGAAGTCAGATTTACGACATCTGGCTTCTGCTGTGCTGCCGAAGCCGGGTGACAATCCTCTGCCGTCCATTCTCTGGCTGAGAGATTAGCTGATTGTACTCGGCCAATAAATGGCACACTGTGCAAGGAAATAAAAAAAAAATAAAGCTCAAATAAGTCCTGTAGCATACCACTTCCCGCAAAACAATGTATCTGTCCAGTTCTTTGAGGAAGTGGTTGTACCGGGGTGATAAGCAGCTGCAGCCGTCACCCCGGTACCGCTTTTTAGATCTGGTGGTCGGCTTTGTTATGATAACAACTGATGCGGCTCAGAAGCTGCTCAGCTGTCATCATAAGGAGTGGGAGGGGACACGACAAGCCCCCCGCCCGCCGCCTTACACCGCTTCGCCCGGGTCTCCAGTCCGGAGCGACCAGAGTTGCAAACAAAGCCGGAATCGGCTTCAATCGAGTCTCCAATGTAGTAACTCAGAAGTTACGTACTCTTTTACTTGGCTGCCAATGGCGCCGATATGAAAAAATCCACAGTATTCAAATATGCGGATTTTTGCTTTTTGAATACTTGTACATGCAAAGGAGGGATTTGGGGATTGGGATTTTTTTTAAAGTAAAACTTGAAAAAATAAACAAAAAAGAACAAAAAAAATTATTTGAAAGTGCCCCGCATGCTCGCTTACCAAAGAAAACACATATGTGGCGCCCGCAAATGTAAATGGTGTTCAAATCACACGTGAGGTATCGCCGCAATCCTCACATCGAGAGAAATAATTATAGCAAAAGATCTCCTCTGTAACTCTAAACTGGTAATCGTAAAACAAAAATTACATGCTCATCTATAGTGATTTTTAAGTACTGTAGTTTCTCGCCATTCCAAGAGCGTTTGCAATTTTAAACCATAACATGTTCGATATCTATTTACTTGGAGTAACATCGTCTATCGCAATATCCCAAAAAATTGGGCTAAATAAATTTAATGTAAATTTATTTTTTTAATTCAGTAAATTTTTCCCCAAAAATTGCTTTTGAAAGGCCGCTGTGCAAATACATATATTATATATATATATATATATATATATATATATATATATATATATATATATAATGTTTGTGGTTCTCAGTAATTTTCTAGCAAAAAATAATGATTTTAAATTGTAAACAATAACTGTCAGAAATAGGCTTGGTCCAGAAGTGGTTACCTTAACTCTTTTATTCTATCTTTAACAGAAAGCCTGAGCCATATCCCGAACCCTCCAGCGTCAGCTTCTGTCAGGAAGCAGCGGCCCATTACTCCTCAACGTAAGTAGAATACGCAAGCTGCCAATATAAAGAAACAGGACACAAGGCACCATCATCATCCACACTTTACAAACAAGCATTATAAAACACAAAAAAAGCTACGGTATTTAACAACCATCCATTTTTAAGTTCATACACACACACACACCTCAAACTAGGGGTCGACCGATTATTGGTGGCCACTTTTTTGTAATAATCGTTATCGTTGACAAACTTACCAATTGAATATAGTGCTTCGAGGTGTTGTACTGGGGTGATGCTTGCAGCAGCAGACATCACCTGGTACCGTTTTTTAACAACCAATGTGACGAAGCAGCCGCTTGTCTGTTATTACAAACAGCCGGAGGGGATGTCCTCCCCAGAAGTGCAGTCGCTGTAAATCTGAGGAGAAACTCTGAAATGAGGGGAAGCTCTGCTGATTTTATCATCCAATCATGTACAAGCAAACATTCTGTTTTTTTATTTTCCTTGCATGTCCCCCTCAGATCTACAGCGACTGCACTTCCAAGTGCACTTGTAGTGGAAAGTGTATTTTCCTTTAGTAAATAGACCCCACTGTTTGTATTGTAACCTATGATTGTTTATTCTATTACATTCTTTTTTTCTATTACAAGGGATGTTTACATTCCTTGTAATAGGAATATATGTGACACAAAATGTATTTATTTTTTAAAGGACAGTGTCCTATAAAAAATAAAAAGTTAAATAAATATTTTTATTCAAATCTCTAGAAATCTATTTCTTTGAATGCTATCATCAACATTGGCTATCTCGTCTATTTCAGATCAACAAGACCAGTCAGAGGGGAGAGCGCAGTGCAGCTCGCCTCGCTCACCTGTCCTTATTTGCGAGGGCATTGAGCTCCAGAATGAGCCAGAGCTGACCCCTGTGATTACCGATACTCCGGACTTCTCCCCATGGCCAGAGGAGGAGGTCACGGTTCCCGCATCCTGCCACCATCTGATGCTGCCCCTGGTGTGCCTCTACAGGAGCAGCCACAGCTGTTGCCTCCTCCTACCCAGATGGCACTGGCACCTACTGCTGTACCGCCTGGACCAGCAACTGTCCATGATGCAGAGCATCAGAGGGTCGTCACAGGACTTCAGAGGCAGGCAAGTGACAATAGAAGGATGTCATGGCGGGACATCAGGAGATTAACCCGATCATTGAACTTGTAGCCAGGCAACAGACTGACAATATGGAGCGTATGTTGGCCCGGGTAAACCAACAGCATAACCAGGCAATGGAGCATTTAAGACTGTCTTTGATGGAAGCAATTTCCAGGCACAATGCTCCATTGCCTGGGAGCTCGTCTGGTAGTAGTACTCAGAGCAGCAGAGAACCCTCTCCTTAGGAAATCTGAGGGCTAGTTCTTCCTCTGCTCCAGGACCCAAGGCAGCTCAGCTCACCTTTTTGTTATTAATAGTTGTATATATGTATACGTGTTAACATACATGTTTTTTTTCTACGTTTGTTTGTGCAAATAAATAAATGCAAATAATTTTTGCCTAATAAAAGCATACTTTAGTGCTTATATATTGATGATTATTATGTGACATTGTACACTTTATTACATATCTGGTTGCTTAATATAAAAAATCACATGCTATCACACATGGTAATCAACTTAAACAGTTAAAAGAACATCCTTGCCAGTTGTCACCAACAACTTCATTTAGGTTTAGCTAGGTATTATACTGCCTCGCTGACCTTAGTATTCTCTTTCTTTTTTCGCATCATTATATGTTGTAGTTCAAAGTTGCAGTAACAGAAATGGAAATAGTATTAGTCGAGTCGTGATGAAGATGGCTAATACTATTTCCATTTCTGTTACTGCAACTTTGAACTACAACATATAATGATCTGGAAAAGTGTATAAGTGTTCTATACAGCTGTTCTGATTTTATGTTTGAAAGGAACATGCATCATTTGAGATTCCCTCTACGTATGGATACGTCTGATACCGGTATTGAATGGATACAAGTAATCTTTTATCTGTACTCGTCAATACCAAATACCATTACCTGCGTCCAGGTGCCGCGAGGGAGCTTGGCGCCAGCTTCCCTGCCAACCAAGAATCCGGGAGGCCTGGCTTCCTGATAAGCTGTGAAGCCGGCGTCACGCTCTCTAACAGCACCTGGATGCACCTGAAAGGTCTTTGGTATTGACGACAAGTACAGATAAAAAATTACTCGTATCCAATACTGCTATCGTGCATCCCTACAGTACATACAAGTTTGCCGTTATTCATACATCCTAAAAGATGTGTATGGTTAATACATACCTGTGAAGTCTTCGACTTGTATGTGTCTGTCATGAAGAAGCCTCATCCACTCATTCCAGTGGTACTTTCACTAAATTGGCAAATAAAACAAGAGTTACATAAATGAATGGAAATCAATGATGGATATGGGAGTAAGTGGGCAGGAGAGCAGGTACTCACCTTCTGACTCACGGCAACGCAATTACAGTCTTTCCTTCCTTGTCGTGGGTGATGACTTTCCATAGTGCCAACTTACATGTGCCATGTTGCCAACACTGTGGCCTGGAGATTACATGAATATCTTGGTGGACTGGATATATTAGCATTAGCAGCAAAATCTCCTTGCCACGATGTAGGTGCCATCAGAGGGTGGAAAGAAAAAACATTTTGGTGGTGGGAGTATAGGAGAATCGTAGTACCATTGTAGGCCTTCATTTTCCTGTGTCTGTATGTATATTAGCAGCAGACTCAGTATCACCACTATTTCCACCACCAGTACTACAAGTATAAGCAAGCAAGCAGCCTGGTTGGCAAGCTGCATAACTAAACGAAAACAACAACAGATTTAACTTATAAAATACAAATAATGGTTTAACTAAGTAACTACTAACTAGGAGAAAATCCAATGGTATTATATTATGTTTAAAGTGTACTGTTTAAATTATGAAAATGACTGGAATAATTTTATAACATTATTTCTTATAAGTACATAAATACAGCGGCTTGAGACAGTTTTGACACCTGTCCAGGTAGTGAAACCCTGACAGGAGGCAATCCTCCAAGGTGCTGTTTGCACTCATGCGTGGTCTGTGCTTTCCTGATATATTGCATGACCATGTGCGCAGTCGCACTGACAAACGGTTTGCCTTTCACCTTCATGGCGCTGCTTGCTTATACTGAACTTAAAGGGACTGCGTTTGTATTCCAGTGTCCTAGGTATTCGAGATTTGAGAAGAAGGCAGGTGGAATGGGAATAGCAGAACTATTGCAGCAGGAACGTTTCACAAACTGAGTGGTTTAAAGTTTTAATTGAAATGTACAAATGATACAGCTGTCCCGTTTATTTATTATGCTAGTACTAAATGACACAGTTGTCTCAAAAGGACAACTATTTAAGTTATAATACCAGATCAGTAGCTAAAACCTTGGGCAGTAAAATAGCAGGGCAGGAGTTATGAGGTGGGACTTAGTAGGGGATCATTCCATGCCAAATCATCACAAACCAAATGGAACTTTGTTTTCAACCTGACCATCTCAGATGTTCATTAAATTTGATAGGATGGTATAGGGTCAGACATGGAGTAACTACCATATCTGACATTTAAGCCCTCACGGAAATGGTCAGGATGGGACATGTGATGATTTCTGGCATGGAATGAGGGCCTTAGGGGAGACGTGGGGCTGGGTCTGGTGGAGATTTGGAGATTATGTTATCATCATGGATGAGTATTATATTTTTATGCAGCATCAAAGTCAAGAGCAGGGTAACCAAGCTTTGGCATGTTGATTTTTAACAAAAGCCATTTGCTCTAAGAGCTGGGGGAGCAATTGTGAGCGCCGAGGGCATAATATATTTCCTGTTACAGAAAACAACCGCTCACTCTGGACCATGGTTGAGGGACAGGAAAGAAGCTCCTGGGCTACCGAGGACAAAGCAGGCCACACATCCTTCTTCTCATCCCAAAAACTCAAGGGATCTGTACTGGGGGGCAAAGGAGGTTCCGCTAGGTAAGCCCTAACTATGTCACCAGCATTTTTTGCTTTTCTAGGGGGCTGTTCAGTGGGTCCCACCAAACTGTCAAGTGCCTCAGCCCAAAAAGCTGATGCTCTGGTGGAGTGAGCACCGGCAGAAGTGCTGCTAGTACCAGCTAACAGAGTATCATCAGACATCTCCAGCTCCTCTTCTTCTCCCTCCTCTAAATGTACTCCCATTTGCCTTTCCCTCTCACGTACCCTCTCTATTAATCTATCCCTCCAGGTGGTGAGAGTATTTTTGCGGAGTGCTATCTTGCCTTTGAATCTGGGGTCACAAATTGTGGCTAACATGAACTCGGTGCGAGAGTCGATGAGCTCTTTTATGCGCGAACTGAGTTGCTCCTTCAGCCTCCTCAGAAGGGCATCAACTTCAGCAGGTTTATTGCCACCAGGCAATCGTTCCCTATTGGAAAGGAACAAATCTATTTTATTTGTAAGGTGTGCAAAGAGGGGAACCACTTGTGCCAGGCTAGCACTCTCTTGGCTTAAATTGTCAGTGACATCCTCAAAAGGCCTGAGCACTGTGACAACTTGGTCAATCATGACCCAGTCCTCCCTGCCTAGTGGTCTGGCAATACCAATAAAATGTTCACATGCCATTGCGTGAATTGCCCTCTGTTGCTCAAGGATACGCTCTAGCATATGTAAAGTTGAGTTCCACCTTGTTCCCACATCCTGTTTAAGGCAGTGCTCCACGAGGCCTGCCTTTCTCTGTTCCTGCCTGAGAAGGGGCTATCCTTCACACTACGGTGGAAGTGACCAGCAATTTTGCGGCACGACTCTAAAAGTGCTGCTAACCTTCCACTGTTAGTGTTATCATCGAGAGCAGACCTAACAACTAGATGAAGGATGTGTGCACAGCAGCGCACACCAACAAATCTTCCATCACGGATAGCCTTTGTCATGTTCGCTCCACCATCACTGACAACAAATCCCATTTTGACATTAGTGCCTGCCTGTTCCCCTAGCCACCTCCCTATCATTTTCTGAAGTGCATTTAAAATATTCTGTGATGTGTGCTGCTGATCCATCACCTCAGCATGGAGGAGGAAGGAGTGCAATCCTGTCTTGTGCACTGTGGCTGCGGCCACAGCACTTGAGGTTTTTCTTGACCTTGCAATTGTTTGTGGTGGTGGTTGTATATCTTGCGACTCATTGGGCTGCCACCAATGGGCAGTCAAGGACAGGAAGGCATGCTGGCCACTAGTAGCACTCCATAAATCAGTTGTAAAGTGAACTGATTGGCCAGCAGCCTTCCCCAGCAAATCCTTCAAAACCCCAACACATGACCGGTACAGCGAGGGCACTACAGTTCTACTGAATGTGGTGCGTGAAGGGACCTGGTATTGTGGTGCCACAGCCTGCATCAGCTGCTTGAAGGGCTCCCCTTCCACAAAACTGAAAGAAGCCCCCCCAACAGCTATAAGTTGTCCAATGATGCGCGTAAGTTTACGGGACTGCTGTTTTGACATACCCCGGTAATGTACCCCTCCAAAATGTTCAATAGTGGGCTGTATGGATTTATTTAGCATTTTACGACCTGCAGCTCCAGAAGTGGCTGTGACTTTGACACTGCTGCTGGTAATAGTGGTGGTAGATGGGGGAGCCACACCCATTTCTTCCCTCAGCACCACTGGCCTATGGTGGCTAAGCATGTGTTGCTTCATCCCAGCGTTCGTGAGATGACCCAACATTCTCCCACGGCTGACTTCTCTGCTGCATATTTTACATGTAGCTGTGCGGCCATCACCAACTGTCACGAAATGTTGCCAAATTTTAGAACGACGGGTGCTGCCACTGTGTGGTGAAGATTTTTTAGAGAGAGTTTCCTCTTCAGCCGCAGATGCTAGAGCAAGTTGCTTAATTTTGGTTGTAGCCTGGCCTATGCACTCTGATATGCTGCAGTGTTTTTGTGATAAAATGGGAGGTGGCCTCATGTCAGGGATAGTGAAGGAGGTTACTTGATTAACAGTTGTGCTGGCGGCTCTAATGTTTATAGGAGACTCAACCGGAACAGGAGAGGCAGGTGCCACTGGTGCCGTTCTTTCAGGGGAATACAACAGTGGGGAATCAAATTTAATATTGGAAGGAGAATATTCTGTCTCATAAACATTTGGTTCCTGATCGAGATTAAAAGGTAAGGTATAATCTGAATCTTCCATGTTTGCGAAGGAGGATTTAGCACCATCAGATGTTGGGGGGTCCTGCTGAATTACCTTTTCTCTCGGATGGCTAAAGGGAAATGTGACTAAAAAATCTCTGTCATTACTTCTATGACCTGCAGATGTAATTTTTTCAGTGGTGATGGTGGTGCCAATGGGAGTAGCAATAGTGGTGGTGGTGGAACTATGAGCGCACAAAATGTCTTGCTCATATTCTAATATTTCACTTTTAGGCTGCTTAAATGGATGCGCAGAATCAAAAGCCTGTGTAGGTGGTAGTGTCAGGCCTTTCCTGTAAAAAATACTTGGTGTCACCACATTTCTCAAAGTGCCCATAGCAGAGGTGGTGGTGACACAACTGGCACTAGTAGTTATTGTGCAGGTTGTTCTTGGGGGAAGATCCTGAAAAAGGCGACGACATGCAATAGATGCCGACTGCTTCCTGGTCTCAGAGCAGGACCTCTCAGCCCTGCTAGTAGGGGATTTTGAACCAACAGTTTCCCTCTCTGACCTTTTCTGTTTGGAAGGTGGCCTTAGCATAGCAATACTACTGATAGTCAAAGTATCAGAGCTAGGCCTTTTGCAGCTAGATCTGCCTGAACGCTTTGGCTGAGGCACTGAAACAGGACAGGCAAGCTGCTTCTGCTGCTTCATTTGCCTCCCCTTTGAAAAGTCACTCCTTTTAGACTTAACACGACTACTGGAACGTGTAGTACTGGTGGTGGAAGTATGACTGTCTGGGCCTGGCAATACAGATGCTGACATACATGACACAGACAATGGTGGTACAAACTCACAGGTGCTGGTAGTGGTTGTTGTTGCTGTGTCACTGCTGCTGCTGGTACCAGGAGGAGGAACCTCATGTTGAGAGCTTGAATCCATCTTTACAAAAAAATTTACTAGGCTGGACTCTCTTCTGCTACTTCTCAAATATTGTCTCCCCTCCTCTGCTCAAACTCCCTTTCTCACTCAGTTACCACTGGTGGAATGCACAATGCAGTGACCTTTTGCCCTTAATCCAACCTCCAGCACAAAATAAATCAACTGATTGGCCTGTAAATTACTCCATGCCAGTAATCCAGCCCCCAAGGAATCAACTGATTGGCTAAAAAAAACTGTAATTCTCTAATATCCGGAATAACGAATGCATTTGCATTGAAATTCGTCTGAATTTTGCAACTTTCGGACATTCGAATGCATTTGAATTTCGGTTCAAAGCAATTACGAATAAAACCGAATCCGACAAAAATTATCTCAAATAACGAATGGCTTTGGTGTAATTTGTTGATGCTTTAACACGGCCTAATGCAACACCAATTCGACTTGTGGTTTTGCATAACGAATGATTTCATTTCACTATTCGTTAAATTTAGCGGACAATCATTCTGATGAATCAATTTCTTTCCAATTGTTAGTAGCTCACTAGGGAGTAAAACGAATCAATTCGAATATAATTCAATTATTTGTTATGCGATTACGATCACAAGTCGACTTGCATTAGGCCGCGTTAACGCAATAACGAATTATGCCGAAAGCATTCGCTATTTTATGATAATTTTAGTTTGGATTCGGTTTTATTCGTAATTGCTTTGTTCGGAAATTCGAATGCTTCCGAATGTCAAAAAGTTGCTAAATTCGGACGAATTTCGATTTGTTACGAAACGAATTGCACAAGCCTAATTGCTTGACCATTGAATGAACTGCTCAAGACTGAGGGAGAAGAGGATGACTCAGGGCCCAGGAAGCCGGGAGAGTCCATCAGAGATCAGTGGAATCAGAAGTGTGAAGAGGCCTTCCAGGCATTGAAGAAGAGCCTGACCACTGCTCCAGTCTTGGCCTACGCAGACCCAACCAAACCCTATGAACTACACGTAGATGCTAGTCATGACGGTCTGGGAGGAGTACTTTATCAAGAACATGAAGGACAACTGCGGCCTGTTGCCTACGTGAGTAGGAGCCTGACCCCCTCTGAGAAGAACTACTCCACCCACAAGCTGGAGTTCCTGGCCCTCAAGTGGGCGGTAGTGGACAAGCTCAAATACTACCTGTATGGGGCGGAGTTCACTGTGAAGACTGACAACAACCTCCTTACCTACCTTTTCACCACGGCCAAACTGGATGCCACTGGACACAGGTGGCTGGCCGGACTGTCTGGGTTCAACTTCAGCCTAAAGTACAGGCCAGGGGCTGGGAATCGAGACGCAGACGCTCTGTCCAGGAGGTCTCATGCCCCCACCAGTGACGTAGAAGATTGGACCCAAATGGCACCGGACGGGGTGCGGGCCCTTTGTCAAGGAGCTGAATTCCAAGCCAGAGGAGGCTCCAGAGCAGAGGAAATAGGAGTTACCATGGTGGGAGTCCCCAAACACTACTGTGGAGTGACTCAACTGGAAGAAGACAACCTGCCGAGACTGTCCAAGAAGGAGTTGAGGTGTGACCAATTGGAAGACCCCATGGGGAGATTGGTCCTGGAGGCCCTGGAGAATCAGGATCCAAACAGACTCCTGCGTCATCCCTCAAAGGAAGCTCGCCTGTTGAGGAAAGAATGGGACAGGTTGCAGGTACATCAGGGAGTGGTCTACCGAAGGGGCCCCTCTGATGACTCAGAAGATAAGTGGCAACTGTTCCTCCCAGAGAAGCATCGAGAGACTGTTCTGGTTGCCCTGCATGACAATCATGGCCACCTAGGGGCTGAAAGGACCTTTCAACTTGTCAGAAGTCGGTTCTATTTGCCCTGCATGAGGGCAGAGGTAGAAGAGTACTGCCACTCATGTGCACGATGCATCCAGAGGAAGACTTTACCCCATCAAGCTGCCCCAATGGGCCATCTACAAAGTCAAGGCCCAATGGATCTGGTATGCATTGATTTTCTCTGCCTCGAACCCGACCTGAGTGGACTAGGAAATGTTCTGGTGATAACCGACCATTTCACCCGGTATGCCCAAGCTTTCCCAACCAAAGATCAGAAGGCCTCCACCGTAGCCAAGGTACTTATGGAGAAGTACTTTGTCCATTATGGGCTGCCCCAGCGACTTCATTCAGATCAAGGAAGGGACTTTGAGAGTAAACTGATCCGGAAACTCCTGGATTCGTTGGGAATCAAGAAGACTCGAACTACACCTTACCACCCACAGGGAGATGCTCAGCCGGAAAGGTTTAACCGAACCTTGCTTAACATGTTGGGGACTCTGGAAAGTGAGAAAAAGCAACATTGGAGCAAACACATAGCAGCCCTAGTACATGCTTACAACTGCACCATAAGTGATGCGACAGGCTACTCCCCATATCGACTCATGTTTGGGAGAGACTACCTGTAGACTTGGCCTTTGGCACCTCTCTGGACCATTCCTCAGCCACATCTCACAAAGGATATGTGGACAGGCTCAGACACAGCCTGAAAGTAGCCTATGAACAAGCTCAAGCGGCCTCAGACCAAAGGGGAGCTCGAAACAAAAGAAACTTCGACTTGAAGGTCCAGGTGTAGGACTTACAGCCCGGGGACCGAGTACTGCTACGCAATCTGGGGGTCCCTGGAAAACACAAACTTGCAGACAGATGGAGATCTGAACCCTATGTCATCTGCAGGAAGCTGCCGGGCCTACCTGTCTACAAGTTGAAGCCAGAAGGAAAGGTAGGACCACTGAAGACGTGGCATCGAAACCACCTGCTCCCACTTGCTGAGGCAGTCAGGATACCTCCCGTGAGAGACTCCCCTGAACCGGTCTCTATCCTGGATACTCCTAGGCCAAACACTCGGTCGCAGACCTCCCGAACCAAAGATGGAGAGGCCTCTCAACTTAGTGAAAGTGAAGAAAGAGAACTTGATTGGCTGTGGCCTTCCCCAACTCCGAGAACTTCTACTATAGATCTTCCAACCACTGAAGACATTCCAGATGGAACACTGAACCCAGAAGCCACAGAGTTCATCCCATCTAGTCCTTCAACAGATTACTGGGAAGATGCCCATGATAGTTGCTCAGAGGTAGAGGAGCCTGTGGCACCAGAGCCAGAAATCCCAAGAGAGCAAAGGGCTCGAAGAGTCATCCGGCCTCCTAGGAAGCTGACCTACCCACAAATGGGGAATAGCTCAGAGGACTCTGTAGTTACCGCTAGGAGGAATGCTGAAAATCCGGATCCCTCCACTGTCCATTTAGTGGAGGGCAACCCCAACTCACTCTCTGGCACAGTTAGGCAGGCCACCCATGATAATGTGACCTGTGGGCAAGGGAATTTTACCCCTCAGTTTTGGTGGGAATTCCCTATGCCAACATCGTTTGCAGAATTAACTAGAGTTGTACATAGTCTTTGTTAAGGTTTATCTTTGGGGACCAAAGAGTTTAAGTGGGGGGAGTGTGTAGCGGGGTGTTCCCCTTTAACGCAGAGAGACTACATTACCCAGAACCCCATTCGGCAATGTTTCCACCGCAGAGACTCATGGGAGGGGTTATAAGAGGAGGAGGCGAAGCTGGGCTCGGCCTCTTTGGGACACGAGACTTCAGAGACTGATCCTCCTGTGCGGATGTGTCGGAGTGCAAGGCCTGAAGCCTGAGGTCTTGCGCAGCACCAAAGAGCCTTCCACCCCTCTGCGAGCCGGGGTGGCATCTGACTTCGCTTAATTACAGCATTCGTTGGATCGGGGGCCCGATCGCTGGAGACACTGTGTGTGTGTGTGACACAGTTGGTGGAAGTTCCCAGACTGGGACCGCAGTCCGGGCGGGTGAGAGGGCGTATGCCCAAACCATATACTGTTACTGCTAATAGGCCTATAGACTGCCGTGGCCCACAAGTTGTTCCTGATACTTTCACTGAAGAATCTTATCAGAGCTGAACTCAGTTCGCATAGCAAAGTGTTTACCCCATCTTTACCTTTCCCATTGGATTACAAATTATACTCTGTTGATGTGTAACACCGTTAAAGACCTGCCGGTGAAGAAAAGAACATCATCCCCTATAGACTAAGTTGTAGATATCAGAACCAGGCCTGGTCAGTTTTTCTAATTTGTTTGGTTACTGCGCCACAGGACGCCTAGCTAATGGTCGCCCACGTGGCGCACTTGTTGCTGTTAACTCCATATTCATAGTGTGTTAGTGTTGCAGGGCTCTGCATTATATTTATATTTTGTGAACTGTGATAAATGTTAACCCCCCCCCTTTCTTATCAAAAGCTTAAGTAAATCTTATACCCCTTTTATACTATTATTGTCTCGATGTTTAATTACTCTCATACAGTATAAGAGTTTATTGCTGCCGTAACTAACTGTGCCAGTAGGGGGTCCAGTTAATTGCCGGGGGTTGGCGGAGCTGTCTTTCAGGGCCCAAACTAATCTGCGGCCTTCTTAAGTGAAGGTATCGCTACACTGATAACAGAGGAACGAAGCACCAGAGAGAAACACTCAGATCTTTGGCGAGAGATAAGTAAACACTACAGATATATGTGCTTAGTTCAACTTTCATGAATTGGGTTTACAACCACTTTAAATAGGAATGTAGATTGTTTTTTATTTATTGTCTATGGCAGCAATTAGTTACAGGGGGGGTAGACTGGTTGGCGTCTTGCACCTCACCTTGGCCCATCATCAGGATATGCAGCCTCAGTGACAAATAGAGAGGTGCAGGAGGCAGTATTACGTGGGGAAAAGCATCTATTTCTTAGTAGAAATCTGTATTTTTGGGCAATGGAGTACCCTGGGTTTTAATTCCACTGGGGCACCCTGAAAGAAAAGTTAAGCTACACGTAGGCACATGATGTATATGAAAGTCTACTCTTCTCTATGTGCTGTTCCTCAGACTCCTTACTCCTCATGTGCCGTTCCTCAGATCTTTTACCTCCATTTCTGCAGTTCCTCAGAACTCTCCACCATCTAAGTGCAGCTTGTTAGACCTCTCACCCTTATCTGGGCAGTTTCTCAGTCTTCTCACACTCTCCTTTCTATGGGGCTACTCATACCACTTGCCTTCTCCACTCTGTGCAGCTCTTGTACCTCTAACCTCTTCTTCTGCAGCTACTTCCATTTCTAATCTCAGTTTTCTGTACCTTGGACCTTTTATTTGTATGCAGCTCCTTAGATTTTTCACCGCCACCTGCCATGCCCTGTGCATCCTTCTGTATAAAGCCTCTAAGACTTCCCACTACCACCCCTACCCCTTCTTCCCATGCAGCTCTTCAGATCTCTAACCACCACCTGCCAGCACCCAGACCTCTCATTCTTCTATATGCAGCTCCTCAGACCTTTAATCCCTGTGTGTGCAGTTCCTTAGACCCCTCACTGCCATCTTATCTGCCAACCTGCAATCCATGCAGCTATTCAGACCTCTCACCTCCATCTCTCCAGACCTCTCATCCCTCAGTATGCTGCTCTTCAGGCTTCAACCTCTCCATTGTGCACAGAAATCTGTATTTTTGGGCAATGGAGTACCCTGGGTTTTAATTCCACTGGGGCACCCTGAAAGAAAAGTTAAGCTACACGTAGGCACATGATGTATATGATAGTCTACTCTTCTCTATGTGCTGTTCCTCAGACTCCTTACTCCTCATGTGCCGTTCCTCAGATCTTTTACCTCCATTTCTGCAGTTCCTCAGAACTCTCCACCATCTAAGTGCAGCTTGTTAGACCTCTCACCCTTATCTGGGCAGTTTCTCAGTCTTCTCACACTCTCCTTTCTATGGGGCTACTCATACCACTTGCCTTCTCCACTCTGTGCAGCTCTTGTACCTCTAACCTCTTCTTCTGCAGCTACTTCCATTTCTAATCTCAGTTTTCTGTACCTTGGACCTTTTATTTGTATGCAGCTCCTTAGATTTTTCACCGCCACCTGCCATGCCCTGTGCATCCTTCTGTATAAAGCCTCTAAGACTTCCCACTACCACCCCTACCCCTTCTTCCCATGCAGCTCTTCAGATCTCTAACCACCACCTGCCAGCACCCAGACCTCTCATTCTTCTATATGCAGCTCCTCAGACCTTTAATCCCTGTGTGTGCAGCTCCTTAGACCTCTCACTGCCATCTTATCGGCCAACCTGCAATCCATGCAGCTATTCAGACCTCTCACCTCCATCTCTCCAGACCTCTCATCCCTCAGTATGCTGCTCTTCAGGCTTCAACCTCTCCATTGTGCACCCCTTCTTCTGAATTTCTTCAGGGTTTATTTCCTCTGTGTGCAGTCCCTCAGACCTCTCACCCCTCTGCATGAAGTCACTCAGGCCTCTGAGCCATCTGTGCGCAGTCCTTCGGGTCTTTCAATCCTCTGTGTTCAGTCCCTCAAACCCTTCACTCTTCTGTGTGAAGATCCTGCAGTCCTCTCTCCCCTCTGTGGGCAGTCCCTCAGGTCTCTCACCCCTCTGTGTGGAGTCCCCCAGGCCTTTCACCCCTCCGTGTGCAGTCCCACAGACTTCTCATTCCTCTGTGTGCAGTCCCCCACGCCTCAGTGTGTCGTCCCCCAGACCTCTCACCCCTCCTTGTGCACTCCCACAGACCTCTTACATCTCTGTGTGCAGTCTCTAAGGCCCCTCACCCCTCTGTGTGTGTAGTCCTCCAGGCCTCTCACCTCTCTGTGTGCAGCCCCCCAGGCCTCCCATCCCTCTGTTTGCAGTCCCACAGGCCTCCCACCCCTCTCTGTGTAGTCCCCTAGGGCTCTCACCCCTCTGTGTGGAGTCCCCCAGGCCTTTCACCCCTCCGTGTGCAGTCCCACAGACTTCTCATTCCTCTGTGTGCAGTCCCCCACGCCTCAGTGTGTCATCCCCCAGACCTCTCACCCCTCCTTGTGCACTCCCACAGACCTCTTACATCTCTGTGTGCAGTCCCTAAGGTCCCTCACCCCTCTGTGTGCAGCCCCCCAGGCCTCCCATCCCTCTGTTTGCAGTCCCACAGGTCTCCCACCCCTCTCTGTGTAGTCCCCTAGGGCTCTCACCCCTCTGTGTGCAGTCCCTCAGGTCTCTTACCCCTCTGTGTGCAGTCCCCTAGGTCTCTCACCCCTCTATGTGCAGTCTCTCCGGTCTCTCAGAGAAAGAGCTGGGAACACACCGCTCAAAGCCACCTGTGAGGATCTGATGAGCTGCTGAAGAGATCCGGGTGCCTGCTTGGTCCGCAGCCACAGAAATCCAATGGAAATAAAGAAGAATAGCGGCACATCTGGAAGTAAAATCAAAAGAAGTTATTGAAAGTCCATAAAATCAAACGAACATGACAAACATGAATCCAAAAAAAGGTGCTCAGTGGAAGCTTTTCACACAGACGTGCTTACTCATCATTGAAGTACACCCAAATGTGCATGTTCATTTGTAGCAAAAAGTCCATGGAAGAGACCAATCGGGAGCCCAGAATCACGAAACCTTCACCTGTTCTGGCAATCACCAAATGGCTATACATGGATCAAATGAAAGACAGCAGTGCACAAGAAAAATCCAACATTGCAAAGTGAAGATACAAATATGCATACAAATGAAGAAAATACGTTAAAACTTAATATATTATATGTGATTCATTTGTGAAGGGAATTTAAATGAAGAAAATTTTTTGAAAAATATATGTAGTAAATTATGTTATGCAAGCATTAAATATATTGTATGGTGCATCCATATGAAGAGGATGCACAGAGTGTTAAAGAAAATAAAAATAAAATGTGTATAGACTAAGTGAATTGTGAATATAATGAGACAATTGAAATGAATAAACAATGTAATAAATCTATGACAAAAATATCAATATACAGATATTTAAATGCTAAGGGGGAAAAAAAAGCACCTAATTTACTCAAAAGAAAGACATAAGGCTATGAATATGTGCAGTTTCAAGGGACATATGGAAATATAAATTGTATATATACATGGAAAAAAAGCCAAACCTGAAAATAGCAATTTAAATATAAATATAGGTAGAAAATAAATGCAGCATTTGGCGTATATCAATTTTCAAGAAAAGGGAAAAAAGGAAAACCCCTATCAAGGACGTAGCCTGTTGCACCAAAAAATGCACACACATCGATTGAAAAAATCACATATTAAACGCATATATAAGCAAATGACGGAGAACCATATATATCAATATACATGTTTCCTGTGACTAATGGATGCCGGTAACCTAAACTATGCGGGACAAACCTGAACCAAAGAAAATTTCCAAAAATGCATTGCAAAAAACAGGTCCAACCCAAAGATATTTTTTATATTGTTATTAATGATGAACCTTAATCAAAATAGTGGGAAGACTTGAAGGAATGCGAGTACATAAATGGAAAATCCAATAAACTTCCCTTTTGCATAGCAATCTAAATAAATTGCCACCCCTAATTGGAAGTTAAACTTTCTCTACAATTTGTACATGTACTAGAGAACTATCTCCATGGTGATGACCATTGAAGGGTCTAGCGATATTAGTGGATTTACCCACTCTGATATCGTTTAGATGTTGACAAAAGTGGTCATGTAACCTTCGAGTGGTACGTCCCACATATTGCACTTTACATGATTTACATGTGATGAAATAATTTCAATCTAATGGTTTTATTATTACTACTAGATGTTAATTCCTGACCACCAAGAATATGCGGGCAACAGGGACAATCTCTCGTACAACATTTAAAATTACCCTTAAAATGTAGCCAGATGGTAGATTGCTTGGGGTTAGAACAAAGGAAACTGAGAGAAAGAGTATTTGCTAAAGACCGAGCCTTGCTGGGTATTACATTAATTCCATCATGTAAAATTTCCAGCGATGACTCATCTTCAAATAAAAGCCGCAAATATCTGTTAACTATATCCCTAATATGATTAAACATCTGACTGAAGGGGGTAACCAGAGATGGTTTGTTGCTATAGTTACGTTGAATACGGGGATGATAAGATAAGAGATCTTTCCTGCTCTTGTTTTTAACAATAGTGTATGCGTGTTTGAACATCCATGATGGATAAAACTATGATAAAGTGCTATGGCTTCTCTGTCAAAATCTCAGTCCTCAATGCAAATCCATCGTAGATGGATAAACTGGCCCACAGGGATCCCTTTGACTGTATGCCTAGGGTGGTTGGACTGTGCCATAAGCAGGCTATTGCCAGCCAGGGGCTTCCTTCTGGCCAGTGAATATCAAATTGCTAGTGTTAGAATTAGGTATGCCAAAAGGGATTCTAAACTTCCTTCTCCATTGTCGCAAAATAAACAAGAGGTCATCAATGTGCCGAAAAAAATTGTGTATGTAGGGTCTGAAGGGGTTTTCATCTCCATAGATGTGGGACCACTCCCACCAACCCATGAACAGGTTGGCTAGTGAAGGTGAAAATGTGGCCCCCATCGCAGCCCCACACCACTGGAGATAAAAAAACCTCATCAAAATGAAATAGTTATGGGTCAGCAGATATTCCAGAACCTCCAAAACAAACGAGCGCTGACAATCATTTTGATCACACAGACGTGCTTATCTCAAAATGTGCATGTTCATTTGTAGCAAAAAGTCCATGGAAGAGAACAATCAGGAGCCCAGAATCACGAAACCTTCACCTGGTCTGGCAATAACCAAATGGCTAAACATGGATCAGTTAACAGCAAATGAAACACAGCAGTGCACAAGAAAAATCCAACATTGCAATGTGAAGATACAAATATGCATACAAATTAAGAAAATATGTGAAAACTTTATATATTATGTGTGATTCATTTGTGAAGGGCTATGTGTTGGGGAATACTGGAATATAAGCTGGTAACATCACATATGACCCAAACATATTTACGTCTCCACATCCTCCAGGGCCACAAGAAGAGGATTGGTGTCCTTCAGGTAACCAGGCAGAGAGGCTACCAGAGGCTGTAGCTGGCCATCCATCCACTGACTAATTTTCTCATTTAGGGAACCTATTCCTACAACGATGGGTCTCCCATGTAGAGTATTTAAGCCCTTATGTGCTTTGGGGAGGTAATGAAAAGTAGGTAAAATGGGGCATTCAGGAACCAGAGACTCAGCCTCCTTGACACTAAATACACTAAGATACACCCCCTTTTGAACCAAGCTAAATAATTCAACATTGTACAATTTGGTGGGGTCGGCCCTCAATCTGCTATATGTATGATGATCTGATAATTGCTGAATGGCCTCATCTCTGTAAGCGTCAGAATCCATAACTATCACCATATCCCCCTTTTCCGAGTTGTGTATCACAATGGATGAATCTTGTTGCAAATCTCTTAAAGCTAATTCATATTTCCATATGTCCCTTGAAACTGGCCATTTTCGTAGCCTAATGTTTTTCTTTTGAGTAAATTAGGTGCTTTTTTTGCCCCTTAGCATTTAAATATCTGTATTTGTCTCATTATATTCACATTTCACAGCCTATACACATTTTATTTGTATTTTCTTTAACACTCTTTGCGTCCTCTTCATATGGATGCACCATATTTAATGCTTGCATAACATCATTTACTACATATATTTTTAAAAAGGATTTCTTTACTTAAATTCCCCTCACAAATGAATCACATATAATATATAAAGTTTTCATGTATTTTCTTCTTTGTATGCATATTTTTATCTTCACATTGCAATGTGGGATTTTTCTTGTGCACTGCTGTGATTCATTTGCTGCTAATTGATCCATGTTTAGCCATTTGGTGATTGCCAGACCAGGTGAAGGTTTTGTGATTCTGGGCTTCCGATTGGTCTCTTCCATGGACTTTTTTCTACAAATGAACATGAATGTTAGGGTGTACTCCAGTGATGATTAAGCACGTCTGTGTGAAAGGCATCTACTGAGCACCTTTTTTGGATTGATGTTTGTCATGTTTGTTTGATTTTATGGACTTTCAATAAATTCTTTTGATTTTACTTCTGGATGTGCCGCCATTCTTCTTTGTTTCCTCTGGTCTCTCATCCCTCTGTGTGCAGTCCCCCAGGCTCCTCACCCCTCTGTGTGCAGTCCCCCAGGCCTCTCACCACTCTGTGTGCAGTCCCCCAGGCCTTCACCCCTCTGTGTGCAGTGCCACGGGTTGCTCACTCTCTGTGTGCAGCTCCTTGGACCTGTTAAATCTTTCTTCTGTGTACAGTTCCTGAGACCTCTGAGTGCAGCTCATGGGAACTCCAACCTCTCTCTCCTTTGTGTACAATTGAACCACGTTTTCTTCTTTATCTGTGCTACAGGGATCTTTCATCCTTCTACTTTGCTTACAGCTCCTCAGTCCTCTCTCTGCTCTACCGCCTCTTCTCTTCCAAGTCTGCTATACCATTTCTTGCTTTTGCGGTTCTATTTAATCTTGTAAGTGCCTGCTTTCTTTGTTACTCTTAAGGCCCATACACACGATCTGACTTTTTGACAACAAACTTCAAAATGACCAGGTTTTTCAGAAAATCTGACCGTGTGTACGCTCCATCGGACAAACTTTTTCGGTTTTCATCAGACAAATGTTCGCTCTGCAAACAGACAAACTTTCCGGCAACAAAAGTCCGATGGTGCAAAGTCCTGCCGTGTGTACAGAAATCCATCGGACTTAAGTCTAAAGTACAAACACGCATTCTCAGAACCAATGCAAAAGATCAGACAACAATACAGAAGTTGACCAAAGGGTGGCGTTAAAGAGCTGAAAAACCACGTGATTTGGTGAAAGTTTGCTGAAAAAGTCCTGCCGTGTGTATGCATACCAAGTTCACGGCCAACGCCCTTCGAACAAAAATCTAAGAAAAGTTTGTTTGAAGTCCGATCGTGTGTATGAGACTTTAGTGTTTCCCATTCTCACAATTTTATTTTCACCATCTCTGCTATTTTACCTAATGTTCTACCTCTACCCTTTACCTTGTGCTGCATTCCACTACTCTATACACAGTCAATCTTCATTCCTCTATCCTTGCACCATCTCTTGGAGTTCTAGAGAAAAACAAAACAACAAAAAAAACCTGGCCCAGAGATACTAGCACAGTGTACCAGGAAGTTCATAGCTATGCCAGTGTTGGCTTGGCGATTTAAGGGAAAAGGATCCAAAAACATTGTTGGCTGCTTTTCTAGAACACCAGCCCGATGCATAACAACTTCCCGCCCGGGCTATTTGCAAAAGACGCCTGCATTGCGGTACTCAATTCCTGGATGATCTCAAATGTAAACATATGAGATCATCTCTCCTCACACAGAGACCGCGTGTGAGGAGAGAGTGCGTGTGCTGCAGCTACAGTGAGTGATAAAAAAGTTTTACAGTACAAAAGTAAAAAACACAGTGCCCACAGTACCTGCCAGTGCCCTCTGCCAGTGCCATTTGCCAGTCCCATCTGCCAGTCCCATCTGCCAGTGCCATCTGCCAGTCCCATCTGCCAGTACCATCTGCAATCAGTGCCATCTGCCAGTGCCATCTGCAATCAGTGCCATCTGCCACTGCCATCTGTCATCAGTGCCATCTGTCATCAGTGCCACCTGTCAGTGCCATCTGTCATCAGTGCCATCTGTCAGTGCCAGCTGTCATCAGTGGCACCTGTCAGTGCCACGTGCCATCTGTTATCAGCGTCACTAGTGCCATGTATCAGTGTCATCAGTGTCATCAGTGGCACGTATCAGTGTCATCAGTGAAACATGTCATCAGTGCCACGTATCACTGTCATCAGTGTCACGTGTCATCAGTGCCACGTATCAGTGCTACATATTAGTGCCATCTGTCAGTGTCACGTGTCATCAGTGCCATGTGTCATCAGTGCCTTCTGTCATCACCAACAATGGCTTGAAGATTATTTTCAGCCGAGGAGGCTTACAATATTCTTGCGGCCGACGGGAGCAACGGGGAGCTCTCCGCTTCGGATTCCTCGGCAAATTCAGATTCTGAGTCTGACGTTGACTACGAGTCTATACTAAGTGGATCACTGACAGCCTCAGAGTAGGAGGAGGAGGGCCCGTCCGTTAGGCATTCTGCTGAGGAGGCAGTGCCATCCACCAGCACCGCAGTGCCATCCACCAGCACCACGGTACCTCAGCAAGCAAGGCCACGTACCAATGGGGTGTCACCTCAGTCCCAAAGGGTTAGGTCCCATGCCAGCCTTCCCTATTCCCTTTAGAACCCTTTGTGGCTTCCTCCTAATTCAGGAGAAACCAACATTCCCCCTTTCACTGCCCAGCCAGGAGTCCAGGTGGATACAGAAATTTTTTCACTGACTTTTTCAATTACATTTTTACTGAGGACATTCTTGCATCAATTGTGGCCCAGTAAAACCTATATGCCCAACAATTCATAACAAGTAACCCAACGTCCTCTTATGCCCGTCCCTACAAGTGGAGAGCCCTAACAGTGGAGGAGTTTAAAACATTTTTGGGCCTCACTTTCTGTATGGGACTAAACAGAAAAAATCAATTACGTTTATATTGGTCATCCCGCCCCATCTACTACATGCCCATCTTTTCCTCAGTAATGCCCAGAACCAGATACCTCAATGACAATACCCAGTGTCCTCCCCGAAATGACCCAAATTTTGATAAGCTTTATAAAATTCGGCTACTACTAAATTATTTTTCTGAAATCTTCTCCCAGTTGTTTACACCAGACCAACACATATGCTATGCGAAGGGAAGGACACCCATCTGCATCCCCCTAATTGCCCAGACTACATAGGAACCAGCGGGAAAGTCGTTTGGGAACACATAAACCCACTCCTGGAGAAAGGCTACCACTTGTATGTGGACAACTTTTATACAAGTTTGCCTCTGTTACGAAACCTTCACAGAAAGAACACTCCAGCATGCGGCACCGTAAGGACGAACCGGAAGGGCTTTCCTCAAAGCCTCGTCAACAAAAAGTTAAGAAGAGGGGAGGCGGCGATGCACACAAAAGCGAGGCGAACCTCTCACTCCCCAGCTGTCCATTGGAGAGTGCGGTTGCTCGCGGTAGGTTGCAGCACAACAGTGGGATTGAATCTGGATGTGGATGCATACTCTTCAAGGTTTGTGGGCGCAATTTATCCGCCTTCTCTGCTTTTTCAATAGCAGTTACCAGTATACCATAAGGCTATTTAGCAATTCACTAGCCTCTTTATGCCTCCTTTTTAGATTTGCTTTACACTGGCATCAACAGCATACCAGCAGCTTGTTGAATTTTTAACGGCTTGGGCAACTCAGGGAGCAGTATTTTCGAAGGTATCAGAGCTCACTTGTTTGAAACAATTTTTTCTTCAAAGTATGAATTACCTTTTTTTAAGAACTCTTTTGATGGGCTCCCTAACTTGATATGTTTTTCTATCATTCTCATGCCTCTGATTGCAGTGAGATGACTGCCCTATTCCGACATCTTTGAAACACCAGTGATACTTTCCCATCCTGTGTTAGCCACATGCTAAGCCATCCTAGACTGTTAATCCTTTGAAGGTATGCTCTTTATTCAATCACAGCGATGTCAGCAATCTTGCAGTCAAACAGGCTAATTTTAAAATGCTTTCTTTTCCTTTCTTTTTCATTTGCATTCTTCAGAAATACATTACAACACCTGTTAAGTTACTCCGCATCCAGATAATCACAATATTCCGCTGCTATTGCTTACTTTCCAACCTTATACTTATGTAAGTTTCCAGTTAATCAAATATTACCTTCAATTGAAGGCAATTTTATTTTGTCATTAGCTTAATTACCCATGTATGTTTTATGTATTTTAGTTTCCTGGTGCATCCCTGTATCCCCTGCTATACTCACCTTCCTTGATCGGGTTCATCAGTCAGGGGCAGGTGGTGACATTCCGCCACCCTTTGGTGGGCGGACTTTCCAGTTGAGGTGCTGGGGGGTTAGAGTAATCGCATCCGACATTCCGCAATAACACTTTCTTTGGTGAGAGTCATTGTCTACAGTCATTGACATTCATACGTACTTTATAAATCTGTACTGTATTTTTATGTATTAAAACCATGTTTTCTATTGAAATTTAGAAGCTCCTGAAGAAGCGATTCTTCCAAAATCGCGAAGCATGTTGAGCATCTTTTAAATTCTTCAAGAACTCGGTGGATATTTACCTGGGAAACACTCCTTCTTCTTTCCAGCGTGGGCAATTTCAGCATGTATATCCCCGCAATAAGTGATATTTACCTTTGAGTGTTCTCCTGTGGTTATGACCCACGGTTCCCTTTTTTGTCTTTATGTATTTTATGTATGCATTGGATTTTACATGTAACATTAAATTGTACTATATTTTTCTATAGCAGTGCCTATAAAGTCCATTCTTTCTATACACCTCTTTATTAATTAATTAGGATGTGGCACTTTAGTCAACGAGGGTGACTGATTACCACCCAAGGGCACTTGTAATAAATTTTTTGACTATACCTCTGCCTGATCTGGAACTGACCCTGGACTGTTATTTGACCACGCTTCTGCCTACCGATTCTGTACATACTTCTGCCTGATCTGGAACTGACCCTGGACTGTTTGACCATGCTTTTTGCCTGCCTCTTGGACTGATCTTGTACCCTGCCAGTGGACTAGTGGGATTCAAAACACAGGGGTCTCACATATGTGAGGGGCTCCAGAATTGTTTTTCTGGATGAAGAAAACAATTGTTTTTGTTTTCTCTTTCCTAGATTAGGGTCTGGAGACTTGGAGGCTTCAAAGAGATTTGGGTGGGAGAAGCCTCTACCCCTGTCCCCATTCTGTCCTGAACGAGGCCCTACTTCTGCCTGCTGCCTGTAGGTCCTATGCCATCATGCCTCTGCCTGTCACATGAACTGACCACACCACATGGACCTGCCTACTACCAGGACCAATATTTTGGCACTGCTGACAATCTCTGCCTGCACTGACCCTGGACTGTATATGGACAGTATCCCTGCCTGCTGCCTGTGCTGCGTTCGCTTTTGCTGACCAAGTCCTTGCCTGCTTCCTGGACCAGTGCTATCCTCCTGTGGACAACTGCGCTACTAAAACCACAGGTAATCTTTTGTTTACCCTTTGCTCAGCAGAATGTATTATGGGGTGTAATTCTTGGTATGTGCATGCTATGTGTCCCTAGAACACCTGATGGTGTTCCTTGCATATTGGGCCTCTGTATGTGGCCAGGCTGTATAAAAGTCTCACACATGTGGTATCGCCATACTCAGGAGGAGTAACAGAATGTATTTAGGGGTGTCATTTTTGCTATTTACATGCTATGTGTTGGAAATATCTTATAAATGGACAACTTTGTGTAAAGAAAATGTGTTTTAATTTTTTTTCACATTTTTCAAAAACTTCTGGAAAAAAATGAACCGTTCAAAAGACTCATTATGCCTCATAGATTATACGTTGGGGTGTTAGCTTTCCAAAATGGGGTCACTTTGTGGGCGTTTCCATTGTCCTGGTGCTCCAGGGCCTTCAAAATTGTAATAGGTGGTTGAGAAATGAGATGTGTAATTTATGCTCCTAGAATGCCTGAAGGTGCTATTTCAATATTGGGCCTCTGTATGTGGCCAGCAGGGCCGGCCCTATGATGGGACCGGGTGGTACCATGGTACCAGGCGGCACTGTTAGGGGGGCGGCAAACTGACGCCCGCCAGCCAGCCCGCTCCGCTGCCTGTGAGGAGCCCGGCGCCGCTGAGGACACTCACAGGCGGGGGGGTGCAGTCAGCGAGTGAGCAGGCACGGGCAGGCGCCGCTCCCTGTGAGGAGCCCGGTGTATCGGCGCCGCTGCCTGTGAGTACACTCACAGGCGGGGGGAGGGGACAGTCAGCGAGTGAGCAGGCACCGCTCTCTGGGAGGAGCTTGGCGCCGCTGCTGTTGGTGACAGGGGCGGGCAGAGCACGCGCAGCATGGGGGGGTTGGGTTGGGAGCAGTCAGCGAGTGAGCGGGCAGCGGAGCAGAGAGATGATGTCATCTCTCCCCGCCGCCCTGCATCACCACAGTTTCACCCTCACTGTGCAGCCATGGGCAGCAGAGAGATTATATCATCTCTCTGCTGCCTGCCTTCACTCTGGGACACAGCAAGTGACAACCCGCAACGTGTGACAGGTGACGTCGTGACAATCCGCAACGTGTGGCAAGTGACAATACGCAACGTGTGGCAGGTGACGCTTGGCAAGTGACAATCCGCAATGTGTGGCACGGGACTATCCGCAACGTGTGGCAGGTGACGTGGCAAGTGACAATCCGCAACGTGTGGCAGGTGACGCCGTGGCAAATGACAATCCGCAACGTGTGGCACGGGACTATCCGCAACGTGTGGCAGGTGACGTTGTGGCAAGTGACAATACGCAATGTGTGGCAGGTGACGCCGTGGCAAGTGACAATCCGCAACGTGTGGCACGGGACTATCCGCAACGTGTGGCAGGTGACGTTGTGGCAAGTGACAATCCGCAACGTGTGGCAGGTGACGTCGTGGCAAGTGACAATCCGCAACGTGTGGCACGGGACTATCCGCAACGTGTGGCAGGTGACGTTGTGGCAAGTGACAATACGCAATGTGTGGCAGGTGACGCCGTGGCAAGTGACAATCTGCAACGTGTGGCAGGTGACGTTGTGGCAAGTGACAATCCGCAACGTGTGACAGGTGACGTTGTGGCAAGTGACAATGCGCAACATGTGACAGGTGACGTTGTGGCAATCCGCAACGTGTGGCAAGTGACAATACGCAACGTGTGGCAGGTGACGCTTGGCAAGTGACAATCCGCAACGTGTGGCATGGGACTATCCACAACGTGGGGCAGGTGACGTTGTGGCAAGTGACAATACGCAACGTGTGGCAGGTGACGCCGTGACAAGTGACAATCCGTAACGTGTGGCAGGTGACGTTGTGGCAAGTGACAATGTGCAACGTGTGGCAGGTGACATTGTGGCATGTGACGTGGCAAGTGACAACCCGCAACGTGTGGCAGATGACAATCCGCAACGTGTGGCAGGTGACGTGGCAAGTGACAATCCGCAACGTGTGGCAAGTGACAACCCGTAACGTGTGGCAGGTGGCATAAGTGACCATGCGCAACATGTGGCAGCCGACAATCCGCAACGTGTGGCAGGTGACAACCCGCAACGTGTGGCAGGTGACAACCCGCATCTGGTGGTGGAGTCCGAAGCAAAACTGTAAGTACAAACACACATCACAAGTTGTATGAGACATGAGAGCCTCTGAGAGGGACTTGCCTTGCCCAGCCTTGATTAACCACTTAAGGACCGGAAGGATTTGCCCACTTAAAGCGGTTGTATGGCTTTGTTTTTTTTGTTTTTTTAAATAACAAACATGTTATACTTACCTCCACTGTGCAGTTCGTTTGGAAAAGAGTGGCCCCGATTCTCTGGTTCTCTGGTCCCTCGGCGGCTGTCTTGGCTCCTCCCAGCATCAGCTAACCCCCTTCTGGGAAGCACTCTCCCAAGGGGGTTAGCTTGCGGGCGTGCTCCCTGTTATACACGCTGCGTCCATAGACACAGCGTGTATGACTCGTTCCCGCCCCCCAGCAGGGCCCGGGTCATTGGATGTGATTGACAGCAGCGCGAGCCAATGGCTACACTGCAATCAATCTAGCCAATTAACGGACAAACTCCGTGGAGAAGAGGACGCCGGGGGACGCGCACAGCAAGTGAACGGGCTCAGGTAAGTAAAACAGGGGGGCTGGGGGGCAGTCATTGCCAGGTGTTTTTTCACCTTAATACATAGGATGCATTAAGGTGAAAAAACACGAACCTTTACAAACCCTTTAATGACCAGGCCATTTTTTGCGATACGGCACTGTGTCGCTTTAACTGACAATTGCGTGGTAATGCGGCATTGTGCCCAAATAAAATTGATGTCCTTTTCTTCCCACAAATAGAGCTTTCTTTTGGTGATATTTGATCACCTCTGCGTTTTTTTTTTTGCACTATAAACAACAAAAGAGCAACAATTAAAAAAACAAACAATATTTTTTACTTTTTGCTATAATAAATATCCCAAAAATGTATAAAAAAATAATAATTTCTTCATCAGTTTAGGCCAATATGTATTCTTCTACATATTCTTGGTACCAAAAAAACACAATTAGCGTACATTGATTAGTTTGCGCAAAAGACATTGCGGCCGCCCGCCATGCACAGGTCCCTTTATACTCCTATATACATGTATAGAGCCCTGACAGGTCCTTTTATACGCCTATATGCACGTATAGAGCCATGACAGGTCCTCTTTATACTCCTTTATACATGTATAGAGCCATGACAGGTCCTCTTTATACTCCTTTATACATGTATAGAGCCATGACAGGTCCTCTTTATTATCCTTGTATAGAGCCATGACAGGTCCTCTTTATACTCCTTTATACATGTATAGAGCCATGACAGGTCCTCTTTATACTCCTTTATACATGTATAGAGCCATGACAGGTCCTCTTTATTATCCTTGTATAGAGGCATGACAGGTCCTCTTTTTACTCATTTATACATGTATAGAGCCATGACAGGTCCTCTTTATACATGTATAGAGCCACGACAGGTCCTCTTTATACTCATTTATACATGTATAGAGCCATGACAGGTCCTCTTTATACATGTATAGAGCCACGACAGGTCCTCTTTATACTCATTTATACATGTATAGAGCCATGACAGGTCCTCTTTATACATGTATAGAGCCACGACAGGTCCTCTTTATACTCATTTATACATGTATAGAGCCATGACAGGTCCTCTTTATACATGTATAGAGCCACGACAGGTCCTCTTTATTATCCTTTATAGATGTATAGAGCCATGACAGGTCCTCTTTATACATGTATAGAGCCACGACAGGTCCTCTTTATTATCCTTTATACATGTATAGAGCCATGACAGGTCCTCTTTATACATGTATAGAGCCACAACAGGTCCTCTTTTTACTCCTATACATGTATAGAGCCATGACGGGTCCCCTTTAGTTATCATGATATAAAATAATGAATGTGGGGAACTTTTGGTGGGCGTGATTTTTTTTTGTGGGGGGCAGCATTTCATTCTTGGTCCCAGGCAGCACAATGTCTTGGGCCGGCCCTGGTGGCCAGGCTGTGTAAAAGTCTCACACATTTGGTATCGCTATACACAGGAGGAGTAGCAGAATGTATTTTTGGGTGTAATTTATGTTATTTACATGCTATGTGTTTTCAATATCTTATAAATGGACAACTTTGCATAAAAAAAATTGCGTTTTCATTTTTTTTCCAAAAACTTCTGGAAAAAAATGAACCATTCAAAAGACTCATTATGCCTCATAGATTACACGTTGGGGTGTTAGCTTTCCAAAATGGGGTCACTTTGTGGGCGTTTCCATTGTTCTGGTGCTCCAGGGCCTTCAAAAATGTAATAGGTAGTCAACAAGTTAGATGTGTAATTTATGCTCTTAGAACACCTGATGGTGCTCCTTGCATATTGGGCCTCTCAATGTGGCTAGGCTGTGAAAAAGTCCCACACATGTGGTATCGCCATACTCAGGAGGAGTAGCAGAATGTATTTTGGGGTGTCATTTGTGGTATACACATGCCATGTGAGAGAAATAACCTATTACAATGACAATTTTGTGGAAAAAAATACGTAATTTTGCAAAGAATTGTGGGAAAAAATGACAACATCAAAAAACTCACCATGCATCTTATTAAATACATTGGAATGTCTACTTTAAAAAAAGGGGTCATTTGGGGGGTATTTGTACTTTTCTGGCTTGTTCGGGTCGCAAGAAATGAGATAGGCCACCAGTACATCAGGTGTGATCAATTTTTTATGATTTGCACCACAGCTTGTAGACTCTCTAACTTTCACAAAGACCAAATAATATCCACTAATTTGGCTTATTTTTACCAAAGATATGTAGCAGTATAAATTGTGGCCAAAATTTATGAAGAAAAATTAATAATTTGCAAAATGTTATCACATACACTAAGAATTTTTTTTTTTTTCAAAATTTTCAGATTTTTTCATTTATAGCGCAAAAAATAAAAAACCC
This sequence comes from Rana muscosa, assembly GCA_029206835.1. NCBI lineage: Eukaryota > Metazoa > Chordata > Amphibia > Anura > Ranidae > Rana > Rana muscosa. Next base: position 487,511,930 of record CM055121.1, read on the forward strand.
AAAGATGATCAAATACCACCAAAAGAAAGCTCTATTTGTATGAAAAAAAGGACAAAAAATTTATTTGGGTACAGTATTACATGACTGAGTAATAGTCATTCAAAGTGTGAGAGCACTGAAAGCTGAAAATTGGTCCGGGCACGAAGGGGGTTTAAGTGCCCAGTAAACAAGTGGTTAATGGTTTTAAATTCTTCATCCTCTTCAGTGCCCCAAATGTTGGCCCAGTTCTGAAAGACCTACTAAATTGATGAGCAGGAGGCCCTTTCTGGTGTCTGGCAATATAGTTGGTTTCTGGGTATGTGTGAGTTCTTCCATTTCCATCTGTTTGTTGACTTTGGTAACCCACTACTTTAGTGCTGGAGTAGTTGATGTTTTTCAAGGTCCTGGAATGAAGTATTTGGCGGCCTTCAAGAGGTAATGCAGATCTTAATGATTTCCCAACAGGGGATGTGGTATTATTAAAATTGCTTTGAATGCTTTGACAAATGTTGTCTAGTGATTTCATTACATAAATAGATTACTTTTTTTAGAATAGTTTTCATTGTGAGTGTAAATGCTCACAAATAGTTAAAGTGTCTTGGATAATTCAGTATGACTTCTAGATATATAATATGGAAGTTTGTCAGAGCACGCTACCACAAAATTATCAGTCTATGGTTTCAGTTTTGTTTTTGGAAGCTTACAGATGAGATAATATTCTTATGGCTAATGTTTTATCTTATTTGGGGGCCCTCCACCTAAGTTTCATTTTCAAGTTCCCACTCTTAAGTGTCTTGGAGGGTCAGTAAATACTGCTTTTTGAAATATTTTGTTTCAAAAGAATGTGAAGTGGGTAACACAGATGCCCAAAGAAAGAGAATGTTTTGTTTAATTGTTAAAGACATCGGGAGAAGAGAAACATATTGGTAACCTTTTCCTTAGTTAGATGGGTGGGTTTTAAACTCTGATCTCTGTTTAGTAGGCTTGTGCACAACGGAAAAATTCGTTCCGTTTCGGTTCGTTTCTTTCCGGTCCTGTTGATTCGTAATCATTCGTAATTTTGCTAGACGGGATTTTTCGTGTTCGGACTCATTCGTATTTTTGCAAGCAACATTTTTCGTTGAATTTTTTGTTGCTTTATAATTCGTACTTTCGGTAGAGTACGTTGTTTTTCGTTGATTCTGGACACAACTCCTACTTTCGTAACTTTTTTTGGGTTCGTTGATTCGTAATTTTCTGTGTCTCTCTCACGACGACGCTGACTATTATGCCTAATGTGCTTCGAATGGATTTGTACTTTTCGAAATACATAGCGGTTATTTGTAACGATTCGAAATCTCGTATTTTACTTTCGTTTTTTACATGCGGCTATAGCCTCCGCCCCTGTACACCATTTTGAGAGGGTTCAGCACGGTGAGGGAGAAGGGCAGAGCAGAGTGTTATTGTGCTTCGAATGGATTAGAAATCTCGTATTTTACTTTCGTTTTTTACATGCGGCTATAGCCTCCGCCCCTGTACACCATTTTGAGAGGGTTCAGCACGGTGTGGGAGAAGCAGAGAGCAGAGCAGAGTGAGTGTTATTGTGCTTCGTATGGATTCGTACATTCGTAACTTTTTCATAACGAATTATGCCGAAGACATTCGGGCATTCGCTATTTTGCGGTATAATTTATTTCGGATTCGGTTTTATTCGTAATTGCTTTGTTCGGAAATTCGAATGCTTCCGAATGTCCGAAAGTTGCTAAATTCGGACGAATTTCGATTCGTTACGAAACGAATTGCACAAGCCTACTGTTTAGTGAAGGTTTCAGGGGGATGGTTATTTGTCATCAGGTATGAATACAGTTGACTGTCCTGTGACCAGTGTCTAAAATTTCCTAGGTTTCCATGTCGATCATCTACGCAAAACATTTTTTTCTGGCTATCCATTATTAAACATGCACAGCTCCATGTAGATTATTTTTTCAGTCAATTCACAGTTTTCCTGGGTACTGGTGTCTTCTTTATTCTCCTTCCAGCAAATACTGTCATGCATACATTCAAGAGATAAATCAATGATTTGCCCTTTACAAAATGCTGGTTCAGCCTCATCTTGAATACATAGTTCAGCTTTGGTCACCAGTCCTAAGGAAAAATGTTGAATTAGAAAGAGTGCAGCAAAGGGTAACAAAACGAATAAGGGGATTAAGGACCTCAGCAATGAGCATGAATTACATATATTACAGTTATTCACTATGGATAAGAGGCACTTAAAGTGATACTAAAGGTTTAATTTTTTTTTATAAACAAAATAGATATTATACTTATCTGCCCTGTGCAAAAATATTGCACAGAATGGTCCCTTACTTCCTTTTTGACAGTCCCTTGCCGATGTTGTCCACTGCTCATTCTTCTTCTGAGTGCCCCCTTAGCAAGCTGGGTGCTAAGGGGGCACCCGTGCATGTGCTCCCAGGATGGGCTGTGTACAATGTTCATAGATATTTACAGGAGTTTGACTGACAGCAGTAAGAGCATATGACTGCAACTGCTTCTGTGACACCAGGAAGTGAGAGAAGTAGTGCTGCAACTGGTTACAGCGATGGAGCAGTGAGAGCAGTTAGCTAAGTGTTTAGGGATGGGACTGGGTAGGATAGGTAGTGGGGATTTTTTTTTACCTTAACATAGAGAATGCATTAAGGTTAAAAAACAACTACCATATTTTGTTTGTAGAACCAAATTAAGGGGAATATGAATTTGTTGTACAATCATATCAAAAATGACTTCAGTAATTGCGATAAACTGTTACTCTTACGTCCTTGAAGAGGACACAGGGCCACAATTTGAGGTTAGAAGAAAGGAATTTTAACCTTAGATTGAGGAAAGGGTTTGTTACTGTTATGCCACGTACACACGATCATTTTTCCCGTCGGGAAAAATTAAAAAAAAAATTTTAACAAGAAAAACGACCGTGTGTGGGCTTTTTGTCATTTTTCCCCGATGGGAAAAACGGCATTAATCACGAGGAGAAAAATTAGAACATGCTCTAATTTTTCTCGTCGTGATTCCCGTCATTTTTTTCCGTGGCAGTTTTCCCATAGGGAAACACTGCCACGGAGCCCACACACGGTAGTTTTTCTCGACCAAGAAAAAAAATGTCGGGAAAAACGGCCGTGTGTAGGGAACCAAGCTGTTCATTCGTTTTTCCCGTCGATTTTCTCGACGGTGTTTTCACCGTCGAGAAAATCGATCGTGTGTACGCGGCATAAAAGCAGTAAAAATGTGGAGCTCCCTTCCCCAGGACATAGTCCTAGTTGAGAGTGTCTACAACTTCAAAAAACTTTTAGATGTCTTCCACAGGAAGCAGAATATACAGGGCTAAGGGAATTGTTTTAAAATGATAGGTTGAACTGGATAGACCTTTTTTTTTTTTCAACCTTATAAACTATGTAACTATGTAATTAAAAATCAGCATTACAGTCTGGTATATCACTACTGGTAAGTTTATTCTAGATGACCAGGCATTCTACTACTAAATTTTGAGATTAATACAAACAGCAGCACCACAGAGAAATTGTTTAGGCACTTAAATACCAAAAACAGAGTGCTGCCACCCTTGCTTTGATAGAACATCAAATAAAATACTGTTAAGAAAACTAGCAACGCTGGTCTGTGACAACCCTCTGTACTATACTAATTCCCCCCACTAGTGACTCATAAATAACCCCTTCAACAATCCACCTCACAATACATATGCAAAAGGTGCTAGTGCAAAAAGACAAAAAAAATCATAACATATAATGTGCAAACAATACATATGCCAAAAGTGCTAAAGTGCAAATAATGTGCAAACAATGCATACAACATGAAGTGCTAATAATGCATATATCCAATCAATGCATGAAAGTGCCCAAAAAATGTATCCGAAAATCTAAGAAAGAAAAGTCTGTGTTATGTCAAAAAAGAGGAAAGTCCCAAGAACAGTAGAGTCTTGTGTTGTGTAAACTTCTCAGAGGTGCTTCTCATGCAACTGTGTGTAACATACCGGGTGTGATCCTTCACACTAAATTGACTCACCAGAAATAATTGCTGGTCACTTTATAAACCAGCTACTGTGCAAAATACTGATCCATTCAATGATTAGGAGGATAGAAGAGAGGAGGCTGGCTTTTCTACCTGGTGGGCCCACTTCCTGCGATTGTGTTTCACAGTGGTCTCGATTTGGAAATCTTGGGTATATTAGCCCACACTAACACTGTGATTCAAGGGGTGATTGTTTGGAGACCACCTCTCAGTGCTTACAATGTTCCTGTTGATCTATATTATAACACAAAACATATTATTTCTGTTCACTTTAGTAGGTGGCCAAATGCTTACCTAATGCCACGTACACACGACCATTTTTCTCATTGGGAAAAATTAAATTTTTTCTCTTTGACGAGAAAAACGACCGTGTGTGGGCTTTTCATCATTTTTCCCGACGAGAAAAACGGCAAGAATCACGACGAGAAAAATTAGAACATGCTCTAATTTTTCTCGTCGTGATTCACAGCATTTTTTTCCGCTGCAGTTTTCCCATACACACGGTCGTCTTTCGCGACCAAGGAAAAAATGTCAGGAAAACCGGCCGTGTGTAGGGGACCAAGCTGTTCCTCGTTTTTCTCGTCGATTTTCTCGACGGTGTTTTCACCGTCGGGAAAATCGATCGTGTGTACACGGCATAAGGATTTAAAGAAGACCTAACCCAATAGCCAAGATATTTTGTATTTTTGTTTTCCCCCACTTATGTACCATTTCTTATTGTTTATACAAAGCATGCAAGAATTCTTCGCTGCTCTGCACAGTGATCTTGTTGTTTTTACTTTTCTTACAATATTAATAACGAATATTAAAACAGAAGAGAGGAGGCTTTCATAGTGTAAAATAATCTAAAAACAGGCTTTTATTTAAAATATTCAAAACCATTCACATATTCAAAGTTTTTTTCCCGACACTAGCCTAACAACGCTCAATCATGAAGCTTATTGTCTGCCACAGGCCAGCGCTGCTCATTTTCTTAACAGTATTCTACTAGTAAACTGAGTATTTGTAAACTCAATCACTTTATTCTTATATTAAGTAATTTAATTTGCAGCTGTCATTAAAACATTATCTGGTGGTCCTGCCATGAAAGTCTGTTTTACTACTTCATGTTATAGCTTGACAACACTGTCAACGTCTTCTGGTTGTGCTCCTGCATTGACATCCTCACATATGCGTTTGATGTAGACTACAAGTTGCTATTTCAACACATATTATGCAGAGATGGTCAGGTGTTGTCACTATCAAGAAACCCACTATGCTTCCATTTCTGGAGTACATGCACATAGTCAGGAAATCAGCAGCACCAAGATGCAAAAAAGAGACGGAAAACAGGTAAAAACAAGTATTTTATTTAAAATAATATGTCAAATGGCAAGATGACTTGCTACAATAATAATAAGATATGGCAACCTTGGATACAGTATTTGTCATTGGATGACTGAGGCTTGGGGTGGCATAACCCAGATTGCTCTTGACCTTTATTCCCCCCTCTTTCCCTACTCTTTTTTTCTGTTCTACCTATTGTATTAACCAGATTTTGAGAATCCTAGATAAAGCATCCTTGGACGCAGGGTGACGTCTATGTACACTACACCATGCCTGTTTTCCTATAACAGCTCTTATACAGCCTTAACTTGACAAGAACCCTGTTCTTTTTTTTAATTTTGTGGTAACTTGCCTGTTCATATATGTCACTTTGATACTACCAAGAGGCTTGCACTTTGAAGGGATACCCCTTATCAACAGTCATATTGAAACAAACCTCTGCTTTGTTTGTTTCTCGTTCATGTTTTTAAGTATCCCTTTCATGTATGACTCACTGATGCTATAATGTCTGTTTGAATACTGGTCACTTTTGTACTTTACACAAAAACTAATAAAAAGATTGAAATTAAAATAATATGTAGCACCCCTTTAGCTGTGTGCTACTAGTAGTAGACAAACACATAGCTGGCTCTGAGTTAGACCTGAGTCATTAGGGGCCAAGGTTGGATGACTCATCTTGGCAGCTCTCTGGTGCCTCCCCCTGTTTCTAGAACATTGGAGAATTTTCTGGAACTAGAGGGTGGAGGCTAGGAGGGGCTTCCATAAATATTCATGAGCCCTCAGCCAATCCCCAGGAATGGACCTGCCAGGGGACTGAGAAAACCCAGAAATAGACATGGGCCATGCCAGCAAGTGTGTTCGGGTGAAAGATGGAAAAGCAGTGCTGAGAGAGTCTGTCAATGGCCCTTGAGAGACCCCTTATCGGTAAGGGGGGTTTACCTGGGGCTGGAGCTTGGGAGTTTGGCCTGGGCTTGGGAGTCTGACCTGGAAGTATCCCACCACAGGAGGCAGTTGGAGGGATTCAAGTTGAAGAGGCAGCAGAGGGAGCAAGGGGAGACAGTGAGTAGATCAGCACGGTGAAGGGACAGACAAGGGAAAAGACTGCCATCTGTAGCTGGTCTCTCTTGAAGACAGCGGTGTGCCAAGTCTTCATCCAACCTTGTCCTGGGGAAGTCTCCATGTGTGTCTGCCAGTCGGGCAAGACTGGGGCAGAGAGTCAGTCAGGAGGACTGGAAAGAAGAGCAGCCATGTGCGGCTCATGGCAGCCAGGTGGGCTAGCATTCTGCAAGCAAGTGGAGCTGGGATCAGTGGCCACAGAAAAGCAGATTTGTTATGCTGTTCACTGCATTTGTGCTACTTTGTCAAAGGGACTGAGAACTACTGCCTGTAATGGGCTTTTTCTGAACCACCAGGAGTGATCAGCAGGTGCTGTACAAAGGAACCAAGTTTGTGCAGGAGGAAATAGGGAGGAAGTTGTCCCTTGTTCTGTGTTTTGGATGTTTTCAAGTTGGGCATCCCATAATTCCCTACACTGTTCAAGTTATAATCCCCTAATAAAACAAGAAAAACAAGTCAAGGACAGTTTTCTGCATTGATTAAACAAAGGAAATGCTGTGTGACTGGTTGTGCAGCATTGGGGAACCCTTACTTCAGCAACTTCTGCGGGGGTAGTGCAACAAATATATCAATTGCTTATAATACAGTGAGCCTTTGACAAACTAAATGTCATTCAGTTAGGGTTTTATCTACTTTAATTTTTTGAAACATTGCAGAGGTAGGGTGGCAGGGTGAGCACAGCCATCTTGAATATCTTTACTATAGTGATTATAACTAGGGATGGGCGAACAGTTGGCCTGAGCATAAGTTCGGGCATTCGACGAACATCCAAACAGACAGGTAGTTTGACCGTTTGTTCCCCCTTGAACCGACAACAATGCATTGCGGTGCTGAACAGTGCATTGCAAGCCCTGATTGGCTGAAGCCCTGAGAGGACCATCATTCAGCTTTGCATATGTAATGCTTTATGTCTATCTATTAAGTTCAGTACATATCAATGGAGGGGGGGGGGGAAGGGTCACTGTAACTAAACCTAAACTCAATATTATTACAATAAAGTCACTATAGAAATTGCCATAGCAACACAGCATAGTGTGCAGCTAGAGTGGGGACAGCTCAGATAGTTTCAGTGTAGTGTAGTGAGACTGTGTCCGTAATCTTTACATTAGTGTATAGCTAGAGTAGGGACAGTTCAGATAGTGTCAGTGTAGTGACCATTGAACACAGTCTGTTTGATTGCGTTACTGCCAGTTTAACGCCATTTAATTCTGTGTGCGTTACTGTCAGTTCAACGCCATTTACTTCTGTGTGCGTTACTGCCAGTTTAACGCCATTTATTTCTGTGTGCGTTACTACCAGTTTAACGCCATATCGTTCTATGTGCGTTACTGCCAGTTTTATGCCATACAGTTTTCGTGAGTTACTGCCAGTTTAACGCCATATAGTTCTGTGTGCGTTACTACCAGTTTAACGCCATATAGTTTTTTGTGTGTTACTGTCAGTTTAACGATCATATAGTTCTGTGTGCGTTACTGCCAGTTTAACGCCATTTACTTCTGTGTGCGTTACTGCCAGTTTAACGCCAATGACTTCTGTGTGCGTTACTGACAGTTTAACGGCATTTATTTCTGTGTGCGTTACTACCAGTTTAACGCCACATAGTTTTATGTGCGTTACTGCCAGTTTAACGCCATATAGTTTTTGTGAGTTACTGCCAGTTTAACGCCATATAGTTCTGTGTGCGTTACTGCCAGTTTAGCGCCATTTACTTTTGTGTGCGTTACTGCCAGTTTAATGCCATATAGTTTTGTGTGAATTACTGCCAGTTTAAGGCCATTTACTTCTGTGTGCATTACTGCCAGTTTAACGGCATTTATTTCTGTGTGCGTTACTACCAGTTTAACGCCGTTTAGTTTTATGTGCATTACTGCCAGTTTAACGCCATATAGTTTTTGTGAGTTACTGCCAGTTTAACGCCATATAGTTTTTGTGAGTTACTGCCAGTTTAACGCCATATAGTTCTGTGTGCGTTACTGCCAGTTTAGCAGCATTTACTTTTGTGTGCGTTACTGCCAGTTTAACGCCATATAGTTTTGTGTGAATTACTGCCAGTTTAAGGCCATTACGTTTTTTGTGTGTTACTGCCATTTTAACGCCATATAGTTTTTTGTGCATTACTGCCAGTTTAACGACCATATAGTTCTGTGTGCGTTACTGTCAGTTTAACGCCATTTACTTTTGTGTGCGTTACTGTCAGTTTAACACCATATAGTTTTGTGTGCGTTACTGCCAGTTTAACCCCATATAGTTCTGTGTGCGTTACTGCCAGTTTAACGCCATTTACTTTTGTGTGAGTTACTGCAAGTTTAACGCCATATAGTTCTGTGCGTTACTGTACGTTTGGCGCATTATATTGCATTATATTATAGTGTATCCATGGAGTGTGTCTGTGTAGTGTGAGTACTCAAATTAAAGTGCACCAAACACCCCTTTACATTGATTAAAGTGCATCTGCATACAGATTTCAACTTCTTCTTTACATTTGCTTATAAGCACCCCCCCCATCCCTCCCAATAATGTCTGGGAGGACAACAAGGAGAGACAGACATTCCCTTGGCACTGTAAGGGGGGCAGCAACAAATGTGTCCACAGGCAAAGGTGGACGTGGTGGTCAGTCCTCAGGCAGAGCATCATTTCCTCTGTTTAGTGAGTTTGCCCGTGCTATCCAGCCACAGCATGCAGAGGAGATGGTGGACTGGCTTACTAAACCTTCCTCCTCCTCCTCATACTCTGTCACGCAAGCAGAGACAAGTGTGCAGTCCCCTGCAGTTGCCAGAGTGGATAAACCTGCCTCCTTGTCCACATCTATTCCTGCCATAGCCCCAACATCAGCTATTGAGGAGTCAGCTGAGTTATTTGACCGCAGCGTCAGCCACTTGCTCCTTGATGATGCCCAGCCATTACTGGATTCAGATGTTGGTTCTGAGGTTAAGGATGACAGGAACATGCCTAGAGAGAGGGAGGAACACTGGTAGAACACTGGCATTCATGTTCCCCAAGCCGCAGCGTATTGCCAAGTTGTCTCCAGTGGTAATGATGAAGATGTAGGAGATGGAGAAGATGATGATAATGATGAGGTCACTGATGCGACTTGGGTGCCAGATAGAGCAGAGGAGGAAACTGAAGGAGGCCGACATCAATAAAGAGTAGAGAGCAGCCACCCTATTCCATCACATTCTGCAGCTGTTACCTCCCGGCCCACTCCCCAAAGCTCAGCTGTCTGGGCCTTTTTCAGCACATCTGCAGCAGATCACACTGTTGCTATCTGCAAACTGTGTCTCAGGCACATCAAACGTGGAAAAACACCAACCATTTTGGTACCACATGCTTAACAAGGCATTTAACGTCCAACCACTCAGCCCGTTGGCAAGAGCACCTAAAAGCCACACAAAAGGAGCACAAATCTGTCCCTCCTTCTCCATATCCACTTCAGCCTGCCCCTGCTATACTGAGTCATTACCTCTCAGCAGCCTCCACTGTCAGGGATGATGGTGTAGCACAGGGTGTCCCAGGTCCTAGCAGCACATCTGCCAGCAGCACACCACCAGCTGTAGACTGTAGCCGGCAAATTTCTCTGCCCCATCTGCTGCAGCGGAAAAAAAAATACAGTCCCTGCCACCCACATGCCCAGCATCTAAATGCAAGCTTGTCAAAGCTGTTGGCTCTCCAACTTCTGCCTTTCAGCCTGGTGGATTCTGCCCCTTCCATGAATTCGCACAATGTGCTGTACCACAATGGCAGGTTTCCAGTTGCTACTATTATTCACGTAAGGCCGTTCCTTCTCTCTACCATCATGTGGAAGGGAATGTTCTGGCATCGTTGGGCAAGGCAGTCAGTCATAAAATTCAACTTACTGCTGACACGTGCTCCAGCAAGCATGGGCAGGGACAACATATTTAGTTCACAGCACACTGGGTAACGCTGCTCGTAGCTCGAAAGGATGCAGGATAGGGCTCGGTGCTGCAGCTTGTTGTGCCCCCCACACAGCTGGTGGTGATGATGCCTGACCTGTGAGCTCTACCTCCTCCTCCTCCTCCTCCGCTACCTCCATGCCCTCCTCTGCAGAATTGTCCTATGAACATCAGGTACCCCCTAAGCATTCAAAGGGCTTTTCCCAGAGTCAGGCTAAAAGGTGCCATGCAGTGCTTCAGCTTGTGTGTTTAGGGGACAGGAACCACACCGGAGCAGAGATTCTTGCAGCCCTGCAGGGACAGGCCCAGAGGTGGTTCACACCACGCCTGGCACATGTCCTCAATTTGGTGGTGCAGCATTTCCTAAACACGTACCCAGGGTTGCAAGATGTGCTAAAGCTGGCCAGGAGAGTCTGTAGCCATTTCAGGTGGTCATACAAAGCCAGTGCTTGGTTGGCTGAAATTTAGCGGGAAATCCACCTTACCGCAAATCGTCTGATTTGTGACACGCCCACCAGGTGGAACTCGACTTTGTCAAAGCTGCAGTGGCTATACATGCAGCAGAGGGCCGTCAACGAGTACCTGTGTGAATACAGCACAACGACAGGCTCAGGCCACCTCAGCTTTTTTCCCCACGCCAATGGCTGACCATTAAGGATGCATGCACTGCATCAGTGACACAATCCCTGTTGTGTTCCTACTGGAGAAGACTCTGCGTGGCATTATGGACAGGGCACTGGAGGCAGAGCAGCAGGAGGAAGAGGAGGACTTCCTTTCCTCTCAGGGCCCACTTTATCCAGACACCATCATTCCTATGTCACAGAACACACAGGAGGAGAGAGGGGAAGAGGATGAGGAGGAAGATTCTGCCACTTTAATAGGCTTCAAAGAAGAGGAAGACATGCGTCTGTAAGCGATGTCTTTCCAACCCCAGAACCCTTGGGAGTAGTACGTGGCTGGGAGGAGGAAGTTCCAGATGCTGTCATCCTGAGTGACCCTGAAGAGTATGCTTCTCGAGCCTCTGCAAATTTAAGGGAGCATTGGCAACCTCATGCTTCAAAGCATGCAAAAGGACCCAAGAATACATGACATAAAGGAGAAGGGTGATTACTAGTTGGCAACCCTCCTTGACCACCGTTATAATGGGAAGGTCTCAGAACTCATCCCGTCCCCACAGAGAGTGCATACAATAAAATTTCTTGAGGACACGTTAAAGAGGATTTTATTGAACATTTTTCCTGACTCCACTAGGTTACAGAGTCATAGAAAACATCGTTTTGAGCCTTTTGTTGGTCAAGAGAGGAGTGTTGGCATCCGCTTAAGTGAGGCATTTTGGATTTTTTTTTAGTCCTCGCCACCCAGGGCTGTTAGCTTCCACATCCCATCGGTAGCGTCTGCATCACATGGTGGACGACTACCTCGGGGCCAAAATAGAGATGGAGAGCTTTCCAGCTGACAATCCACTGACTTATGCCTTGTACAGACGATCGGATTTTCCATCAGGATAAACTCCAACGGATTTTTCTGATGGAATTACGTTCAAGCTGTCTTGCATACACACTGTCACACCAAATTCTGACTGTCCAAAACGCGGTGACGTACAACACTACGACGAGCCGAGAAAAATTAAGTTCAATGCTTCTGAGCATGCGTCGACTTGATTCTGAGCATGCGTGTTTTTTTCTCTGTCGGAGTTCCACACAGACGAACGGAATAAAAGATAACATGTTCTCTTTCTAAATTCCGACGGAAAAAAGTATTTTTTCATCGGAAATTCCGATCGTGTGTACAACGCATTACTGTTTTATAAGAATAGACCACTGGCCAGAACTTGCCCAGTATGCTATTGAGTTGTTGGGCTGCCCTGCATCCAGCGTGCTTTCAGAACGGGCGTTCAGTGCTGCAGGAGGTTTCATTACTGATCATAGAACTTGTCTGTCCACAGACTCCGTGGACCATACAAAGTCAAAGTGACACCAGAATGTATCCAAAAAATCTCTAATCTTGTTCCCAGTGCACTATATTGTGGCCTCATCATACACACTGGCTCCCCAGCTGTTGCTGAGCAAAATAAAGGCAGCTTGCAGGGAAAATGTCATTTTTTTTGGCTTTATAAATGCAATTATTGCTGCAGCAGATTCTAGACATGGTACAGACCTGCCAGTTTACAGGTAGACTAATGCCTCATACACACGGTCAGACTTTTGCCCGGCCAAAATCACATCGGAATTCCGACAGAATTCCATCGGAGTAAAAGAGAACATGTTCTCTATCTAAACTCTGACGGAATTCCTCGGAATTTCCGATGGAAAAAGTCTGATGGGGCATACACATGGTTGGAATATCCGATGGAAAAAGTCCGTCAGACTTTTTCTACCGGAAATTCCGATCGTGTGTACAAGGCATAAGGGGACTCCCCAGGCACTATATTGGAAGGATTTTGTCATTTTTAGGCTTTCACTTTAAAAATCAAAAATCACTGCTCATTTAAAAATTACGTTTTTCACAAACTTTTTTTCTATTGATACATGTCCCCCAGGGCAGAACCCGGACCCCTATAACCATTGTATGCCCAATTACTTGCATATAAGCCTTCAAAAATGAACACTTTTGATTTTTGACGTTCGGGTCCCGCTGAATTTAATGGGGTTCGTTATTCGGGTCCGAACTTTCACGGCGTTCGAAAGTTCTGGTGCAAACCGAACAGGGGTACGGTCGGCCCATCCCTAATTATAACAGAATGTGGTGTCACACAAATTATTCCTTTTATTTTACCTATACTACAAGGAGAACTTGTCATTTACAAAAGCATGTTTTACTAATTAGACAAGATAACACATTTCAGTAGTCTGTTAGTGTGGAAATCAAAATTACAATGTAAAAAAAACACTCTGGGAGCAGTCATTATAATAATCTTCAGCATCGCTTCAGGTACAGAGCAGTGCTGAGAGTTTGGAAGGTTCTGGAATCGATGAAGCTCTGGACTACCTACCATTCTGTTATGGCTCTCCACAGCAAGCAAGCAAGCAAGCAAGTACCCACACTGTTCAAGATTTGGAGTGTAATGACAGGCTGCGTACCCCTAGCCTACACTATGGCTGCTAAAAGTCACAAATTACCAAGAATGTGTGGTCTACAACTCAGCTGGATCACAACCACAATGCCGCAGTACAACCACTTTCTGTTTTCACACATTGCCACAGACTAAAATATGGATGTTTTTCTGGTTGATAGGGAAAAAAAGTGGAACTCATGGCTTTTTAGTATTTAAGAATATTTAAATCTAATATCATCTAGAAAATGCATCATAATGCAGACAGACTAGCATTTTTCGTCATTGGTCATTGCCATGTGCTTTTCTTTACCTTTTACTGGCGTTGAAGTCTTTTCAGGAATTTGATCTTGTCAATTTCTCTGACTGCAGGGTGGTAATATGAGTACTAGTTTAGGATAGGGATTCAGGAATAAGTGCTCCACACACTAAGTACATCCCCTACATCAGGGGTGCCCAACCTTTTGAGAAAAGAGGTGCCACTTTAGTGACTTGGTAACCGGTCACAGGCCACAATGAGTGGAGCGAGCGGATGACAGGGAGCAGCAAATTTATACTTTTATACAAGCTGTACACTCACCACTTTACATTGTAGCACAGTGTCATTTCTTCAGTGTTGTCACATGAAAAGATATAATAAAATATTTACAAAAATGTGAGGGGTGTACTCACATTTGTGAGATACTGTATATGTAACAATTTATACAGGAAGCATTGGCTATGCTCTCTACTGCAGCAGCATGCTTCCTCCAGCGCCAGCTTTGTTCTTCTTACTGATGCTCGAGGATGGCAGGTCAGAAACACGCGATCTGGACTTGCCGAACCGCCATCCCAGAGCATGGTTTGATGCTCTGGGTACTAGATGGGGGCAGGTCGATGGGTGCACTGTTTAATATCACAGGGACTTCTGCACACATGGACCTGATATTTCCTGCTACATCTATTAGTCTGGCAATAGTCATGGGGAAGGGCGGTCCTCCCCAGGTACAGCCATGTTGGGCTTCTTACCACTAACAGATGCACATTGCTACAGGCTTTGAAGTACCTCCTTTAGTGTGTTTTTGCCACCATATTTTATCACCCAAAGATAGGTACAGATATTATGGTGGTATTGTGGCTGAATATTACCAGGAAATTGACAGGAAGTGTTGGTGATGGTTATGGGGGGGGGGGATTTCTGATGGGGGAGAGGGGATTTTTGCTGGGGAAGGTTGGGAAAAGAGAGACAGATTTTTGCTTGAGGAGGATAGAGAAGGAATGTCTTGCCCATATATTGTCACAATTGGCCATTTGTTGTCTGCTTATTATCATATTCATAGCTTATATATTGTCACAATTGCTTATTTGCTGTTCACATATTGTTACAGTTGCCATTTTGTCACCCCCATATAGTTAGAGCCCATTCACACTGGGGCAACACGACTTCCAGCGCGATTTTATGAGGCAACTCAGACACAATTTTATGAGGCAACTCAGCACGACCTGGAGCTATTTACAAGGCAACTCCAAGTTGCCTGCAGGACAGGAGACATTCCAGTGGCCAATCAAACAAGAATCAGCTCTGTGGGAGGGAGGGGAGGGAGAGCTTTGCCTGATAAATGTATGTTATCTTCCTGGAGAGTCGCTCCTATTAAGACAGTGAGAGGCGACTCCCATTGAAATGAATGGTTACAGGTCGCCTAGGAGTCGGATTGAAGTAGTACAGGGACCTTTTTTGAAGTCGGAGCGACTGCAGTAGTGTGCATAAGGACGGCTCCATTAACTTACATTGATTTCTTCAGCCAGCGCGACCTGAGGCGACTAGGGGCGACCTGGGGCGATTTGGAGTCGGATCCAAAGACGCCCCTGTGTGAATGGGCTCTTATGATTGTCTACTTATTGTTTTCTTTTTTTTTTTCCTGTGATGCTCTACATGCCCTACTATTAAAACCTTTTTTTTTTACCAACATAATAAATATTTATAAAACATTCAGATAAAGAAAATCATCATTGTTTATTAAATTTTTGTTGTACATTATTAGTATTTATTTAATTTAATGATTATTGCTGAAAATAATTTTCACATATAGAGGAATGTGTGTGTGGTTAAAAATGAATCCCCTCCAGGTGTCATATACGCTAGGCACATCACTGCCAATAATTAATTCAGGGAGGTTGTAGGCAGCATGGAATGTGGTTGCATGGGAACAAGAAGACGCTGAAGCACCTTTAGCTGTGACAAAGAGACATGAACTGCTACACATGAGGGAAAAGACCTTGGCCTCATCTCCCCTGTCGGCCATGCAGACTGTCATAAGGGAGCTAACCCAGAACTTGGCATCCATGAGGCAAGAGTTGTCCACATTTAAGCAGGAGCTGGCCCACCTTTCTAAGGGTGAGGATCTGCTGCATAGGGATCCAGATAAGGACCAGAAATGTTGGCAGTGTGGTCACTTTGGGCAATTAGCCAAGACCTGTGGCCGGTCTGAAAACAAAAGCAGCCAGAGGCCACTGTTCGTCTAGGAGCTCTCGGCTGAGGGATGACCCCTGGGAATGGCAACACAAGGAGGTGCCAAGCCCATTTATCAATGCCCTAGTAAATGACCAGCTGGTGCCTTGCTTGATTGACACTGTCTGAATTGTGCTGCTGGAGTGGTATTCGAAAGTGGCATAACACACATTACCACCCTCAAGCAACGGAGTCTTACGGACTCTTGCGCAGGGTCACAGATACTGCTGGCACCAGGTTGGGGCAGTGTGCAGTGTCAGCTTGGGGTAGAATGCAGTGTCAGGCCAGGGCAGAATTCAGTGTTAGGTTAGGGCAGAATGCAGTGTCAGGTTGGGGCAGTATGCAGTGTCAGGTTGGGGCAGAATGCAGTGTCAGGTTGGGGCAGAATGCAGTGTCAGTTTAGAGCAGAATGAGGTGTCAGATTGGGGCAGAATGCAGTGTCAGGCTGGGGCAGAATGAGGTTGGGGCAGAATGCAGTGTCAGGCTGGGGCAGAATGCAGTGTCAGGCTGGGGCAGAATGAGGTGTCGGGTTTGGGCAGAATGCAGTGTCAGGCTGGGGTAGAATGCACTGTCAGGTTAGGGCAGAATACAGTGTCAGGTTGGAGCAGAATTCAGTGTCAATTTTCTGCAGAATACAGTGTCAGGTTGGGGCAGAATGGAGTGTTAGGCTGGGGCAAAATGCAGTGTCAGGTTGGGACAGAATGCAGTGTCATTTTGGGGCAGAATGCAGTGTCATTTTGGGCAGAATGCAGTGTCAGGCTGGGGCAGAATGCAGTGGAAGGCTGGGGTAGAATGCAGTGTTAGGTTGGGGCAGAATGCAGTGTCAGTTTAGAGCAGAACACAGTGTCAGTTTAGGGCAGAATTCAGTGTCAGGCTGGGGCAGAATGCCGTTTTAGGCTGGGGCAGAATGTAGTGTCAGGCTGGGGGAAAATGCAGTGTTAGGTTAGGGCAGAATGCAATGTCAGGTTGGGACAGAATGCAGTGTAAGGCTGGGGCAGAATGCAGTGTTAGGCTGGGGCAGAACAAAGTGTCACATTGGGCAGAAGGCTGTGTTAGACTGGGGTAGAATACAGTGTCAGTCTGGGGCAGAATGCAGTGTCAGGCTGGGGCAGGATGCAGTGTCAGGCTGGGGCAAAATGCAACGTCAGGCTGGAGCAGATTGCAGTGTTAGGCTGGGGCAGAATGCAGTGTCAGGCTGGGGCAGAATGCAGTGTCAGACTAGGGCAAAATGCAGTGTTAGGTTAAGGCAGAATGCAGTGTCGGGGTGGCACAGAATGCACTGTCAGGCTGGGGCAGACTACAGTGTCAGGTTGGGGCAGAATGCAATGTTAGACTGGGGTAGAATACAGTTTTAGGCTAGGGCAGAATGCAGTGTCAGACTGGGGCAGGATGCAGTGTCAGGCTGGGGAAAAATGCAATGTCAGGCTGGAGAAGATTGCAGTGTTAAGCCTCGTACACACGACCGAGTTTCTCGTCGTAAAAAACACGTCGTTTTTTTCGACGAGATTCTTGTTAACCTTGTCGATTTTCTCGTCAAGCTTTCCATGCGTACACACTGACATTTCCCAATTTTCTCGTTGTTCTCCGCGGTCACGTCCAGCACGTACGACGGCACTATAAAGGGGAAGATCTTTTTTCTTGGCGCCACCCCTTGGGCTGCTTTTGCTGATCTCGTGTTACCGCGTGTGAAGTAAAAGTTTGGGAAGAGACGATTCACGCTTTTCAGTCTTCGTACTTTTCAGTTCGTTTTCTGCGGTTCGGTTTGTGCTTGTGGGTTCGTATCTTGACTTTCAGGGTGTCTAGGCAGGTCGTATCTGTTTTACAGTGCGTTCTTGCCTGTTCGTTTCTGTTTTTCAGTTCGTTATTCATAGGCCTTGCTGTTCTAAAGTGCGTTCTGTTCTGTACGTTCTGATAAGACGACCGTTTCCTAGCCATGTCGCCTGGACGTTCTCGTCGTCGAGTTCATGCTGTGCGTGTGCTTGGTGTTGGTCTGCTTGTTTTGGACCAAGACCAGTCCATGAATGGTGTGAGGAGGAGTTCATGGACCAAGAATTGGTTGCTCCAGCGGGACCAATTCTGCCATATGCCTCTGCTGCGGGAGGTCGTCGAGAATAATCCTGAGGACTACAGGAATTTTCTGCGGATGTCTGACCCCGTTTTTCAGGAACTGTTGGCTTTGGTGTCCCCCTATATTACCAGGCAGGACACCGTTATGCGGGAAGCCATCAGTGCTGAGCAGAGGCTCATCGCCACGTTACGTTATCTGGCGACAGGGAGAAGTCTTCAGGACTTGAAGTTCACGACAGGCATCTCCCCCCAGGCTCTGGGCCTCATAATCCCAGACACCTGTTCTGCCATTATACAAGTCCTGCAGGAGGACTATATTAGGGTAAGTTTTCTCCTTTAACATCACATTTTATGTATTTCATGTATGCTAATGTATTGTATTTCTTTCATCCTTCCCTAATTACCATGATTGTAATATGCTGAGAATGTCCCCTTTGTCCCCATGCATGCTGGAAGCTTTAGATTGCCCCTTTTTTCTCCTCCATGCATATCTCCCTTCACTAACCTTTCCAGCAGGGGCGCCTGTTGCTCCAAATGTTTGGGGGTCCAACCCCAATGTAGAAAATAAACTTCCTCCTTTTTTGCTCTGGTGCCTATTAAATGCCCCCATTTGTTCCCTCCAATGCAACCATTTTGTTCCCTCTAATGCAGCCATTTTGTCCCCTCCAATGCAGCCATTTTGTTACCTCTAATGCAGCCATTTTGTCCCCTCCAATGCAGCCATTTTGTCCCCTCCAATGCAGCCATTTTGTTCCCTCTAATGCAGCCATTTTGTCCCCTCCAATGCAGCCATTTTGTTCCCTCTAATGCAGCCATTTTGTCCCCTCCAATGCAGCCATTTTGTTCCCTCTAATGCAGCCATTTTGTCCCCTCCAATGCAGCCATTTTGTCCCCTCCAATGCAGCCATTTTGTTCCCTCTAATGCAGCCATTTTGTCCCCTCCAATGCAGCCATTTTGTTCCCTCTAATGCAGCCATTTTGTCCCCTCCAATGCAGGCAGTTCCCCCCCAGCCCTGCACTTACCTTCTTGTGGTCAGCGTCATCCTTCTTCTGTCCTTGATGTCTTCTCCTTCCCTTGATGTTGCATCAGCCAATCATGTTACCATTAAACAGACTTGTTGAACATGATTGGCAGAGCAGCCTGTCAGTGTTTACCCAAGGAATGCCCCCCCCCCTGCAACCCCTATTTAACTTTTCTGAAGCCAATTACATCCCTCAGGCTGTAATGTGCAAGACAATTTTCCTTCCTGTTTCTGATATGCAATTTTAAGCCCATAAATGCCGCAGTTCTTCATATGTCGGTCGCTTAACAGGGGGCCATCCACCTGAATAGTGGGCGGCATAGACAATACATAGGTTAATGCAAGGCATGAACCTATGTATTGTTCTGAGTGACAGGCACAGGAGAGAGAGGGCAGTGCTCCAGCGCCCACTCTGGACGCACCGCCACTGCAATGCTATCCTGTGGCCAAACACATCTACCCCCCCTCCCCATTATAATTTATTCATGGACCATCATAGGGGGTGATGAATATGATACATGAGCCTTCCATTATACTTATTTAAAACACCTTAATAAACGTAGACTTTGCTTGATGTTGGCCTCTAATGTATTTTCTTAGAATCTCCTTGTAATGTTTGATTTGTGTATTCTAATATTTTTTCATCTTGTTTGACTCCACAGCTTCCTTCCACGCCACAGGAATGGCAGACTGTGGCATCGGAGTTTGCCACGCGGTGGGACTTCCCCAACTGCGGTGGTGCTATAGACGGGAAGCATGTCCGCATCGTGCCGCCACCCCGTTCTGGGTCCTACTACTTCAATTACAAGGGGTTTCATAGCATTGTGCTGATGGCGGTGGTGTCAGCATGGTATGAATTCCTCTATGTTGATGTAGGGAAGAATGGCCGGATGTCCGATGGGGGATCCTTCATCCAGACGGAGTTTGCCCTCCGTCTCCAGAGTGACGACCTTGCATTGCCACCAGATGCAGGGAATGTTGAAGGACTCCCCTTTGTTTTTTTGGCTGATGAAGCCTTCGGGCTCGGACCGCATCTTATGAGGCCATTTCCTCAGAGGACCCTGACCCCAGAGAAGAGGGTATTCAATTACCGGCTGGCCAGGGGCCGAAGAGTCGTTGAAAATGCCTTTGGCATAATGGCCAGCCGGTTCCGCCTTTTTATGACTTCAATACACTTGGCGGACTACAAAATAAACTATGTAGTATTATGCTGCTGTGTGCTACACAATTTTCTCTGCAGCAAATCAAATTCCTATATGGCCTCAGTTTTGCCTGAGGCTGGACTTTCCCCTGCTAATCCCCTGCCAGGCCTGGAATCTGCCGGGCTGGCTTGCCCCCCCAAAATGCCCGTGAGGTTCGGGACAAATACATGGACTAATTCACGGGTAGGGGGGCAATTCCTATGCCAGGCTATGGCTAAAGATTCCTGTCTAACAATCAAAATAAAAATCTGGTTTAAACTTCTAACTTTTGTTGGTTTCCTGTCTCCTAGTTTGTCTTAGTGCATTTGTAGTGCCAAGTGTATTTTCCTTTAGTCAATACCAACCATTTCACTATGTAACCTTTAAAAAATAACCAAATAAGGTTAGAGCGTATTAGAAAAAGAAGCTACACGTTGTTTGTGTTCAAATATTTTACTATGTGCAAATTCACACACTTTTTTTTTTTATTTTACATTTTTTGTTTGCCTGGCCACAAACCGGCAATTGTTTTCTTAGGAAAATACAAAAACAACAGTTGCATTCCAAAAATTACAAAATTGGATACCTCGGAGCAATCTGAGACATTCACTTACACAAATTATATGTCTCTATGTGCCCGTCCTAATATGGGGTCCTGCCACCCCTTGCCCAGCCAAAAATTGAATATGCACACAATTGGGATTATTTTCCTATAGGGATTTTAGACTCCTGATCCCTATTGTCAACATGTGCTATCTGCCATCAGGGGTGATCAATGGACGTGTTTTGGGGGTGCAACCCCTTCCTCAGTTCACCTACTTTAGATACGAGGAAGGGGTTGCACCCCCAAAAGACGTACATGGATATCCCCTGATGGCAGATAGCACATGTTGACACACTGTGTGCAGATTCAATTTTTGGCTGGTTTGATTGTCAAAAAGTTTTTAAAAAGTGGAAGAACAAACATGAAAAAAAGGGGGTTTGGATGCCTTATTGAATTCTCCCCAAAACATTGAGAATGTCTTTAAATGTTTGATCCATCACATGAATTCTTTCTTTAATTTTGTCCAGTTCCGTGCTACATTCCATCACTTGCTGGATGAGGCGGAGGGCACTGTCAGCAGAGAAACAAAAACAAAATAAAAAAGTATTATAACTCTGCAGGCCTACCTCTCTTACCTGAAGCTGTGGTGTCAGATACTGACCTGTTGTGGTGACCAGTTCCACAACGTCATCCACCTCTCTTTCCTGCACTTCTCCTTCCTCCACCTCAACTTCCTCCACATCTTTAGGTTGTTGGTCTTTTGGAGTTTGGGGTTGTTGTGAAGCTGTGGGGTTCCTGTGCTCCCTGGAGTGTCCTCCTCCCAGTCTTCTCTCCCCTATGAGAATCAAACAAAAGGTAGAGTTATCACACAGAAATTCTCTATGTAAAAAAAAACAAACAGGCTAAATTGCTTGGAAGTGGGGTACAAGTGTGTGTTTGGGCGGAAGTTAAAGATGAATGCATTATTTCTGACCAAGAATATGTTTAGTATTCACCTTTGTCTGTCATTTTTTAGACATGTAGGCAACACAAAAATTCTCTGATGCACCTGTGTGGGACACCCAAAAAAGGCGGGTCTGGTGGCCCACACTATAGTGCTCCAAAGAACAGATGTGGAAGCAGCTGCTGAGTGTCCTCTCCTTTACACAGATTACAGTTTGCATTTCATTCTCTTTACAAACACATCATCTAGCCTAAAACTTTGTGCCCCAAATTTCCCAAAAAATGGCAGATGTCTAATTACTTTTGTGGCTGTAAAATAAGCCAAAACAGCGGATAGTGGCCGAACGAAGTGTCTGTAACGTAACGAACGATTACTGTGCCCAACCAAGTTCAAAATATTACATTTTGGAAGGGAGTCCAATAAGAAAAAAAAACAAAACCAGCAACATGTCAGTTTAGAAAAGGATTAATAGCAGAAAAGTGTACATTTTACTTACTTTTTGCGAGCATTCTCTTAATGCTCCTTAACTGCTCTGGCTCCCTCAGTTTGAGGTCTGACCACCTCTTTCTGAGCTGCTCATTTGAGCGTTTCACCCCGAAATTCGTCTTCAGACTCTTCACGACTTTAGTGAGGATTTTGGCCTTCCTTCTATTTGGTTTGCTATACGGCCCATGCTTTGCGTCATAATCAGACTTGAGCAAGATGTCCACCATCTCCGCCATCTCCGCAAAAGACATATTAGATGCCTTGAATCTCCTCCTTGATCGTGACGTTTCCTCGGTCTCCGGGCTTGTCTCCTCCTCGTTAGTTGCGGAATTATCAGACACCTGCTGTAACTCCGCCATATCTGTCTGCGCGCCGAAAGAGAAGGGGCGGGGAAAAGATGTTAGTTAGAACGTCATGGGCGGGCGACGTGTGCAGAGCGACGTGTTCGTATTTTGACGCATGCGTGGTGTGTATATAGCAAACACACATGTGACTATAGTACGTTCGGTGTGCGGAGAGAGGAGTTCAAGTGACGGACGTGCGAACGAAGGTATGTGATTTTGAGACTGTGCCAAATTGTTGGCCTATACTGTCTTGAGAATGTTGTAGGATATATATGGTGACTACGATGTTAAGGAGGTTAGACTGTTTGCCTCACATTAGTTATATATTATTTATTTAACTTGCAGATACAATATGAATGTCTTTATTAGCGACAAAGAGTTCCTGGCGGAATTTATTGACCGGGTAAGGGAGCTGCCGGCTCTGTGGGAGACGAAAAACCCCATCCACAAAAAAAGAGGGGTGAGAAAAGCAGCGCTGGAGAAGCTGCTCCCATTTGTGCAAACCAAGGTGCCCACAGCCACAGCAAAACAAGTGGACACTAAAATTGGGAGCTTGAGAGGCACCTACAGGACTGAACGCTCTAAGGTCCTGGCTTCTCAGAGGTCAGGAGCAGCAGCAGGTGATGTGTATGTCCCGATTTTGTGGTACTACAGCAGGATGTCCTTCCTGGATGACCACATTGAGGCAAGGCCATCACTGTCCACTCTTCCCCCCAGACTTCCCTGCAGCCAACCTGAGCCTTCTCTGGAGCAAGAGCAGGCAGCCATCCTGGATGATCCTGATTTGGCCATCTGGAGCCAGGTATAGTATTAAATGAAAATGTATTGGGATAAAATTAATGTTTGACAAATATGTCAAGATGAGAAACATACAATATTTTGGGTTCCACAAGTGAAATCAAGATCTCTAGACATTAGTCTGCACTTATTTGGGTGCTAAATAGTCAATCTGATGTAGGTGTAAATTAGAAAAAATGATTTCTGGATTTACATTCTAATTGCTTCAATCATGTTTATAAAGTTTGATGCAAAGATTAAACCAACATATTAAACTATGTCCCTTTTTCATACACAGGATGAAATTAGCCAGGAGGAGGGTCTGGAAACTGTCAGGCAGGAGGAGGAAGGGCCCAGTGGCAGCCAGGAGGAGGCAGGGCCCAGTGGCAGCCAGGAGGTGGCAGGGCCCAGTGGCAGCCAGGAGGTGGCAGGGCCCAGTGGCAGCCAGGAGGTGGCAGGGCCCAGTGGCAGCCAGGAGGTGGCAGGGCAAAGGAGAAGCACCAGATCCCAGGTGCCTCCCATCCGGCTTCCCAAAAGAGGCAGGAGGGACAGGACCACCAGTGAGGCAGCAATGGCCCTTATTAAAGAGGCCCATGCCACCCTCAAAGAGCCCACATCCCCTGAAGAGGCCATTGCCGGCCTAGTGGAGGCAAAGTTCAAGGTGATGAGCATGGAGCAACGTCTCCTATGCGAGCCCCTGCTCATCACCTTGCTCAACAAGGGGGTGATGGAAAAAATTACCCCCAATACAGCTATTTGTGAGGTGGCACAACTGTCCCAACCTCAACCTCCTCCTCCACCTCCACATTCTTCTTCTGCCCCACCCCCTTCTCCTCCACCTCCACCTTGTTCTTCCGCCCCACCCCCTTCTCCTCCACCTCCACCTTGTTCTTCTGCGCCACCCCCTTCTCCTCCACCTCCTCCTCCTCCTGACAGGAGTACCCCTCCAGTGGCCCAGCCTCCAGCCACACGAAGAAGGAAGGCTGCAGAGAAGGCTCCAGGGAAGGTTGCAGGGAAGGTTGCCAGGAAGACGAGGAAGTGATGGCCTTGCTTCATTGGGGTCGGACAGAAGGCAGCCTGTTGTAGTACCACACACTTGGGACATATATATCACCTGCTGCTGTTCCTGACCTCTGGGAGGCCAGCATCAGATTGTGTTCAGAAATGTTGGCCTTCTCAAGCTCCCAATTTTAGTGTCCACACAGGGTTGCTGTGTGCTCTGGGGTCCCTGGGATGCACAAATGGCAGCAGGTTCTCCAGCGCTGCCTTCTCTTTATTTTATTTCAAACATGAATAAATGTTATTTTTGTTTAAGTTCATACTTGACTATGTGTATTTGTAAATTGTAAATCTAGCTTTGGAGTAAGCAGATACATTTGACTGACAAAAAAAGGGACAGATAACAACCCCCCAAAAAAATAACTAAATCGTATTTCCCAAAAAAGGGTGTAAAATTTTAATAATATATATTAAAAGATTCAATGGGAGATCACTACCAAAACATTGCGAGATTACAATTAACATCAGTTAGAAAAATATTGAATTTTTTAATATTCCTAAAAACGTGCACGATATAATACACATAAATCTTCTTAAGAGCAGCATGAAAAAGGTTAAAAAAAGATAGTCATAACTCTGTGTGACTATCAGCAGCAAAAGAAGTTCATTCGTTTGGATTAATGTAACATTCTAACGAAGATTTCAATGCACAACATTTAAACGATGCAAAAATTTGGAGCGTGACGAATGTGCTGTCTCCATTACGAAGGCTTGTTTTACCAGAAGATGCGCTCCCGTCTCATAGTTGCTTCTGAGCATGCGCGCTTTTGGAAGAGTCGTAAAAGCATACACACAAACCATTTTCTCATCACAAAACAGGCCGACGAGAAACACGACGAGGAAATCCTGAATCCTGACGAGAAAATAGAGAGCAGGTTCTCTATTTTCTCGTCGAGATTCACGGCAATTTTCTCGTCGTAAAACCATACACACGAACGGTTTTCTCGACAAAAAAGCTCACGCGGCACTTTTCCTGCCGGTTTTGGACGAGAAACTCGGTCGTGTGTACGAGGCTTTAGGCTGGGGCAGAATTCAGCGTCAGGCTGGGGCAAAATGCAGTGTTAGGTTAGGGCAGAATGCAGTGTCAGGGTGGGACAGAATGCAGTGTCAGGCTGGAGCAGAATGCATTGTTAGGCTGGGGCAGAATGCAGTGTCAGACTGGGGCAGAATGCAGTGTCTGGCTGTGGTAAAATGCAGTGTTAAGTTAGGGCAGAATGCAGTGTCAGGTTGGGGCCGAATGCAGTGTTGGGCTGGGGCAGAATGCAGTGTCAGGCTGGGGCAAATGCAGTGTTTGGTTAGGGCAGAATGCAGTGTCAGGCTGGAGCAGAATGCATTGTTAGGCTGGGGAAGAATGAAGTGTCACACTGGGGCAGAATGCAGTGTCTAGCTGGGGCAAAATGCAGTGTTAGGTTAGAGCAGTATGCAGTGTCAGGTTGGGGCAGAATACAGTGTTAGGCTGGGGAAGAATGCAGTGTTAGGCTGGGGCAGAATACAGTGTTAGACTGGGACAAAATGCAGTGTTAGGTTAGGGCAGAATGCAGTGTCAGCCTGGGGCCAAATGCAGTGTCAGCCTGGGGTCAAATGCAGTGTTAGGCTGGGGCAGAATGCTGTGTCAGACTGGGGAAAAATGCAGGGTTAGGTTAGGGCAGAATACAGTGTCAGTTTAGGGAAGAATGCAGTGTCAGGTTGGGGCAGAATGCAGTGTTAGCCTGGGGCAGAATGCAGTGTCAGTTTAGGGTAGAATGCAGTGTTGGGCTGGGGTAGAATGCAATGTCAGGCTGGGGCACAATGCAGTGTCAGTTTGGGGCATAGACAAACAGGGGAGCAGTGATCTCCACCCCAATGCCCATCCATGGACACACAGGGGACCAGTGATTTCCACCCCAATGCCCATCCATGGACACACAAGGGACCAGTGATCTCCACACCAATGCCCATCCATGGACACACAGGGGACTAGTGATCTCAAGCCCAATGCCCATCCATGGACACACAGGAGACCAGTGATCTCCACCCCAATGCCCATCCATGGACACACATGGGACCAGTGATCTCCATCCTAATGCCCATCCATGGACACACAGGGGACCAGTGATAAGGACTTTTCTTTCAAGACCTCCACTTTTAGGAATAATGTAGTGATTTTAATCAATAACAAGCACTACTGACAGCAGAGAGTGGCTAAATCTATATGTGTGGCCATATAAGGGCATTCTGCCCCTTTTGTTTATGTCTGCTCATCTCTAGTCTTGATAGGGTCACTTTATAGACAATAACACATATATGCAATATATGCAAGTTTTGCTATACAGGTGAATTTGACTTAATCTAATAATGGTGGACTAAACACACACCTAAATTTGAGAACTTCCTGCAAACCTGTAAATACTGGGCAAGACATCAGAGGTCAAACAGTAAACAGAACAAGCACTACTTTTGATAACCGAGAGTGACTGTGGAGTACAGCCCACCATGCAGACAGTAGAAGAAGGAGGATATCACACCTGATCTATGGTTGGTCACCTAAGCTGTGTTACGATCCCCTTCCTCCTGTAATTTCACAAGTCCCATACAACTACCAGTCCAGTCCATGCTTCTAAAGGCTTCCAGACCAACTGCCAAGACACCGGACTACAGTCTGCCAGAAAGAGACTTCATCATTTTGTGCACCAGCATGAGAAGAAGGCGGTCACACCCCCTCCCTGAGTCCCACCCAATCAAACGGAAAGTCTTTCAGGCTCCACTTCATCTGGGGATGTTCTCAGTCAGTTAGTCCCCAATGAGAACGCCACCTGAAGAACATCAGCTGCTCGGGGAGGAGTTAGGGGGAGGGATCTGTCTCCTGCACGTTCTTTTCTGTCTCTTGTGGGCACTGTGACCCTGCCCGGCAGCACACCTGAGCTCCTTATGTGTGCCCAATGCAGGCACCGTGGCACACTGTCCGTCCTGTCTGTGATTGGGCTTGACTTCTGGGATGCAGGACAAGGTCATGACGGGACAGCTAATTAAAATCCGTGACTGTCCCAGCCAAATCGGGAAAGTTGGCAACTATGCTACAAATAGACCACACATTCCACAATTAATCAATATGCAGTGCAAGTATCAATACATGACAAAATACAGTGAATCAATAAATGAGTCCCAGTATGCAAATTTAAATTTAAATTAAAGTGACAGTGCTTCTATGGACCTTCTGTGATAACATAAAGTTTTGGTGCTCCTTATGGACATACATAGTGCTTTTTTTGTGCCCCACATGGATGTAAACTCACCAGAATTATTTGATCACATATCTCTAGTATGGTCAATAAACATTTGTGGGGCAATTCCCTGATAAATCTGAGACTCCTGTGTGTCTCCAATGGCTTGTATGCTCTAATCAACCATAAAATGAGGCTCATAGCATAAAACCGTGTATTTATTGAAAAAAGAGGTATATTGTATTGCACTCACTTGCTGTTGTGCCTTATAACCTGGCACTAGGTGTAAACATCTTTGTGTGTGTATGGGGATGATGGCTGCCCCTCACTCCGTTGGCGAACGTCGGATGCGGTTCACTGCCCGGAATTGACATCAGAGGAGTCACATATTTATCAGGGGATTGCCCCACAAGCATTTATTGACCATACTAGAGATAATAAAACAAAACAATACTCTTGCTATGTTATAAATCGTGAACGTGAAAAGAATATATAAATAAGACCTGCAGCTGCTGTCCACAAGGTGCTAAAACTTCAAATATCAATCAAAAATAAATACAGTGCTTGCAATCGTGATACTCTAACATTCCTGTGATAAAAACTACAATAGAAAAAAACATAGTCCCTTGCAAAGTGCTCAGGTGCTCCAAATAAGTTCAAAAGTGTTGAAGTGCTTCATATAAACATGATGTGCCGTGTGCCACATTCCCCTCTTGTATCCCCACTCACCAGAAACAATTGACCCTCAGCTTTGCAGTCTGGGGGTCAAACACACTAAGATCTGGTGTTGGTAGGGTAGGACTCTGGGACTCCTTAGCAGGATATCCAAACATAAAGGGTCTTGGGGGTGACTAGAATATCCACCAGGCTCGATAAAAACAAATAGAGGCTCAAAGTGAAGTACTGCATAAA
Organism: Rana muscosa; assembly: GCA_029206835.1. NCBI lineage: Eukaryota > Metazoa > Chordata > Amphibia > Anura > Ranidae > Rana > Rana muscosa. The sequence continues at coordinate 487,540,396 of CM055121.1, forward strand.
TTAAAGTTTATTGCGCAATCATAAGTGCCACTTACAAGATTGCTGGTAAAAACAAGCATAGGACAGAGACTGGGCTCTTCTGGGTTCGCCGCGGCTCGACGTGCGTTCCACAGAGGACGGACGTGGCGTCAGTGGTTAGGAAACTGGAAATACGTCAACACGCTTTATGGAGATGCTGATTTCCTTTTCCAGCATGACTTGGCACCTGCCCACACTGCCAAAAGTACCAATACCTGGTTTAATGATCATGGTATTACTGTGCTTGATTGGCCAGAAAACTCGCCTGACCTAAACTCCATAGAGAATCTGTGGGGTATTGTCAAGAGGAAGATGAGAGACACCAGACCCAACAATGCAGAGGAGCTGAAGGTCACTATCAAAGCAACCTCGGCTTGCATAACAGTTCAGCAGTGCCAAAGGCTGATCACCTCCATGCCACGCCGCATTGATGCAGTAATTCATGCAAAAGGAGCCCTGACCAAGTATTGAGTGCATACTATACTGTACATAGATATACTTTTCAGTAATGCCGCGTACACACGATCGGTTTTTCTGATGAAAAAAGACCGATGGAAAAAAAGGGATTTTTATAACAGCTTACCTGTAAAATCCTTTTCTTGGAGTACATCACGGGACACAGAGCGACTTAGTCATTACTAATGGGTTATATAGTTTACCTTCAGGTGTTGGCACTGGCCAATTCCAAACCGGAAGTACCCTCCCCTATATAAGCCCCTCCCACCCGGGAGCACCTCAGTTTTGTAGCCAAGCAATAAGTGTCCCAAAAAGAGGGGTGGGAGCTCTGTGTCCCGTGATGTACTCCAAGAAAAGGATTTTACAGGTAAGCTGTTATAAAAATCCCTTTTTCTTTTTCGTACATCACGGGACACAGAGCGACTTAGTCATTACTAATGGGACGTCCCAAAGCAATGCCAAATGAGGGGGGGGGTACATAAGCTGGGCGCCATCAGGCATGAGGATCTTTTGCGGCCTGCAACACACTGCGCCCAAAGGCGACATCCTCCTGACTTCTAACGTCTACCTGATAGAATCTAGTAAACGTGTGTACCGAAGACCATGTTGCGGCCTTACATACTTGAGCCAGGGAGGCCTGGTGATGCACTGCCCATGAAGTTCCAACCGCTCTTGTGGAGTGCGCCCTAACTTTGAACGGAGGCGGTCTCTTTCTCAAGCCATAGGCTTGTATTATGACCTGTCGAATCCACTTGGCTAAAGTAGATTTTGATGCTGCCTGACCCCTTCTGGGGCCTTCCGGCAGAACAAACAAAGAATCCGTTCTGCGAATCTGAGCAGTGGCTTTTAGATAAGCTTTAACTGCTCTTACCACATCCAAAGAATGTAATAACTTTTCCTCTACTGAGATAGGTTTGGGGAAAAAAGAAGGAAGAACCACATCTTGGTTCAAATGAAACCTCGATACCACCTTAGGAAGAAAGGCTGGATGAGGACGTAATACTACTCTGTCCTTATGGACAACCAGATATGGCTCCTTACAGGACATAGCTGCTAATTCCGACACTCTTTTAGCCGAACAAATGGCTACTAAGAAAACCAATTTCCTGGTGAGAAGAACCAAGGAAATGTGTTGTAATGGTTCAAACGGTTGTTTCTGTAGAACCGACAGAACCAGGTTTAAGTCCCAAGGACATATGGGAATACTAACCGGAGGGCTAATACGCATCACTCCTTGTATAAAGGCTTTGACTAGTGAATGCGAAGCCAAGGGCCTTTGAAAAAATATTGACAAGGCCGAAATCTGACCCTTGATAGTACTCAAGGCCAGCTTCCTATCTACAGCCCACTGTAGGAAGTCCAGAATCCTCCCTATCATGTACTTACGTGGATGCCATTTCTTGGTCTCACACCACGTAATGTACGCTTTCCAGATCCTATAATAGATCTGCCTGGATACCGGTTTCCTGGCATTGATCATGGTAGATACCACAGAATTAGAGAGCCCTCTCTTTTTCAGAATGTGGGCTTCAATAGCCAGGCCGTCAAACCTAGGGCTGGTAAGGAAGGGTGGTATATCGGTCCTTGCGACAGCAGGTCCGGACGAAGTGGGAGGGTCCAAGGACTCCTCACTGACATTTTTACCATCTCCGCGTACCATGCCCTTCGGGGCCACGCTGGAGCCACCAGAATCACTGGTTTCTTTTCTACCCTGATTCTGCGGAGTAATCGCGGTAACAATTGTGGCGGTGGGAATGCATATATCAGCTTGAACCGATCCCAAGGGAACACTAGGGCATCCGAGCCGCAAGCTAGGGGATCCCTTGTGCGAGACACAAACCTGTCCACCTTTGCGTTGAATCTGGATGCTAGCAGATCTACATCCGGTGTTCCCCACCGCTGGCATATTGCCTGGAAAACCTCGGGGTGAAGAGACCATTCCCCCGGGCATAATTGTTGGCGACTTAGAAAGTCCGCTCTCCAATTTTCCACTCCTGGGATGAAAACCGCAGATATGGCTGGGACATATCTTTCTGCCCACTCCAGGATGCAATTTGCTTCCTTCTGGGCTGCACGACTTTTGGTGCCACCCTGATGATTGATATATGCCACTGCCGTGGCATTGTCTGATTGAATTCTGACAGGGGACCCCTGGAGTTTGGATGTCCATGCTACTAGGGCATACCGGGCTGCTCGTATCTCTAAGAGATTGATGGGCAGGGCCTTTTCTGCTTCTGACCACCTGCCCTGGAGAGACCATTGCTCCAGCACTGCCCCCCAGCCGATGAGGCTGGCATCTGTAGTGACCACCTTCCAAGAAACCGGACTGAAGGGTTTCCCTCTTTCCAGATTCTGGGGCACCAACCACCAATGGAGGCTCTTGCGAACGGAAGGGGACAGGGACATTGGTAAGTCTAAAGCCTGAACTTTTTTGTTCCAGGCTGACAGTATGGCCCTTTGCAAATTCCTTGAATGGAATTGACCGTAGGGTACCGCTTCGAATGAAGCCACCATCTTTCCCAGCAGCCTCATGCAGAGACGTATGGATGGTTTTCTTTTTGTACCCACTAAGTGGGTCAAATTTCTTAAAGACGACACCTTCTCTGGAGGTAAGAAAATCTTTCTCTGATTTGAATCCAGCCTTAGCCCTAAGTATTCCAGACTTTTGACTGGTCTTAGAGCTGACTTGTCCCGGTTGATAATCCAACCGTGATATTCCAGATACTCGATTGTCTTGTGAATAGCTACTTCCAGCTTTTCCACTGAGTGGTCTATTAGTAGCAGGTCGTCTAGATACGCCATTATCGTTACACCCTGTGTTCTTAGATTGGCCAATAATGGGGCCAGAATTTTTGTGAACACTCGTGGTGCTGTGGCCAGACCGAAAGGTAAGGCTCTGAACTGAAAATGGCGCCCTTCTACTGCAAAGCGTAGAAATTTCTGATGGGCCGGAAAGATGGGAATATGCAGATAAGCATCCCTTATGTCGATCGAGGCTAGCCATTCCTGCCCTTGTAGGGCGGTGGCCACTGATCGGATCGACTCCATCCGAAAGGTCCTGATATTTAGGAACTTGTTTAGCCCTTTTAGATTTAATATGGGCCTCACGTCCCCATTTGGTTTGGGGACTGTGAAAAGGTTCGAGTAAAACCCGAATCCGCTTTCTTCCAGGGGAACCTTCATGATTACCCCTTGGAGCAATAGTTGTTCTAGTGCCAGAAGGAGGGATCCTCTCTTTTGGGGATCTCTTGGCACGTTTGACCTCATAAATTGGGCAGGAGGAGTGCCTTTTAACTCCAGCTTGTATCCCAGACTTACTGCGGAGAGCACCCATCTGTCTCTGATGGTGTCCCGCCAGGTCTCTGTGAACAACTGAAGTCTTCCCCCCACCCGATTGAGCGGGGGCAATACTTCATGCCTTAGGGGGAGGTTTTGTACCTCTCTTGATCCAGGGCTTCTTGTTACCCTGTGATTGTCCCTGATTTCTGCCCCCTGAATTTGACCGCGGAGGCCGTCGGAACTGCTTCACAGCCGATGTGCCCGGGACTGGAGAGGTAGGCCTCTTAAAAGAAGGACTTCTACCCTTGTTCTTAACCGGTAAGAGTGAACTTTTACCGGCAGAAATTTTCTGGATATATTTGTCCAGATCTTCTCCAAATAAGCGTTCTCCATGAAATGGGAAGCTAACCAGCAGTTTTTTACAGGGAGCTTCAGCAGACCAGTTTTTGAGCCACAGAAGCCTACGCATATGTACTATAGACAGCGTAAAGCGGGAGGCCTGTTGGATTGTATCCTTTATGGCGTCCACCGCAAAACACAAGGCTCTAGGCAGGTCAGCTAAGGCATGAGCCTGCTGATCTGGTAAGTCCCTTAAGACTTGTTTCAACTGATCTTTCACTGCTTGGCAGACTCCAATCGCTGCTACCGCAGGTTGTGTCACCATACTTGCTGTAGAGAAAGCAGATTTTAGTAAAGACTCCAATTTTTTATCTATTGGGTCTTTGAACATTGGAACATTATCTACTGGACATGTCAGTGATTTGTTAACAGAAGAGATGGCTGCGTCCACTATAGGGACCCTCCATTTTCTTATGAACTTATCCTCCATGGGATAGATCACCGGAAATCTCTTGGGGGGAGCAAATATTTTATCAGGATGCTCCCAATCCTGGTAAATAAGCCCTTCTAATAAAGGGTGGATTGGGAAGGAACAGACCGCCTGGGGAGCTTTTAGCGACCCCAGCGAGGAAACCGTAGTGGATGGTGGTTCCGCCAGAGGCATTTTAAATGCTGATCGGACCATGTTAGTCAGAGACTGAACCCATAATCTTTCAGCCTGAGAAGCTGAGAAAGGTTCTTCCACTGTTGATTCCTCTATAAGTGAATCAACCTCATCCTGATCCCCTTCAGGTAGGTCGATCTCTGTGTGGGGCTGTTCCTCCACTAACAGGCACTCTGAAGGAGGAGACGGAGATCGGACGCGCTTTTCCTGTGACAGGGAAGCAGCGATCAATGCTGTTAATCTCTCTTCCAATCCTCCCAGAGTTGAGGATAAAACCTCCTCTGTTATATATACAGAAGCAGGTGGACTGGGGACAGCCGCAGCACCAGGCATTCCTGCGGGGTTTCTACGGCTACTGACCTCTGCATTCTCAGGGGAGATTGGTGCAGTGCAAGCATGCCCAATATCCTCAGAGCCCGATGGAGACCCCTTTGGCTTCCTGGAAGATTTATTTCCGGAGCGTCTGGACGACATATCCTTTAAGCACAAAGCTGAGGTATTCCCGTCGTCATACACCAATTTTTGCTGGTAATAGTCTAACACAGGTGCTGCTATATACCAGCTGGTGTCCACTAAAGTGCCTTTCTATGGGGATGCCTGCATCAACCGCCTCTGTGTGCCACTGTTTGTTGCTAGCTCTGTTTGCATGCAGCTGACACTTGTACTGTGTCTTTTAACCATGCTGGGACGCCCGCACATGCGCAGAAGCGCCGCGGCGCGCATCGAGCGTCATCCACCCGCCCCGCCCCTTTTTTTTCATAGGAGGCGCGTGCACGCGCCCGCGCGCGCGCCCGTGCGCCAATGGCGCCCTTTTCGAAAACCAACAGAGGACTAGGAGCCAGGGCCCTTTTTGCCGGAGGGCCTGTGCGGTGGATGAACGCAGCAACAGGGCAGAGGAAGTGGATTCCCTCAGAGAAACTTACCAGCTGCCTGGATCTTTTGAGTTGAGAAAACCAAAGATCCACATTTACAAGAAAAATGGACTACAGCGGCCTCTAGTGGTTTAACACAGGTACCGCGGTCCCTGTTTTTTTTTTTTTTTTTCTTGACTACTATTAAAATTTTACATTTTCAGTAGTTATAGGCAAACACAGATATTTAGCGGGAATACCGTTAGGTAACAGACAGAAAGACAAATTAGGCTTGGGGGTCCCCCAATAGAACCAAGTTCCTGAGGGCCCCCACTTACCTGATCCCCGCCGCAGGACTTTGTTTGGTCCACAAAAGTCCAAACTTCACCTATCACGGCAGGCATTGTAATTAAACCTTCAGGGACCGGGTTCCCAAGGATTCCACTCCCCTGGACCTGTATAGCACCCTGCACAGACAGCGTCTTGGTCGTGGGTATGACCAGAGCTCTGGATCCCAGGGTCCAGCCCTCCTAAGAGAAGCATTACAGGCAAAACCTTGCTCTTCTGCTGCAAGGCCCGGGTACCGACCGTTTAGCTATGAAGCTTTTTTGGTGGGATCCGGAACAGCTTACTAAGGCCCAAAAGAACCTGTACGCAAGCCCAGTGAAAACACATGTTACTCTTTGGCCAACACCTTAGACACTGGCAAAAAAACTGAGGTGCTCCCGGGTGGGAGGGGCTTATATAGGGGAGGGTACTTCCGGTTTGGAATTGGCCAGTGCCAACACCTGAAGGTAAACTATATAACCCATTAGTAATGACTAAGTCGCTCTGTGTCCCGTGATGTACGAAAAAGAAAAACCGATAGCAAATTCCGATCGTCTGTGGGGAACTCCATCGGAGAAAAAACCCACTTATGCTCAGAATCAAGTTGACGCATGCTCAGAAGCATTGAACTTAATTTTACTCGGCTCTTCGGAGTGTTTTACGTCACAGCGTTTGGGACGGTCAGATTTTTGACTGATGGTGTGTAGGCAAGACTGATGGAAGTCAGCTTCATCGGATTTCTGATGGAAAAATCCATCGGATTTTATTCCATCGGAAATCCGATTGTGTGTACAGGTCATAAGCCAACATTTCTGTATTATAAATCCTTTTTTTTTTTTATTGGTCTTATGTAATATTCAAATTTTCTAAGATACTGAATTTTGGGTTTTTACTATCTGCAAGCCATAATCATCAAAACGAAAAGAAAGAAATGCTTGAAATATATCACTCTGTGTGTAACGCATCTATATAAAATATATGAGTTTCACTTTTTGAATTGAAATACTGAAATAAATGTACTTATTGACGATATTCAAATTTTATGAGATGCACCTGTGTGTCTGTGTATATACAGTTGTGTTCATAAGTTTACATACCCTGGCAGAATTTATGATTTCTTTGCCATTTTTCAGAAAATTTGAATGATAACACAAAAACTTTTCATTCACTCATGGTTAGTGTTTGGCTGAAGCCATTTATTATCAATCAACTGTGTTTACTCTTTTTAAATCATAATCACAACAGAAACTACCCAAATGACCCTGATCAAAAGTTTACATACCCTGGTGATTTTGGCCTGATAACATGCACACAAGTTGACACAAAGGGGTTTGAATGGTTATTAAAGGTAACCATCCGGGAGGCGCATGCGCGAGAGTTCCGAGATGGCTGCCTGAACTCGGAGCTCCGCGCCATCCCGATCCAGCAGCGCCCACAGCACCCGCTCCCGCAACGCTCAGACACCGGAGAACGGGGAATCGACACCCCGCGACACTCGCGCACGCCCTCGTATGAGCCGAACGGGCGTCAGACGGCAATTAGACAGCCAATTCGCCGCCTCCACACTCCCCGGGTATACCAAGATGGCCGCCGCGGCTGCTGCGACCTCACAGCCTCACACAGCCACTGAGGGGACACAGGATTGCAGGCAAATACTGGCCCCCACTCTCCTCTCCTATACCCCGGAGATGAAGGGACACAATCAGCAGCCCTTGACACCCTCTCCAGCCTCCACAGAATCCCTCCTGAGACACTCCTTTGGGGCACAGGCTTACTCTCCTGCTGGGCCTGCAGAATCTCCTCACACAGGATTCTCTCCCCATGGCGCTGCAGGCCCAGATCAATCCTTTAATGCAGCAGACTTATTCCTCAAATTCTCTACCCTTCTAGAGACAGGTCTAGCCTCCACAGCTGCTAAAATCACAGGGGACATTAAAGCAGACATCCAAAATATAGGGTCCAGGATGGAAGCCATAGAAATTAAGCTCGATCAAACTGCAGCTGCCTCTCACCAGAACTCTGATCTTATTCAGACCTTACATGACCAACTGGACACAGCTTTCTCCCGCATAGATGACCTCGAGAACAGGTCCAGGAGATATAATTTCAGAATCAGAGGTCTCACGGAATCAATTATCGATGTTGAATCTGCCACGCAAGAACTTATGAGGTCCCTGATCCCAAACATCCCTACACCCTGCCTGGAGCTGGACAGAGCACATAGAGCGCTGGGACCCCCCAGGAAAGATGGCTCCCCCAGGGACATTATTGTAAAGCCCCACTACTATGCTGTCAAGGAGGCGGTCATGAAACAGACCCGCTCAATGCATCAAGTGATCTGCCAGGGGCACCCGGTGCAAATTTTTGCGGATCTCTCTCCTTCCACCATACAGCGCAGACGTACCCTAAAACCGCTACTATCTGCTTTGACACAGAAGGAGGTTAAATACAGATGGGCATTCCCCTTCGCCGTGAAGTTCACCTACAAAGGCCGAGATCATGCCTTCTCCAACTTCGCCATGGGAGAAAAGTTGCTTCTCAGCCTGAAGATCATTTCCCAGGAGTCGGACATGGAGACGTCGTCATCAGGATCGAATAAACGCCCGCCTCCCACAAGTCCGCCGGATCCCCTCTGGAACAAATCCAAGGCCAGAAGATCATCGCATACAGGTCCTAAATGAGACTTTGATTGTCGCGAGGTGTCGGTTCGACGCATACTGATGCACCCGCATCGGACTTTTCTCTTCTCCTATGAGGATGACTCTCATACTACCCCGGAAATCGTTTTCTCCGGTGTTCTCTCTTTACATGTTAACAAACGGTTTTATTTGTTGTTTCTCCCCTCCTACGTCTAGAGATGGGTTTCCTAACTATGCCTCCCCCGTCTGGGGGACAAGGGCGATACTATAGCCACTTTCCTGAAGTAAATATGCTTTACTCCATCTCATTAGCGGCGGCGTATCGGGGGTTCCCTCCCCCTCCCTCCTGCCCGTGCGGGTGGGGTGGCGGGTGCCTCTGACCGCTTATACCTGGGTAGTTGCTTCAATGCTACTGTCCGTTTATTGGTTCACGTTGCTTTAGGAGCATAGTTGTTTAAATTTACAGGGCGCCCTGGTTTGGGGTGGCTCACATGTGCCTCCACCTATCCCTTGAACCCCAGTTGGTCTTCGGGGGATAGGATCTCCAAGGCTTTTAGCCAGGAGATTTGGACTTCCTACTTTTGTCTCATGATTTTTGGTGAGATGACAGTTAGGAACTTTTCTCTCCTGCCGGGAGCATTCTCCTGCGCGGGGGGAAACCTTCCTCCTGTTCTGTCCTTTCTAACTTTCTTTCTATCCCCTTTTTTCTCTTTTGAGCATCACCTGACATTTTTGTTTCTTTTAGACACTACCACCGGTAAGCCTCTCAAGTCTGCGGGATCCCAGAAGTACGATACCGGCGATCCAATCGTCGCTCTGGAGTCGCCGGAGGTCCCAGCGGTAAGTGGCGATGGACATTGCAGTGCTTCTCCCCTCGGGGTCCATGGCTGACCACACTCACACGGCCTTAAAGGTCGCTACACACAATGTCCAGGGCCTAAACTCCCCCCTCAAACGTAGGAAACTCTTTAATACCTACAAATCGTCAAGCTTGGACATTGTAATGATACAGGAAACCCATTTCCTGGCCCGGTACAGTCCCAAGTTCCTCCACTCCCACTTCCCGAACTTCTATATGGCCAGTGCGGTTAATAAGTCAAAGGGGGTGGCCGTCTTATTAGCAAAAACGTGCAACTTCACCTGGATCTCTGATGTAAAAGATCCAGAGGGCAGGTACATCTTAGTAAAGGGCACGATCGAAGGCCACTTATACTCCCTGATATCCTACTACACGCCCAACAAAGGTCAAGCAGCCTTCTTCAAACAACTATTTGACAAGCTAGCTCCTCTGTTGGAGGGCACAATCATTTTTGGTGGGGACTCCAACGCAGCATTTGATCAGGGTCTGGATAGATCTAAACCTCCCTCGGCCCAACTGACACGTCCGACCAAAGAGAGCCTGAAAATCGCCAAACTCATCCACGCTCAGGGTCTGACCGATGTGTGGAGAGAACTAAATCCGTCCAAGCGAGATTATACACACTTTTCCCATCCCCACAACTCCTATGCTCGAATTGACCACCTGTTAGTTTCAAACCACACTATCCCACTTGTTGTAAAATCCCACATCAGGGACACGGTTTTGTCGGACCACTCCATTGTGAGCATGTCCCTTACAATGCAAAGCTCAAGGCCGGGCTAGAGACACTGGAGACTGAACGAATCCATTCTCTCCGACCCTATCCGAGTCACCATGCTAGATAAGGCAATGAAGGAATACTTCATTCTTAACAACGTAGATGGGACAACGTCCGAAACCCTGTGGGCGGCTCACAAAACTTTTATGAGAGGGGAATTCATTAGGATGGGAGCCCAGATAAAGAGGGAGAGGGAAGCGGACAGAGTAAGGTTAGAAGGGATATACACAAAGCTGAGAGCCCAGCACAAACTAAATCCCTCCCCCTTAATGGCAGCGCAACTAGACAAGGCTAGACTGGAGCTCAATCTTGTTCTCACGGCCAATGCAGACAAACAAATCAGATGGAGCAAAAATAGATTTTACTCCATGGGGGACAGGATGGGCTCCATGTTGGCTGCTAGACTAACACCACGCTTCAGAACATATGCAATGCCTCAGATTAGGATCCCTGGACAGGGCACTACAGCCAACCCATCCAAGATATTAGACGCTTTCCAGGCTTTCTATACAAATCTATATAGTCCCCACACGCTCGGTAATGACGATTCCGTCCGCAACTTCCTGCATAGCCTTCCCTTACCGTCGCTCTCCCCGGAGCATAAAGGGGAGCTTGAAGCACCCTTTACTGAAGGAGAGGTTATGGAGGTGATTAAAGACCTAAAGACGGGATCGGCCCCAGGGCCGGATGGGCTCTCGAACCCCTATTATAAAACGTTTGCCGAGACCCTAGCCCCGCATCTAACTAATTTCCTTAATGCTAAAACAAGGGGAGACCCACTCGATCCTCAACTCAATACTGCGTATATTACAGTAATCCCTAAGCCGGACAAGAATCCGGAAGAGATTGGAAATTATCGACCCATTTCTCTAATAAATAATGATTTAAAAATCTTAACTAAAATACTAGCTATCCGTTTGGCTTCTTTCATAAGCACATATATCCATAAGGACCAAGTGGGGTTTATCCCTGGCAGGCAGGGCCCTGATCAGATAAGGAGGGCAATAGATATAGTTTCCATTCTCCAAACAAACTGGGTGGGAGGTCCCAAGCAATCGGGAATGCTCCTTTCGCTGGACCTCCACAAGGCCTTTGATTCGGTGTCCTGGCCCTATATCTTTGCTCTCTTAGAATGCTGGGGTTTCGGCACACGGTTTTTGGGACTGATACGTGCCTTATACTCCAACCCTTCAGCATACATACGACTCCAGGGCTGTTACTCGAAACCCATACATATAAAGAAAGGGACTAGACAAGGTTGCCCTTTATCTCCGCTCATCTTCGCGATAGCTATTGAGACACTCGCCATCGCAATTCGCCAAAACCCGAACATACAAGGTGTCTCCTGTGGCCCCCAAACACATAAATGCGGTCTCTTTGCGGACGACATTTTGCTGTTTATAACCTCCCCCATCACTTCCCTCCCGAACTTATGTAAAACTCTGGATGACTTTGCAACGGTATCTGGCCTCCACGTGAATTACACCAAATCCCAAGCCATGAATATCTCACTACCAAACGACACTGTGGCTCTCCTAAAACAATCCTTCCGGTTTGCCTGGAGCGAATCCTCTCTTAGGTACTTGGGGATCAACTTGACATCTAAGACAGAATTCCTCTACATGAATAACTATCCCCCTATGTATCGTAAGCTAGAATCAGATCTACTCACTTGGTCCAAAAATAATCTGTCCTGGCTGGGAAGGGTACATTCTATAAAAATGACGTTACTCCCGAGGTTATTATACCTTTTTCGCTCTCTTCCCGTACCCATACGGAAGAATCACATTAAATCATTCCAAAGTAAAATAATGAAATTCATCTGGGGAAAGGCGGGATTTAGGTTACCTCAAAAGACTCTACACCTTCACAAACGGAAAGGAGGTCTCGGCTTGCCCCATCTTCACAAATATTACCAGGCAGCCAGGTTAGCTCAGTTATCTGTAGTCTATTCACGATTTGAGAAACCTGATTGGGTGAATATAGAAAGACAGGCCGTCCCTCGTTTCACGCTAGACTTCCTACTCTGGAGCCCCCCGAAAGACAGACCCCCGATTTTATCCCCTACCCTTTCCCACTCTTTCGCCCTATGGGATGGGCTGCGTTCGTCAACTTCATTAGTATCCTCATACAGACCCCTAACTCACCTTTTCAACAACCCGAACTTTCCTCCCGGGAAAGACGTCTTAGCTTTCAAATGGTGGCTGGACAAGGGACTTTACCGAATTGGGCAATTCTTTACAGCAGCAGGCCCCTTCACCCTAAACCACTGTATCAAAACACTAGATCTGCCAGACTCGGAACGATTCAGGTTTGGCCAAATATCTCACTTTCTACATTCCCTATGGAAAGAAAGGCCCATTCCGCCAAAGTTTACCAATTACGAGTTGTGGTGTGGTCGGGCCAGGGACCAGAGGGGGGGGGATCTCGGTGATCTACTCGTCGCTTGCATCTGCGTCCTCTAAGGAGGCCTTTATGACTGCCTGGGAATCTGACTTCCAATTCCAGTGGGATCTGGAGGGATGGCAGAATGCATGCTTTCGGTCATTTAAAGGTATCCTCAACACTGCATTGATGGAGGCTAGCCTTAAAGTGATTTCTCGGTGGTACTATACCCCTTCCAGACTAGCCTCGATCTACCCCACAGCGGATCCTCTATGTTTTAGAGGTTGCCAACATATAGGCACAATGGCCCACATATGGTGGGAATGCCCCAGAATTCGCCCCTTCTGGAAGAACATTTTTAATTTAATTAACAAGCTGATTGGAACTCGGATCCCCAGGACCCCGACGATTGCCCTACTGAATGCTCAAATCCCAGAGATCCCCAAATCTTCCCGAAGGTTAACTCATTTTATATTGTTGGGTGCAAAGCTTACGGTGGCAAAGGCCTGGAAACAACCAAAGATCTCTTTTCCTGCGGCTACAAAGAAAATATCTTGGATAATGTCGCAAGAAAAGCTTTCCAGTATATTACTAAACACAACGGACAAATTCGAAAAGGTATGGGAACCATGGGCCCAACAGATGGGAATCCTCATTGGTTCTCCTTCCAAGCAGGTGTAGTGCATCCTCAGCATTTCAGGTGATGTTCTAGCATTCCTCTTTCTTTTTCCTTTCGGCTCGCTCTGAGTCTCTGTGTTTATCTGTCCACTTTTTTCCTTTTTTATCGCGGCCAATGTTTTTTTAGGATTAGAGGTCAGGTTCACAAGATCTCAGGTAGAGCATGAGTAGTCAACACTTTAATTCTGTTCTGAATTCTAAAATTTTGGTATAAGCCTTCCTCCAGTTGACGAGGATCGGAATAATGGGAGGTTCTGGGATCCCCCTTCCAACACAGTCAGTTCCCATTCGAGGTGTTGGGGGGAGCGGAACATGCTTCCTGCTTTAATTTATCTCCCTACGGATATGCCGACAGTTACTACTCTACATAGATTCTGGACGGACGATAGGCCACTGCTCTTGCTTCTATCTATCACAGCTATAATCAGTTTCAATTCCTCTGAACGTTTACTATTGCTTACATATGACTGACCCGTGCTTTATGTATAACCTATGCATTTTGAAATAAAAATATTGAATAAGGAAAGGTAACCATCCTCACCTGTGATCTGTTTGCTTATAATTAGTGTGTGTGTATAAGGCCTGGTTCACACTGGGGCGACAAACGCTCCGACATTGGGAGCTCATGTCGCATGACGTGTGAAAATCAATGTTTCCCTATGGGAGCCGTCTTAACTGGTCCGACACATGTCGGTCCGACTTTGAGAATGTTCCCTGTACTACTTTGGTCCGACTTTGTTCCGACTTCAGCCCATTGACTATCATTGAAGTCGGATCAAAGTCGGACCGCAGTCTTGCATGATCCGACTTTGGCATGCGACTTGTGCTGTTCTTGAGGGGGAACTCCAGGCCAAATTTTAAATAAAAAACCGGCATGGGTTCCCTCTTCAGGAGCATACCAGGCCCTTGGGTCTGGTCTGGATTTGAAGAGGAACCCCTACGCCGGAAAAACGGCGTGGGGGTCCCCCCCAAAATCCAAACCAGACCCTTATCCGAGCACACAATCTGGCAGGCCGCAGGGGAAGAGGGGGGGACGAGAGAGCGGCCCCCTCCCTCCTGAACCGTACCAGGCCGCATGCCCTCAACATGGGGGGTTTGGTGCTCTGGGGCAGGGGGGCGACCTGCGGCCCCCCCACCCCAGAGCACCCTGCCCCCATGTTGATGAGGACAGGGCCTCTTCCCGACAACCCTGGCCGTTGGTTGCGGGCGGGGGGCTTATCGGAATCCGGGAGCCCCCGGATCCCGGCCCCCCCACCCTATGTGAATGAGTATGGGGTACATCGTACCCCTACCCATTCACCTGGTGGAAAAAAATTGCAATAAAAAAACCACACAGCTTTTTAAAGTATTTTATTGCACAGCTCCGGGGGTCTTCTTCCGACTTCGGGGGTCTCCGGTGTCGTCGCCGCGCTCTCCGGTTTTCTTCTGCCAGGCCTCCGCTAACTTCTTTTAGCTCTTTTGCTAGCGGAGGCCCGGTCTTCTCCGTCGCCTTCTTCTTCTCCCGCTATCCGGTTCTTCTCCCGCTTCTTTCTTCTGCCGGCCCCTCCACTAACTTCTTTAGCTCTTTTGCTAGTGGAGGGGCCGGGCTTCCCGTCGTCGCCGTCGGCGTCTTCTTCTCTCTTCTCCTCCTCGATGTTGACTCGTCGCTTCCTCTCGCAGTAATGCTAAATCTTCGGTCCGCAGAGATTAATATAGGCTTCTCATGACGTCACAGTCACATGTTCCGGGGCACATGGCCCCGGAGCATGTGACTGTGACGTCATGGGAACATGTGACTGTGACGTCATGAGAAGCCTATATTAATCTCTGCGGACCGAAGATTTAGCATTACTGCGAGAGGAAGCGACGAGTCAACATCGAGGAGGAGAAGAGGGAAGAAGACGCCGACGGCGACGACGGAGAAGTCCGGCCCCTCCACTAGCAAAAGAGCTAAAGAAGTTAGTGGAGGGGCCGGCAGAAGAAAGAAGCGGGAGAAGAACCGGGAGAAGAACTGGCGTAGGGGTTCCCCTTCAAATCCAGACCAGACTCAAGGGCCTGGTATGCTCTTGGAGGGGGAACCCATGCCGGTTTTTTATTTAAAATTTGGCCTGGAGTTCCCCCTCAAGATTCATACCAAACACAGTGCCTGCTATTGGCGGGGATCCAAGTCGGATCCCCGTTCATTGAAAGTCGGACATATGTCAGCTTCATGTCGCAGGGCAAAGTCGGATCCAAAGTAGGACAGATGTCATGTCGCACTAGTGTGAACCCAGCCTTAGGCCGGGTTCACACTGGTCCGATAAACGCTCCGACATTGGGAGCTCATGTCGCATTACGTGTGAAAATCAATGTTTCCCTATGAGAGCCGTCTTAACTGGTCCGACACAAGTCGGTCCGACTTTGAAAATGCTCCCTGTACTACTTTGGTCCGACTTTGATCCTACTTCAGCCCATTGAATATCATTGAAGTTGGATCAATGTAGGATCCTTGTCCTAACCATCCGACTTTTGACATCTGACATGGTGATTACAGCAGCAGTAAAAGGAATTTATCTCACCCTGGGATTGTTTTGATTGGTCAAAGGACAAGTCAGACTATCACAAAGTCGGATCAAAGTAGTATCCTGTTCATGAAAGTTGGATGGATGTCGGACCAATGTAGGATCAATGTAGGACTGATGTCGCAGAGCAAAGTAGGATGAAAGTCGGATGAATGTCCTGTAGTATCAGTGTGAACCCAGCCTAAAGGTCAATGAGTTTCTGGACTCCTGACAGACCCTTGCATCTTTCATCCAGTGCTGCACTGACGTTTCTGGATTCAGAGTCATGGGGGAAGCAAAAGAATTGTCAAAGGATCTGCAGGAAAAGGTAGTTGAACTGTGTTCAAACTCTAGTCAAGAAGTGGAAAATGAGGGGTTCTGTTGAAACCAAACCACGGTCAGATAGACCAACTAAAATTTCTGCCAGGAAAATTTTTCGGGATGCAAAGAAAAACCCACAAATAACTTCAGGTGAAATACAGGACTCTCTGAAAACATGTGGTGTGGCTGTTTCAAAATGCACAATAAGGAGGCACTTGAAGAAAGGCACTTGAAAAAAGATGGGCTGCATGGTCGAGTCGCCAGAAGAAAGCCATTACTACGCAAATGCCACAAAGTATCCCTCTTACAATACCCCAAACAGCACAGAGACAAGCCTCAAACCTTCTGGCACAAAGTCATTTGGAGTGATGAGACCAAAATTTTGCTTTTTGGCCACAACCATAAACGCTACATTTGGAGTCAACAAGGCCTATGATGAAAGGTACACCATTCCTACTGTGAAACACGGAGATGGATCGCTGATGTTTTGGCGTGAGCTACAAAGGCATAGGAAATTTGGTCAAAATTGATGGCAAGATGAATGCAGTATGTTATCAAAAAATACTGGAGAAACATTTGCATATATCAGCCAGGAAGCTGTGCATGGGACATACTTGGACATACCAACTTCATTAAACTACAAACCTTGCTAGAAGGCATAAATTGGGATAAAATCTTAGGAAAAAAGAGCACGGAGGAGAGATGGGTTTGCTTTAAGAGCATATTAAATAAGGGCATTAGCCAATACATTCCATTGGGTAAAAATTTTTAAAGAGCGAGCAAAAGTCCTGAATGGCTTAACTCCAATGTAAAAATGCATATAAAAGCAAAAGAGAAGTCCTTCAAAAAATACAAGGTTGAGTGATCATCATCAGCATTCAGACTATATAAAGAATGCAAGAAGAAATGTAAGGGTGCAATTAGGGCGGCTAAGATAGAACATGAAAGACACATAGTGGAGGAGAGCAAAAAAAATCCCAAGAAATTCTTTAGTATGTAAACAGTAAAAAAGGGAGGACAGACCATATTGGCCCCATAAAAAAAATGAGGAAGGACATCTGGTTACAAAGGATGGGGAGATGGCGAAGGTATTGAATTTATTCTTCTCTTCAGTCTTCACGAGGGAATCGGGGGGCTTCAGTAACCAAAACTGCAGTGTCTATACTCATGACACATCACAGGAAGCACCTCCATGGTTAACCCGCCTAGCGGCTCGGGGTAAGATTTCAGTACCTAAAGCAGTAACCTCGAGCCAGACTCGTGATCGCATTGCAGGATACAGGGGAAGTTACTTACCTTGTTCCCTGGATCCTGCTAAGTGTCCCCGCTGTGTGAGCGAGCTGTCATCTCGCTCGATTCACACTGCCAAAAGTGCCGAGCTCCGTTCCTGAGTGTTGCAACACACGAGTACGGAGTTCGGCGCCAAATTCAAAAAGTGAAACACACAGTATACATACAGTACTGTATCAAACAATAACACATCCCCTTTGTCCCTAGTGGTTTGTCCAGTGCCCGCATGCACTTTTATATTATAAAAACTTTCTGCCTGGAAACTGGAGGTTGTCCATAGCAACCAAAAAGTGTTCCTTTATGTCAAAAGTGTTTTTAGACCAGCTAGAAAACAGCAATAATAAATTAGAATCACTTGCAGAATTGAGCGATAGCGATTTGTGGGGAAATTCGTCAGACTCTGGTTTGGACAGATTTAAGTGAGTTATTCCTAAGAATTGCAAGCCTACAATATAAAACACCAAATTTCCATGCAAAATAATTGTACCACTTTTAGCACCTAAAATCTGACAGAATCATAACGCCAGGGAGGTTAAAATTAGACTTGGGAAACTTAACATTAATATATCACCGGGACCAGATGGCATGCACCCGAGGGAACTCAGTCAAGTAATTGCCAGACCATTGTTCCTAATTTTTACTGACAGTCTACTGACTGGAATGGTACCAGCTGATTGTCGAAAAGCCAATGTAGCACCAATATTTTAAAAGGGCCCAAAATACATCCCTGGGAATTACAAACCAGTTAGCCTAACATCAATAGTATGTAAGCTCTTGCAGGGGATGATAAGGGACTATATACAAGATTTTAGTAATGAGAAAGGTATCATTAGCAGTATTCAGCATGGATTCATGAAGAATCGTTCTTGCCAAACCAATCTATTAGCCTTCTATGAGGAGGTGAGCTGCCATCTAGACAAAGGCGTGGTGTATCTGGATTTTGCAAAAGCATTTGACACAGTTCCCCATAAACGTTTACTGTACAAAATAAGGTCTGTTGGCATGGACCATAGGGTGAGTACATGGATTGAAAACTATAAGGGCGAGTTCATCGGGTGGTCATAAATGGGAAGTACTCGGAATGGTCAGGGGTAGGTAGTGGGGTCCCCCAGGGTTCTGTGCTGGAACCAATCCTGTTTAATTTGTTCATAAACGACCTGGAGGATGGGGTAAGCAGTGCAATCTCTGTATTTGCGGACGTTACTAAGCTAAGCAGGGCAATAACTTCTCCGCAAGATCTGGAAACCTTGCAAAAAGATCTGAACAAATTAATGGGGTGGGCAACTACATGGCAAATGAGGTTCAATGTAGAAAAATTTAAAATAATGCATTTTGGTGGCAAAAATACGAATGCAATTTTTACACTGGGGGGAGAACCTCTGGGGGAATTTAGGATGGAAAAGGAACTGGGGGTCCTAGTAGATGATAGGCTCAGCAATGGCATGCAATGCCAAGCTGCTGCTAACAAAGCAAACAGAATATTGGCATGCATAAAAAAGGGGATTAACTCCAGAGATAAAACAATAATTCTTCCGCTCTACAAGACTCTGGTCCAGCCGCACCTAGAGTATGCTGTCCAGTTCTGGGCACCAGTCCTCCGGAAGGATGTACTGGAAATGGAGAGAGTGCAAAGAAGGGAAACAAAGCTAATAAAGGATCTGGAGGATATTCGTTTATGAGGAAAGGTTGCGAGGACTGAACTTATTCTCTCTGGAGGAGAGACGCTTGAGAGGGGATAAGATTTCAATTTACAAATACCATACTGGTGACCCCACAATAGAGATAAAACTTTTTGTGGAAGGGAGTTTAACAAGACACGTGGCCACTCATTAAAATTAGAAGAAAAGAGGTTTAACCTTAAACTACGTAGAGGGTTCTTTACTGTAAGAGCGGCAAGGATGTGGAATTCCCTTCCACAGGCGGTGGTCTCAGTGGGGGCATCGATGGTTTCAAGAAACTATTAGATAAGCACCTGAACGACCACAACATATAGGGATATACAAGGTAATACTGACATATAATCACACACATAGGTTGGACTTAATGGATTTGTGTCTTTTTTCAACCTCACTTACTAGGTACTATGTATGTAACATGACAATGATCCAAAACACAAGGCCAAGTTGACCTGTCATTGGCTACAGCAGAATAAAGTGATGGTTCTGGAGTGGCCATCTCAGTCTCCTGACCTCAATATCATTGAGCCACTCTGGGGAGATCTCAAACGTGCAGTTTATGCAAGACAGCCCGAGAATTTACAGGAACTGGAGGCTTTTTGCCAAGAGGAATGGGCAGCCTTACCATCTGAGAAGATAAAGAGCCTCATCCACAAATACCACAAAATACTTCAAGCTGTCATTGATGTTAAAGGGGGCAATACACGGTATTAAGAACTGGGGTATGTAAACTTTTGACCAGGGTTATTTGGGTAGTTTCTGTTTCCATTATGATTTTAAAAGAGTAAACACAGTTGATTGATAATAAATGGCTTCAGCCAAACACTAACCATGAGTGAAAGAAAAAAGTTTTTGTTTTATCATTCATATTCTCTGAAAAATGGCCAAGAAATCATAAATTCTGCCAGGGTATGTAAACTTATGAGCACAACTGTGTATATATATATATATATATATATATATATATATATATACATAGTTTATATTACATTTAGAGGGTGGAGAGGTGTTTTTTATTGGTGTTATCAGATTCCAGATCTTTGTACTTGGAAATACTGTATATATACAGTATATATGGATGATAGTGGATGATGGATGACAACATTATGTAAAGACTGGTGTTTTAATGGTACTCTTTTTTGGAGGGGTGTTTTTAATACATGGGTTATATTTGTGGGGTTTTGTACAATAGTGTAGTGCCATTTATTTAGAATATTTTCGTGGTGCGGAGGTTTTGTTAGTGGGTTTTGTATTCTATTTTGATTCCCTTGGTGGTGCTGATTTGATTTTGTAAGGATTTTATTGTAGCCTGTCATCACGGGAAATATTTCTCTTCCTTTTCTGTCTAAAGTTTGTTGCCTGAACAAGAAGCAATAAAATCCTAACAAAAGTTAGGTAAACAGTGTTCCTCTTGCTGTTTGCGTCCCCACAAGTTTTCCCTTATTTAATTTTCTGTCTGACACCTGTCCAACAGACAGGATGGAAGGTAAACAACTACAAGGCAGTGAGCTTGAGTAGTTGACAGGGCAGCAACTGTCATATCCCAAGGAACCTCTTAGCTCCAAGAGTAGTGTCTTATAAAGTCTAAATGTTTAAATTTTTGCATAAATCATGTTGTGACTGGTTCTCTTTAAACAGAATGTTTAAGAGGAAAAACTAGAAAAGATTACACTTTGACTGACCAGGTAAGAACATTGTGGTGAAAAGCTGTTCATACTGGAATTTACATGACAGCACAGTGGCTTTGTGGTTAGCACTTACGCCTGGGCACTGGGGTCCTCTGTTTGAATCCTGGCCAGGATACCAGCTACATGGAGTTTGCATGTTATCCTTAGGCTTGCTTGGGTTTATTCTGGATACCCTGGTTTCCTCCCACTTACCAAAGACATACTGGTAGGTTAATTGGCCCTGGTATATGTGTATGCATAGTGGTAGGGACTGATGTGAATGTAGAGTATGTACAGCACTTCCAAATGCGTCAGCGCTATATATTACCTGTAATAAAAAATGTTATTTATGTTTATAATTAATAGCCTGTGGTTGTTTGGAAATCAGAGAAGCAAATGAACTGCCATATTGACCCGTTTATGGACAGAGTCAAACCTTCCTCACCCTGTCTATGTGTGCAGTACACTGAAAGGCAGCATGTAGACTTGTAGTACAGAGCGGTAGCACATATGTTATAGAGACTTACACAGGACATAGGTCCCAGGGGTACAAAGTGAATGGGAATATAATGACGTGGCTAGGGGACAAATGGAAAAGGAAGCTCTGAGAATTAAATAAAAAAATTCAAATGCATGTGAGTTGTGTTATTTTTATCTAATTTAGAAAAAGCTATTTTTTACTTCAATACCACTTTATGTAGTCTTTTCCCACATTTTGTTGTAACACTTTTTCTTTAAAAAAAAAATCATCAGCAGCAGTAAAGACTACATTAGGTATTGTACTATCCCCTGGCTGGCTCACTTATTGGAGGGGGTTGGTGAATGAAATAAGATCTTGTGCCAAAATCTCCAACTGAAGGTGTAAAAACACAGCCTGTGGCTTCTCAGATGTGGCAACTGTTGGCCAATTAGTTAAGAACAACAGAAAGCCTATCTCCAGGTAAACTGGTCGGATACAATTACATCCCCAGCAGATGCAAGCAAGCTGCAGAGATGCAATGGGGTTGATTTACTTAGTAAAGTAAATGTTCACTGAACTTTTATACATAGAGTAAGGCTGTAATTACTACCAATCATGTGCAAGAAAACAACTGTTTTTTTTTTTCATTTCCCTCACATGAATGAGTATTGAAAGAGAAAACCGCTTTGCCTCATTTTAATAAGCCAAGTGACCATTCACTTTGCTAAGTGAACAATCTTTACTCCTTTTGTAAATCAGCTCCTTTGTTTTAATATTTTTTTTATTTGTGTGTTATTTTTCTAATATGTATAATAAGGTCACTTGTGATTGCTATTTAGCAAAGTACTGAAGCCACACACCACTTTCTGAGTGGAAAAACAACTTTATTATTCAGCACATGCACAGACATGATCACTACACCCAGGATTCTCCCTATAGCATGTTCACCACCTATTGAGTAGAATTCCTGTATAAACCCAACTAGCCCTAAAAATGTTCCCTCCCCTCTCCTAACACCTATACTAAATAACCTGTGTAAGAAAGATGTATATACTTATCTTTTTTCAGGCCGCACCAGTCCAGCCATGTAATCTGGCTTCCCTGCGTCAGTCAGCAGCAGTTGCAGCAGAGAGGAGGGAGTGCTTACAACGGATGAGCCATAGGAGCCTATGGGTGACATTCCTGCTCCAGCCTTTACTAGCCGTTGTTGAGCGCTCTCTCCACTTCCCTGCAGCCACCCCACTGGATAAAACAGCAGAGATCAAGTGACCAGACCTTAAAGTAGAAGTTTACCCTAATACTAAAATCTCAAAATCTACTGGTATCCACAATCTAAGACTAACTTATCTAGCCCTGTAAAGAAGAAATCGCTATACATACCTTTTCTGAAACTGATCCCGTTCCATCCCACGCTGAGCTGTCAGAGAGGAGGCAGGCGACAACGGAAGCCCCATAGTAACTCTATGGGTAACGTCACTTCCTAGGCATTTCCCAGCCACTGTCGGCTGTCTCTTCTGCAGAGCTTCCGCCGCTGGAGACCCGCCCGGATCGGCTTCAGAAAAGGTATGGATAGTGATTTCTTCTTTACAGGGCTAGATAAGTTAGTCGTAGATTGTGGATGTCAGTAGATTTAGAGATTTTAGTATTAGGGTGAACTTCCACTTTAATGGGCTGAAAATAGGTAAGTAAATACATCTTTTTCACGCAGGTTAGTCATCATAGGTGTAAGGTCTCTTGCCACTGTCAGATTGGGGTGTGGGGGATCACAAATTTAGTGGTGAAAATGGGGCCCGGAATTCCCTACTGTCCCCCCATGATGATGTTGTTCTGAGAGGACCCCATTGCTGGACATCCACCAGGAAGTATCCACATCATGCAGGAACTGCTCTGGACACCTGAAGAAGAACCCAAGCAGGAAGTAAACAGAAGAACAGAAGACGATGTTCCATTAGACGAAACGCCGCGTAGGGTGGAGCTCTGACATGACGACACTGTCACGTGTCGACTGCGGCCATCTTTGTGGTTGGAAACAGATGCTATTCATGACAGACTGCAGCCTTTGATATGCCTGTTTTTATCAGACAAAATGTGAGTACCTTGGCTGTTTTTTAGAAATAAATTTTGCCTGGTTTTAATACTACACCATGAGGAGTTGCCTTTCTTGTATTTTATGTAGGCACCTATGATCTTCCATTTGGTGAGACTACATGACCCAGCCATCTATGATCCAATTGAAGTGGTTTCGTGGAGCTGTGGACATCTCATGCTTGTTTGACCACCTGTAATCCAGTGGTCCATTTTCTTTGGTAAGAGGCCCGGTATGTTGATGTTCGGTGGAGGATAATTTCATGCTCACCTGATTGTGTCTTTGTTTACACCGTGGGTGGTTCCTGCTTCCTTTCCTGAACAAGGACTTTACTTTAAACACTATGGACCTTTAATTTTATGCTACTAGCGCTGCATACACCCATTTTTTATGCTTTTTTATTGTCGCCATACAATTTATGCCAGCTGCTTCTGTAATACTAGCGCAGTGATTAATCTTGAATTTATTAGAAGAACAGAAGACTCTGGACTGCGACATCATGTGACCATGGGTTAAGGTAAGTAAAAAAGGGCATTTTGATGGTGCTTTTTTAATTCATTGATTGGTGGTGGGGGGAAGGGGTATAGTGGAAAGAGAGGTGTAGGTGGGGGTGAAATATAACCCAGAGCTGGGCTTTGCTCATAGAGCAAGCATTTGTGTTGGTGCTAGGTTCATACATAGAAAAGTCATACACTGTTAACTAAGAAACAACCACCTGCATTGAGAGTATAAAAAGGGAAATTCCACAAAAGAGTTGTGTTCTTTGCTTTCAAATATTCTAAATTCTATGAATAATACAAATAATGACGGTATCACTTTTTTGAGCTTTTTTTTTTTTCTAGATATGCAAATCCTCAGATTCAGGCTTTTCACTGAAGGTTTGTGGAATGTTTAGGCTGCTAACAGGTAAAGTGGACCTTTCTTTGCTTTCACTAAAAAACACTGGCATATAACTGCATACTGATATGAAGACATCCTACATCCATTAGTTAAACAAACACCTTTTGCATTTACTTACAATTACTGTTTTTCCACTTCCCGGTTGAGCAAGGTACTGGTGGTGTAACCCTGGCCTCACAGCTGCATTCTGGAAAGTTCCTGTCACATGCTCCTGGTGGCAGATCAAGAGTTCTAAGCTGAGTTCCAGGAAGCAAATAGAGAGTAAGTAATGCCCTTAGTGAAAATGGCCTCCACAAGAAGAATGGAAAGAAAGAGAAAAATAATGTATTCAGAGAATAAAAAGCCTGCAAGTATCTTTAAATATCTGTTTGTCTATTACCATTACCAAACAATTCTAAAGGTGCCTTTGTTGTAATTTTTATAATAAGGGTGAAGTTTAATTTTAACTTTTGCGGAAAAAAGAAAAATGCACATGTGCATTTTATTTATTTTTAATTTTTTTAGGAGCCTGCAGAGCATCGCATCTGTGATCACCAGATCGTGGGTGTAATGTAGGGTGACCACATTTCCAAACTGCCATTCAGGGACACCCCCCCCCCGCGCGCGTACGCCTGTCACGTACCTGGATCGTGAGCCTGACGTGTAGAGGAGAGCATCTCTTGCCGCACCGGCTTGCGGGCCCCTGAGGTTGAGACAGCGGCCACGGAAGCACGGTGACGCAGGAGTGCCTAGGATCAGTCCAATATAGTGGCTGAATGCTCGTAGCTGGAGATGCAGCAGGCAATCAGTTGGCTGGGTAGACCAGGACGGTGGCAGACTGGATCGCAGATGGAAACAGGAACTGGTGCGATTTGCAGAGCAGAACTGCAGCAGACTGGAGGAACAGGTGCAGAGTCAGGCAGGCCGGACCGGAGACGTACTGGTGGAACAGGCAGAGCAGCAGGCAGAAGAGAAGTCCAAAACAAGCCGAGGTCAGGGTATCAAGCAGACAAGGTTAGTGAGGGCAAGCCGGGTCACGGATCAGAAGTCAGCACAGATAATGGGTTTCAGAACACACAGAAGCTGCAGACCAAACAACAAGGGTTTTTTGGTGCACTCACTTTAAATAGCCCCTCTGGCGCCAATGTTGGTGACAGGCGCACGCGTACGTGCGCGCGCCGATGCGCCGTGAATGTGCGTGTCTGCCCTTCGATTCCTATTGCCCGGCCATGCCTTCCCTGACAACGCCCTCGCGCCAGCCCAAAAAAATATGATTTTTGATACTTTTTTTTGCCAATTTTTGGAAAAACAAAAGCAAACAGTGGACACCAGTTTAGACAGGTGGTATACATTTTCTACATAGTTTTTTTTTTATTGCCCCCACTTGTCAGCTTCATGTTTTATTGCCCCCACTTGTCAGCCTCATTTTTTATTGCCCCCACTTGTCAGCCTCATTTTTTTTATTGCCTCCCACTTGTTCAGCCTCATTTTTTATTGCCCCTCACTTTTTAGCCTAATTTTTTATTGCCCCCCACTTGTCAGCCTCATTTTTTTATTGCCCCCCACTTGTCAGCCTCATTTTTTATTGCCCCCCAGGGCAGGGCCCCACTTTGTCAGCCTCATTTTATTTTTTGCCCCCCAGCGCAGGGCAGCACTGGGTAAAGGCTTTGCTCCTCTCTGCCTCGCTCTGAGACTCTGCGAATGTGACATCACTTTGTTGCTAGACGCCGATGGGGAGGCCCCAGCAACCAGTTTGGCAATTGTCTATTAAGGTGGCTATGTGTCCTCATTTCATTTCGGGACACTGTATTGTCCCGGAATGAAGGTGCCCGGGACATGGGACACAAATGAGAATTATGGGACAATCCCGGTCAATCCGGGACATGTGGGCACCCTAGTGTAATGTCAGGCTCCTGCAGACTGTTAGTATAGATGTCTGTCTTAACCTCCCCTACAAGCAGACAGTTACTGAAGAGCAGGAAGAATCAATGAACTTAAAGGCACTCACAATTCATTGAAAACTACAGGCCGCCTGCCATCGTGGAAGACGGGGCTTGTAGTTTATTCATTCAAAGAAATCGGTGAATGTATAACACAACCTTGTGGACGGAGTTCCGCATGGCTGCACTGTTTTTATATTGTGACAGTGGGTGAGAGGGGAGGATCAAGGGGGGATCATTGGGGTGCGGAGCCACTGCTTTAATAACATGTTACATATTTGACCCTGAATAGGGGTGTAACATGTAAGTTGTTACTAAAGGTGAATTTAGACTAAAGTGTATGTAAACCCCAATAATGAGCTTCTATTATTTGCCACCTTTTGATCTGTTAAATATACCATTTAAATCATGTATCTGTTTGGCTTTGCAAATAAATACCTATTATTATTATTTCAGGTACCTATATAGCGCCGTAAATTTACGCAGCGCTTACATATTATACATATACTTTAGTCCCTACCCTCAAGGAGCTTACAATCTAAGGTCCCTAACTCACATTCAAACATACTATGGACAATTTAGACAGGATTCAATTAACCTACCAACATGTCTTTGGAGTACCTATTGATCATGTCAGAGATTTAGGCTGGGTTCACACTGGAGAACGCAGCGGCTCATGGCAGGAGTCCGGTGCATCTCCATTCACTGTTTCAAGTCTGATTTCAGCCCAACCTGAAACTGACCAAAACGCACACAGAACTCCTGAGCCACTGCAGAGATGTGTCACAATCTCCTGATATGCAAATTGGATGAAACCTGAATCCAATTCACAATAGTGTGAACACAGCCTAAATTGTTACTAAACCCACAACAGTAAAATCATTGTGTATATGCAGTAAAGCATGCTTACTGTGGAACCTAAGGGGTTAATCCTTTTGCATTGTGTAAAAAGGCTGTTTGATCCTGTCTTCTCTGATCTTCCATTACTTCCACTGTCCCCAATCTATCTGCTGATAGAACAGAGGCTAGGGGACAAGCTGCCCATGCTCTGTTTGGTGTGTATTGCTAGAGAGTTTTTTTTTTTCTTGGGAGAGTGCATGTGATCAGCACAGGGCCAATCAGCACTGTCCAGACAGAGGGTCAGGGGTCCTACAGACTCATAGGACAACCAGGTGAGAATGAAAACTCCTCCTACAAGCTTTAACCAGACACTTATAGAAGTCACAAGACTGCTCTAACTGCTGATAAGAAAAGGCATTTAGCAGTTTATATTTACTAAATAATTGCATTTCCATGTTCTGTGTACTGTGGGAGACCAGATATAATGAATGCAGGATCCTGGGTTTAGTAACACTTTAAGAGCTGTCCTGTGTCTTTGGTGCTTGTACTGTGTTATCCCAAGGAGTCTAGTCCTTTCAATTCTTATCTTGAATGACAGAATAATAATTATTATTATAATACAGGATTTATATAGCACCAACAGTTTGTGCAGCACTTTACAACATGAGGGCAGACAGTACAGTTACAATACAATTCAATACAGGAGGAATCAGAGGGCCCTGCTCGTTAGAGCTTACAATATTGAACACCTATGAGGATTACTCCTTCATTTCAGGACAGTGGGTGGAGATACGCCCACTGTCCTGGTACAAGGAAGAATCCTCTTATTTTTGAGATATGTGATGGCATGAGACATGTAAATATCTTCTGTTTTAAAAAGGCTTTACGGTGCTACTATCTGTGTTTAGAGATAGGAGAGGTGGAGGGTTTAAGTAATTTAGCAAACTACATCGGAGCAGGGCTGACACCACTCAGTTTATGAAAATGCTGGAATTAGGAGCTGAGGGCATTTCTGGCAGATCAACAGGTATTTTATGTTCTACAACATTGTGGGACATATAAACAGACATTAGACTTATGCAGCCATGGAGTGTTGTAGTCTTCAGTCTTGCCTGCTAGCACTACGGTGAGATGATGGTTACCCTGTGATGCCAAGGGTAACACAACAATTCCCAGTGGTCAGTCTCTGAAATGCACTCCAGTGGTCAGTTGGCACATAAATAAAAGCAGAATAATTAGTTCTGAAACATTTCCATCACAAAGTATTCTAAAGAAATACTTGAAAATGAAAGTGCTGAAAGCAGTTGTGAAATATAAAATAAATTTTGTGAAAACATACAAAAGAAATATTTCTATAGCTTGTATAAAAAAGGCATTCCTTTTATTAAATTCAACTGATCTGATTGTGCGCTGGTCACCCCTCTGATTTCATCAATCAGGTCTTTGTAAACAGTATTGGATGCATGTTTGCCAGCATCATATCTGCATGATGACAGTGAACTTTTTCACAAGTTCATCAAATAAGTGTTTGACAGCGATGGTCAGTGAGCAAGTCCAGGGAAAGTACATATGGGCATTACACAGTAAGCTTGGGTGCACACATACAGTATGTCTGCCCAAGTATTTCGCCATAGTCTATCCTTGTACTCATAATACATATATAGGTCCATAATACTCATATGTTCAGGCATATTATGGCATCATGAACATTAAAGAGTAATCTCTTTATTACAAATGTTCGGTTTTTAAAATCTGGCTATATATACTAGTCTATTTGCATAGGCAAAATTGTTTTAAGCAGTTGCCAGATTTCCAATATGTGGTCATAAATTTATCAGACTGCATGCATCATAAAAGAATGCAAATATGTTATATGATCATTTCTTAAGTACAGCGATAAAGGTTAGTTCAGTTAAATATGAAATTACAATATTTATTACGTTTTTTAACTCTTCATAATGGCAACTTCATAAGCTTTGAAAAAAAATTCTAAATTCGACTAAAAACGTAATAATCCTATAATCCCTGTTTCCCTACCTAAGGAGACGTATAGTCGGTAATACTCTATACAAGCATGGGGAAGTGTGCTTAGCTTTAGGGAATTCATATGCGCTTAGACCCTTGCTGGGTATGTTTGTACTTTATACATGTGTTAGATTTTATTAAAGTAAGGAAACCATGCTCTATTACAAGTGAAAAGCCCAGCAAGCATACTTATAAGCATTGTAATTCAGGTCTTTTGAAGTAATAGAAAAATTACTTTGAACATTTACATTCATGCTGCTGTTTCTGCATTATTCATAGAGGGAATACTGTTGCTTTGGCACCTTCAACTAACAAAAAAAGCTATAATAAAGTTGGCGCTCATATCATTATATGCCTAGCAATGGGGTAAATTTGTTAAAAATGGTCAAGTTCAAAGTAAATTTATCATTAAATTAAATGAAATAGGGAATTAGATGTGAACACTAACCGATACACATGTGGTATGCTGTGTTCTCCAGCCAGCATAACACAACATGCCACAGTGCTCCATTTTTTTTTAAACCAGGTTCCCTTTGAAAAATACTACAGCTGGCCACACACCAGTAGATTTTCTAATGAACATTTCTATGAAAATTCCCATTCCTGCAATCGATGACTTGATGAATTTTGATCAAAGGTATTTAAAAAAAAAGTTTACTTTTAAGATTTGATTTTAAAGTCAATGGACTTTCCCGAATGAAAATGATATTCACTGTTAGAAATTCATTCATTCAAGAATAATTTTCCATCCTGCTCCTGTAAATTATCTTGTCAATGAGGTTGAACATGAACATCAATTTGACCCCACTAATGATTAGAAAATAAAATGAAAAATTTGGAATGAAATTCCACTAGTGTATTGCCAGTGTATTGTTCTTTATTGATCTAAACTTGTAGCATTGTTCTGGATATTTTCGGACCATTATGACGCCTCTGAGATCATTCACATCCATGATTTTGCTGAGAATTAATTTTTTATTTTTTTTAAATGTTTAAGAATTAAAAAAATATATAAACTCTGTCCATAAAGTTTATTGAAGACAGCAGGAATGTTTGTACACGGTGCTCTTTAATCATTTGCAGAATCCGCAGGTTTTCAGCAAGAACATCCACATATGTATAAATATTACTAAGTAAGTTCTGCTAATGTTCATTTTAAATTTGGTGTTTTATATTGTAGGCCTGTAATTCTTAGAAATAACCCACTTAAATCTGTCCAAACAGGAGTCTAGTAAACATCCCGGGTATGATAAAGTTTGAAACAGGAAATCATAAATTATAATATAATAATAATAAAAATTATTCAATAATGTAATCAAATCAAAAACACTGAAATTTGCTCAGTTGCAGAATTGTCGCTGTCATTACTTTCAGTGTTTTATGACGAATTTCCCCACAAATCGCTATCGCTCAATTCTGCAAGTGATTCTAATTTATTATCGCTGTTTTCTAGATGGTTTAAAAGCACTTTTGACATTATGGGACACTTTTTGGTTGCTATGGACAATCTCCAGTTTCCAGGCAGAAAGAACAGTATTTATAATATAAAACTGCATGCAGGACACTGGACAGACCACTAGGGACAAAAGGGATGTGAAACTATTTGATACAGTACTGTAATCTGTAAGATTACAGTGTACTATATGTATTGTGTGTTTTTCACTTTTTGAATTTGGCGCCAAGCTCCGTCCCCGTGCGTCGCAACGCTCGCAGGGAACGGAGCTCGGCACTGTGATACATCGAGCAGAGACACGGCTCGCAGACACAGCGGGGAGACATCGCAGGATCCAGGGGACAAGGTAAGTACGCTGTACATGGATCCTGCAATGCAATCCCGAGTGTAGCTCGGGGTTACCGCTTTTGGTACTGAAAATTCCCCCCGTGCCTCACTCGGGAATACCGCTAAGGAGGTTAAAAGAACCACTACTGCAAAAAAGGATTCTGACCGCTGTATGTGAATAGTATACGTATTGATAGTATTTAATAGTAGAAAGCCTTTTTTAATTAAATATTATTTGTTTTAACATTTACAAGTAGGCCCCCCTGTGCAGCAGAAGTGACAGGGACAACTACAGTGCTGGTGGTGTTGTAGATTGCCCCAGCCTCTGTCACTGTCACTTTTGCTGGACAGATTGACCTACATGTAAATGAGAAGAAAATATATAAAGAAACGTTTGTTTAATTAAAAAAGGCATTTACATGCCAATTACTATCATGACATATTTTAACATCATGAAATTAATTGAATCCAAAACACAGTATTTAAAAAAAAAAGAAAACATGTAATTTAATCTGATTTTAAAAATAAGTTTGTAACTGAGGAGAACAATGCTTAGGTGTGCAGCATTTTGCTAATTGGTCAAAGTAGCATGATTTAGCTTAAGTCCGTTTCTAGACGGATGTTACAGAGCAATACGAAATTCACTCTGGGTGTAGCCATGTTGAATAGATCTCTACAGCACAGAGAAGTAACTGAGGCGAGTGCTCTGACTCCATACAGCAGATAGGCTGCTTTCTGCAAAACATCTGACTTTCTCCACAGCAGCTACATAAACAGCAAATGATAGTAAGATCCACATTAAAACATTTATTGTCAGGCTTTAATTCTATTGCTAAGTTTGAACCATTCTGAATAATGCACAATACCTGATGGCCAACTCGGGAACCTACGTGTTTCTCTTTCTTTTTGTTACACACGTTTTTTTTATTTCCTTAGGCGATGCAATTCCTTTGGTTCTATATGAGCTGTTCAATGTGTCCCAATAACAAAACTTTGATGTTAAAATCATAAAATAGCCAAATTTATTTTTGTATGTCCAATATTTGAACTTTTGTGGAGATTTTAAATTCATTATTTAATGATTTTAGTTTTTACTGTTTCAAACTGAACTATAATAAACTGTACAAGACAATAACAAAAACATAAAATCCAACAAGAACACAACTTGTGGTTTTAAAAAGATATGTCTTGAGAAAGATTGACTGATCTCCATCGAAACGTTGACAATAAAATAAAAAAAACGCTGCTGTTTTGATCTACCGTACCTTCTTTGCAAGACCAATGAGGGCCTCTATATTAGTT
Source organism: Rana muscosa (assembly GCA_029206835.1). NCBI lineage: Eukaryota > Metazoa > Chordata > Amphibia > Anura > Ranidae > Rana > Rana muscosa. The sequence continues at coordinate 487,572,454 of CM055121.1, forward strand.
TTGGATTTGTATATATGAAAAATAACTAAAATGCTAACTATGAAAGAACTAAAAAGAACAAAATTAATCCTCCTAAGAAAGTGACTAGGAGGACCAAGAAATTACAAAAGCTTTGCTTTTTGTCAATACAGCCATTAATCTGGTTCTTTGGAGGAAATAAAAAAACATGTACTGAACATATAATTGTTTAGAGAGAACCTACTGAGCTCTAATGTATTAAAAAAAAAAAGATATATTATCCAGACAACTTCCATTCACAAAGTTTTGAAATATAGAAGACAAAACACATATAAACAACACAAAAAAATCTCTTAAAATGTCAATATATAGCTAAGATCAATAACTCAAGGACATGGCCTCAAACTAGCAGGAAAAAAGTTCAAAACCAATCTTAGCTAATATTATTTTTTACTGAAAGAGTAGTTGATGCTTGGAATAGACTTCCAGCAGAGGTAGTTAGTTAGTCCACAGGAAGTGGACTCAAATATGCTTGGGACAAACATAGATCTATAGTCAGACAAAAAAGTAAAAAATAAAAATGAATAAAAAATGGGGCAGACTCCTTAGAAAGAGGAGGACCAATAAATTACAAAAGCTTTGCTTTTGTCAATACAGCCAGTCATCTGGTCCTTTTGGAGGAAAGAAAATATTTCTACAGAACCTATTGAACGCTAACATATATTATATTATATATTATCCAGAAAACTTCCATCCACAAAGTTCTGAAACGTAGAAGACAAGACACATAAATAATCCAAAACATTCTCTAAAAATGTCAGTCTAAGGCCCCATTCACACGGAGGTCCGTTCAGGTCCGCCTGTCAGTTTTTTAGGCGGACCTGAAACGGATCCTCCATGTACCCCTATGGAGGCACGGATGTCAGCGGAGACATGTCCGCTGACATCCGCTCCGCCAAAGTGTGACGGAGGAAAACCCTATTTTTCCTTCCGTCGGCGGAGCGGATCGGATGACAACGGACTCTATGGTCCGTCGTCATCCGATTCCCCATAGGGGAGAGCGGCGCTCTGACAGGGCGGTCCCTGCACAGTGTGCGGGGACCGCCCAGTCATCCGTCGGCTCAGCGGGGATCAACGGAGCGATCCCCGCTGAGCAAGCGAAGCCTAACGGGGCGGATCTGCACGGATCCGCCCCGTGTGAAAGGACCCTTGATAAGATCAAGAACTCGAGGACATGACCTCAAACTAGCAGGAGAAAAGTTCAAAACTAATCGTAGCAAGTATTATTTTACAGAAAGAGTAGTTGATGCTTGGAATAAACTTCCAGCAGAGATAGTGAGTCAGTCAACAGGAAGGGGACTCAAATATGCTTGGGACAAACATAGATTTATAGTCAGACTAAAAAAATAAAAAAAAAGAAATTAAATAATAAAAAAAAGAATTAAAAAAAATGGTGCATACTCGATGGACCGCTTGGTCTTTTTTTCTGCTGTCACTCTTCTATGTTTTATTGTAAAATGCTCTATATGTCCATGTCCTTTTTTGAGGTAAACTGTTGACTAAGTGGCTTCATGGTGAATGAGAAAATTACACTGCCAGTATAAATTCTTTGAAAATATAGATACCACAGATAATATGCTATTGCCTGCAACATTTAGAACATGAATCAGTTATTTAACAATTCGAGAAAGTTCAGCCCAGGACCCGAGATTAGCTCCTCCAGATCTCAGGCTCTCAAATGCTTCTTCATACAATTTGTTTATTAAATCAGATTGTTCCATTGTTCCATTTCCTAAACCAGAATAAAAACATACTGAAACCAAAAATAACGTGACACACACATAACAAATACTGACTTTGATGATAATCGTGGCGTATGCCAATAAACGGTCTTAGGCCTCCCCCACACACTGCAGCAGTAAAATAGCAATACATTGCAATATAAGCCCCATATGAAAAGTGCCCCATTTTTCATTCATAGGTACATACAGCTTATATGTACGAAGTTACCTGTACCGTGCTTCCAAAAAAATGATATATGCAGAAGTTATATGCATGGATGATTGAAATCAATAACTGCATGCCAAAATGCATAATAACTAGTTTCATATGCATATTTATGACACATATTAGTAGAGGCTGTTCACTTGGCAAATTATAGTTACATTTTGCAGAGATTGTTGAATACTAATAAATAAGGTGAACACGTGTTTAATTTGAATACAAGCGAAACAGAAAAACACTGACTTTCTTGAGTGAACTGTTTTTGCTTCTATAGTAAATCAAATAGCAATTTTGCAAAACAATTTTAATCCATACCCTAGTCTTGAACCCAAGAATGTGCTTTTAAACTTTACGACTGATTTCCTAAAGTAGCAGATACTTAGCAAAATTTATATTCACTGAGCTTAGTAAATTAGTTGAAACTATGTTCAGTTTCAACGCCAAATGATGTAAAAAATAAATTTAGAAAAACTTTTTTTTTTTTGTAACTCATTAGATGATGAATGTGAACATGTCTTTACTAAGCTAAGTGAATATTTACTTTGCAACGTGAAGTCTCTACTTTAGCCCGTAGGAAGTCAAATGAGGTCCTGGAGTTGAAGTGGAGATTACTGGATGATGTCTGCAGATACAGGCATTATCGTGATATCTTCTGTTTCAGCTGGTGAGTCCCTACAATGTAAAAGCCATTCTAGTGGCTGATTAGCCACAGGATTACTTTTACAGGCAGCAAGAGAGGATGACCCCCCTCCCGTCGCCAACCGGCGCCTCTCTGGGCTCTCCGATATGATCGGAGAGCCCAGGGTCTGATGCAGTGGGTTATCACAGAGCTGGCCCGTGTACTGGATGGTCTCTGGCCATCTCTATGATCCTGGGAGGCCAGAAGTGACGTAATGATGTCACTTCCCGCTCTGATAGATGTAAATAGGTATGAGCTTCGAGTTTGAGTCGAACTTATGTTCGACTCGAACATTGCCTGTTCACCCGTTTGCCGAACAGCGAACAATTTGGGGTGTTCGCGGCAAATTCAAAAAGCCGTGGAACATCCTGTAAAAGTCTATGGGAGAAATCTAAAGTGCTAATTTTAAAGGCTTATATGCAAGTTATTGTCATAAAATGTGTTTGGGGACCTGGGTCCTGCCCAGGGGACATTTATCAATGCAAATTTATTTATTTTAAACGGCCATTTTTTCAGGAGCAGTGATTTTAATAATGCTTAAAGTGAAACAATAAAAGTTAAATATTCCTTTAAATTTCGTACCTAGGGGGTATGTATAGTATGCCTGTAAAGTGGTGCTTGTTTCCCGTGCTTTGAACTGTCCCTCATTTAAAACCACTCGCGGCTATAATGAATTGTCGGCTCCCGGCAATACAGAGAAAAGTCATTGAAAGTTATTGATTAAAAAAAATGCCTGGGGGTCCCCCCAAATTCAATTGCCAGGCCCTTTAGGTCTGGTATGGATATTAAGGGGAACCCTGCGTCAAATTTAAAAAAAAATTACGCGGGGCTCCCCCCAAATATCCATACCAGACCCTTCAGGTCTGGTATGGATTTTAAGGGGAACTCCAACCAAATTTTTTTTTTAAATGTCGTGGAGTTCCCTCCAAAAATCCATATCAGACCCTTTATCCGAGCATGCAACCTGGCAGGCCACAGGAAAAGAGGGGGGACGAGAGAGCGCCCCCCCCTCCTGAACCGTACCAGGCCACATGCCCTCAACATGGGGAGGATGCTTTGGGGGTCCGTGAGCCCTCAAAACACCATGTCCCCATGTTGATGGGGACAAATGCCTCACAAAAAAAAAAAAATAATAACTTAGACACCGTTGGGATAAGTCCTTTATTAAAAATAAAAAAAATAAAAAAAAGATTCCAGCGGTGGTAATCCACTCTCGGTCTCCACTACAACGCTGTCGGTATCCTGCGATGGGTGAGGTTTCTGAGTAGTTTTCTGCTCAAACAAATACAGATTTTTACAGGTAGGAGGGAAATGTCAGAATTGGCCTAGGTTGGAAGTGGTTAATAAAAGACTGACAGTGCAGATGCTGACAGACATTATAAAAACATTTTACTGTATGAAATTAGTAAACTGTAGGATGGCTAATGGCTGCTTTCTTAAAGCTGAACTCCAGGAATGAGACAAAATTTACCCTTGCAGGTCCCCCCTTCCCCCTCAACACACCCTTCAAGGGTTAAATACCCTGTGTCTGCTGTATATGCTAAGTAAAACTGTAAGAACTGTTTGAGTTTGGTATATATGAATTAGGGGATGTGGGTGCATTTTTTTACTGTTTAGATTTCCGGCTTTCCGAAGAGATTAGAGATAGTTTACTAAAGAAGTCATTTTGACAATTTCATGTCCTTATTTCAAACAGCCAATCAGTTTCATTTAAATTAAAGCTAAACTCCAAGACTCTTCAAAAAAAGCAACCTTGCAGTTAGTCCCACCTTCACCCCATACTGCAAGGATTAAATTCTCGCTAATGCTAGGTGTAGAGGGATAAGGTGTAGTTCTTATTCCTTGCTGCAACAGCCTGTGGAATGTTCCTCCTCACTGCAATGCTCTAGGTTGTGGATGGGCCCTTGCTGTCCACATGCATAATGCAGGATTGCTCCTCCTGCATGGTACTTGATTTTGTCAGTGTTCGAGAATCTGAGAGAAGAGGCTTTGAGGGACCGGTTGCACAAATGGAGCCGGCAGAGCTAGAAATTAGGTAAGTTTTACACCTTATTCCTCTAACCCTAGAGTTAACAAACGTTTAAAGTATAACTAAAGTAAAAAGAAAAATGGAGTGGAGAAGGATTAGAACACCTGTCAGGTTGTTATTGCTGTCTGTGTCCCCATTAGAGAAAGTCACCCTCTTTATTTGTAATGTTCACTGATATCACCGAAAGTGAAAGAAAATCTCAAATTTTGGGTTGTCACTAGGACAGGAATAGAAGGGATATCTTCTATTGGGGACACTAGTTCTGGTGAGCCAGGAGACAACTAGGGATGCCTTCACTTTTGGATTCCTGCACTACTTCCTGTTTTGGTTATGGTTATGGGACAGGAAGTGAAGGGAGAACTCCCCAATGAGAGACAGATCAGTTATCCAATCATGTGAAAAGCAACCTCCTGTTTATTTATTTTGTTAATCTGCAAATAATGGGGTATTCAAAGTGAGCTCAGCTAAAATGTTATGAGGCTGATTTACCAAAAGAAGTTGAGAACTTTCACTCAATACATTATATCTGTGTAAAGTGAACCAAGTGAGGCAAGGGTGAATATGGTATTATTCACAATTTTCTCTGTGCAGTGAATATAATTCCTGTGACTCAGTGATCATGGCTTCCTTTCATGTTTCGGTAGATAAGGCTCTCAAGACATAGACAATGACAGAGTACCATTTAAAGATCTATCAAATATATTGCCAGGGAGTCGTAAATATTTTACACAAGACAAACAAATAGGCATTCACGTTAAAAACTCTACCATGTGGAAAGCTAGATTGGTACATTTATTTTCAGCTTCTAAAATATATGTATCAGCTTCTAGATATATGTATCATGTCTTTGGTACAAATGTTTTGGTACCAGAAAGGCACACACGTTTCTGGCACAAATAAGGGATACCACATTTTATGCTATTTTGATCCTATTATTTTTGTATTGCTTCCTTGGTGTGAAATCCCTGGTGTTCCTGTCAGTCCCTCTGCTTTCCTATTAACACCTGACCACAATAGGCATGAGAACATACCCAAGTCAGTTCTCTAGCTATGCTTGGAACACCCCCCCCCCTCACACAGCCTATCACTGGGCAGATCAGTGGACTGCTGTTTCTACTCCCCCAGCTCTTATGCAGCTGAGAACAGAGATTATGTGATTGCATATAAAAAAAGAAAAAAAAGGTATTTCTAATGTGTTTATCTATAAACAAATGTTTTGCTTTTCATTTATATTTTAAACTAAATGGGTTGTTTTATAAGGTGAGGGTTTACAATCACTTTGAAAATTCTATTTGTCCCTTATTGGCCCTTAACACCAATCACAGTCCCCAGTCCTAATCATAAACCTAACCCTACACATCAACCTAAGTAAAAAAACATCTGGCAATAGATTCTTCATGAAAATCAAATTAATTGAACAATAGAAAATTAACCTTCAAGCTCTGTGTAGTAAACATGCTCTCCATAAATATTAAATAATTGTTGGATATTAACAAATCATTTTATAAAAGGCCTTTCAGTCAACAGACATTTTTGGATATCATGAGCTTGTGTTCCTGGATTGATTGCAGAGATATGTAATGGTGCTGTTAACTAGGGGGATCAGCAAGCCATCAGCTAGTAATTTTCATACTTACTGAACCCAAGGGTTCCTCCACAAGGCTTTTAATACTGGTCAAAGATTTGCATATATATGGGATGGCCAGTGCCCAAATCAGACAATTCCCATAGCACTTTTTATGTCTGTTGGCAGCAGAAGTCAATCCTGGCCAGTCATTCATGAGGGCATGATGATCAGCCAGATTTTGACAGACCAAAATTATTTCCCCAGAGGTATGAGACTGGTTTTGCCCTTTAATATCTATGGTCTGTCCTGACCACACTACTGTCAGGCCTAATCCTGTTCTCTTTAAAGGTATAGGGTGATGGTCTTCACATGGTCATTTGTGCAACCTAAATTTCTCATTGTATGTTCAAATCTACAACAAAGTACATTGTAAAATAGTCAGCTTATGCGAACCCATGGCACGCGTGCCTCAGCTGGCACGCAGAGCCCTCTCTGTGGGCACACAAGCTATAGTCTTCTGAGCAGCTTCAGGCACGTAAAAGCTCCTCACACTTCACTAACAGACAGATAATGAGGCCGTTGTGACAAAGCGCCCAGTGTCCATGCACTGTCCCGGCACCGCCTGCCTCCTCTGGATCACACACAGCACTTTGACTCAGTGTTCTGCTCACAGGAAGTGAAGAGACAACTCACAGACCGGAAGGAGGGGTGGCCAATCATCTTCCTGGGCCGGAATGAATAGCCAATCGACTGGTGTGGGAGGAGAAGTGGCCCTTTGTTTGCCCAGGTGGTTGCCTAAGTGCAGCTGTTTCATTCAATTAGTGAGGAAGCCCAGAGATGAGGCCGGGTCATGTGACCTGAGCTACCAGTGATGAGCCGCACCACGTGACCATGTTCTGTGCTATGGTAATGGAAATAGAGGTGTGTGTGGGCAGAAGGAGCATGACGGGCTACAAGCATGTCCCTGCACCACTTCCGTACCACAGTAGAGGGGGAGGGGGTGGTGATCTGCAGAGGGGGGACCAGATGTGTGATAGAGAGGAAAGTGTACCATGAGCTGCATGGAGAGGTGTGATGCATGGTGAGGAGGTGCACTATGAGTTACATGGCGATGTGTAATGTGCTCTAGCTCACTGATGTGATGTAGCCGGACAACAGAAAGGTGTGAGCTGAAGGTCGATACATAATATGTGCTAGAAGTTTACAGTGTGATGGAGATGTGCGATGTTCTGCATGGCGATGTGCTGCATGGCGATGTAGACGTATGATGTGCTGCATGGAAATATGCAATGTGCTGCATGCTGATGGAGACATGTGAGAAGGAGAAGCTGCTGCTAGGCACACCGACACTGAACGCCAGAGCCGGGTGAGTGCTGAACTGACTGAAATCTCTCCTGGGGTGGGCGTTAATCACCTGGGTGGCTGGGGGTCTGCATCGGTAACAGTAAGACCCCATACACACTATACAACTTTTGCTGTCTGATTTCCTTTAGATTTACTAAAAACCATGCAGAGCAAGGGCCTGCCTGATTGCATACAAATTGAAACTCTTAACCTCCCTGGCGGTATTCCCGAGTGTGGCTCGGGGTGAATTTTCAGTACCAAAAGCGGTAACCCCGAGCCACACTCGGGATTGCCTCACAGGATCCATGTACAGGTTACTTACCTTGTTCCCTGGGTCCTGCGATGTCTCCCCGCTGTGATCTGCGAGCCGCCGTGTCTCGCTCGATTCACAGTGCCGAGCTCCGTTCCCTGTGAGCGTTGCGACGCACGGGGATGGAGTTCGGCGCCAAATTCAAAAAGTAAATAACACAGTAGTATAGATACAGTATACTGTAATCTTACTGATTACAGTACTGTATAAAATAATTACACACCCCCTTTGTCCCTAGTGGTCTGTCCAGTGTCCTGCATGCACTTTTACATTATAAATACTTTTCTTTCTGCCTGGAAACTGGAGATTGTCCATAGCAACCAAAAAGTGTCCGTTTATGTCAAAAGTGGTTTTAGACCAGCTAGAAAACAGCGATAATAAATTAGAATCACTTGCAGAATCGAGCGATAGTGATTTGTGGGGAAATTTGTCATCAAACACTGAAAAACACTTTTATTATTATTATATTATTATTTGTTATAATTATTTTATAGTTATTTATTATATTATAATTTATGATTTCGTGTTTCAAACTTTATCATACCCGGGATGTCTACTAGACTCTGGTTTGGACAGATTTAAGTGAGTTATTCCTAAGAATTACAGGCCTACAATATAAAACGCCAGCACCTAAAATCTGAAATAATCATACCGCCAGGGAGGTTAAGGTTTGACCTCATATTATATGGTTTTGGTAAATCTGAAGGAGAAAATCTACAGAAAATTGTATAGTGTGTATCTAGCTTTAAAGCAAAATATACAGAACTTGAGGAGAGTGTGCTGTGATGTCTGGGGGCGAACTCATTGGGCTGTGTCATGTGACATATAATCAAATTACAAGTTGCGTATCCCTTATTCAAAAATACATGCACATGTAGAGTTTATTTTGTTTTTCAATTAAAAAAAAACTATATAATTGAAAGCTCGATTATTGTGTTTTTATTTTAAGACAAAAGATGTTAATTAGTTCAGACAACTGTATAGCCGCGTACACACGATCAGTTTTACCGATGAAAACAGTCCGATGGATTTTTTTCATCAGAAAAAACGATCGTGTATGGGCCCCATCGGTCTTTTTTCCATCGGTGTCAAAAGATAGAACATGTTTTAAATTTTTCCGATGGATAAAAAAACGATAGCAAATTCCGATCATCTATGGGCAAGTCCATCGGTTAAAAAACCCACGCATTTTCTTGGCTCATCGGAGTGTTTTACGTCACCGCGTTTGGAACGGTCGGTTTTAGACTGATGGTGTGTAGGCAAGACTGATGGAAGTCAGCTTCATCGGTTTAAAAACCATAGGAAATCCGATCGTGTGTACAGGGCTTAAGAGTTGTTTTTTCTAAACTAAAACCTCAGCATTCAGGCTTAACTGCAGTGTTGGGACTTTGAAATAAGTAAGTTGGTTTTGTGTTGCAGTTTGGGCACTCGAACTCAAGGTTCGCCATCACTGCCCTAGAATATTGCCACATAGAGCAGAGAAGTGTTATAATCCACTTGGAGTGTCAAATGCTCTAGTTATTCAATTTTCTTTATCCTTTCTATATAAAACATTCTACAACTTACTGATCATGCTAATGTACCGTGACCTGTAGATAAAATATTGTTTTAGCAGGGGTTGCCTCAACAGACCTCAACATTACTTCAAGGGTTTATCTGGGGTAAACGGGTTACTAAACGCTGCTCCAAGCTTTACAGTCAGAATTGGCCCATGGACCCTCTCACTTTAAACTTTCTTTAACTTTCTTTAACTCTTTTAAATTTCTTTTTGCATTTTCTGCAAATTATTAGGTTATTAACTGGGAGCTCACTGTGCCCAGAGTAAAACACCTTCTTTATTAAATGTACCCAGTTGTGCCATGTTCTCATGTACATGCCTATGTCCACAGTGTAAGTTGTTATGTTCACTATTATCAATGACCTATTATTCAGCAATTCATTACTTATTACATCACAACACATCTAAGGAGGTTCTTGTGCAAAGAAATGTTTTTGTTTTTGTTTTTTGTTTTTATATTTCTGGGATTATTTTAGTTCATTTTTTATATTTGGTGTAGAAAATAAAAATTTAAACTCACTGTATGGTCACTGAACAATTTTGACTTTTGTATATACAATATATATTTAATACATATATCTATATCTATATATATAGATATTTATAGATATAGATTTATCTATCTATATATATATATCTATATATATCTATATATATATATATATATATAGATATATATATATATCTATATCTATATATATGAATAAAACCACCTAATGATAGGATGGATTAGAGCCAGGAGCACAGGGGGTTGTTTACTAAAACCGGAGAGTGAAAAATTTGGTGCAACTCGGCAAAGAAACCAATCAGCTTCCAGGTTGTATTGCCAATGCTTAATTGAACAAGTTGAAGTTAGAAGCTGATTGGTTACTATGCACAGCTGCACCAGATTCTAAGTGCACCATTTTTAGTAAATCTCCCCCATAGTGTCATTGGGGTTAATTTAGAAGGAATAGGGACTTTTAACTTAGAAAAGTAAAAATACAGGTTGCAAAGTGAGTGTTTAGTAAATAAGGTGAGGCCCTGTGTTTATTTGAATACCTAATCATGTGCAAGAGAAATAATAAAAAATGAACACAGCTTGCCAACTGATACTGAGATGGACTGGAGGTATAAATATAATAGGTCAGGCTATTCCTGAGCTGCTCTTGTGATGTCCAGCTTGCCTTCCTGTCTGCTGGAGGTGGGTGATGGGTGCACTTCACATGGGGCGGACATGGAGAAGGCATACAGCGCTCGGCCACAGTTCTCCACTTGCTCCTTTCCCGAGGAAGTGCGTACAAAGCTACGGCCTGTTTGTTTGGGCTGGACTTAACCCTTCCTGGGCAGGAAGCCTAAAAATTACAGGACCAGCTGCCCTGACATAGCAAACAGATGGATCTATGGATGGCCAGATAGATAGTGCCTGATATACGAAAGAAGTAAAAAGCATGTTCACTTTGCAATGTGAATTTTCACTTTACAATGGAATTTTCACTTACCTTAGCGAATGCGGGGAAAATTCAGTTTAATTTGAATTCCAAATCAAGTGCAAAATAAATAATTATTGATTTTTGCTTACACATGACTGAATGACATAAATCAGCAGCGCTTCACCTGAATTACTAAGCTAAGGGAAAATTCCCTCGCAGGGTGGAAATTCACTTACATAGTGAACATGCTTTTTGCTATTAGTAAATTGACCACATGTAGTTTTTAATGGTTAAAGATAGATAGATAGATAGATAGATAGATAGATACAAGTGATAGAGAGAGGGCAATATATATAGATAGATAGATAGATAGATAGATAGATAGATAGATAGATAGATAGATAGATAGATAGATAGATACGAGTGATAGAGAGAGGGTAATAGATAGATAGATAGATAGATAGATAGATAGATAGATAGATAGATAGATACGAGTGATAGAGAGAGGGTAATAGATAGATAGATAGATAGATAGATAGATAGATAGATAGATAGATACGAGTGATAGAGAGAGGGTAATAGATAGATAGATAGATAGATAGATAGATAGATAGATAGATAGATAGATAAGGGTAATATATAGATAGATAGATAGATAGATAGATAGATAGATAGATAGATAGATAGATAGATAGATAGAAGTGATAGAGAGAGGGTAATAGATAGATAGATAGATAGATAGATAGATAGATAGATAAGGGTAATAGATAGATAGATAGATAGATAGATAGATAGATAGATAGATAGATAGATAGATAGATAGATAGATAGATAGATAGATAGATAGATAGATAGATAGATAAGGGTGATAGATAGATAGATAGATAGATAGATAGATAGATAGATAGATAGATAGATAGATAGATAGATAGATAGATAGATAGATAGATAGATAGATAGATACGAGTGATAGAGAGAGGGTAATAGATAGATAGATAGATAGATAAGGCTGGCCATACATTATACAATTTTCCTATTTAATTTCCTTTAGATTTACCCTCAACTATGTAATACAAGGCTAACTACTACAAACACATTGAAAGTGTTTAGGTTTAACCTCATATTATATTGTTTTGGTAAATCTAAAGGAACATTTTATAAGAAAATTATGTCATGTATGGCCAGCCTAAGAGTAATAGAGAGAGGGGAATACATAGATGGATGGCTAGATGGATAGATAGATAGATAGATAGATAGATAGATAGATAGATAGATAGATAGATAGATAGATAGATAATTATTGATAGGGAGTTGTGTGTATAGCATATAGCCTATATGTTTTATGGTACTGATATATTCTTGTATAACATCATGTTATTTTCATTGTCCATCAACTCATAAAGACACAATAACAGGGCAGATGTATAAAAAAAACAGTCAATCACAAAAAGAGAATCATAAAAAAATCAATAAAAACACACATTTATCTAGTGTATCTCACTGGCTGGCAAATGAGCTCCTATGATAGTTGAAGCCATGTAATAAGAATAATTGTGTGTGTATTTAAGGCTAAGTTTACACTAGCTTCATAAGCAGGCATTTCCTGGGCATTTTTGTATCCACACAAATGCCTGTCAAAATTGTGCCCATTACAATGGCCAGTGTTGTTCACACAATCGTGTTTGCGTGGCTTCACTTAATTGACCTGCTATGTGATGTTTGTCAGAATTTACTTTACCTCTCCCCAAATGCTTCAATTGATGTCAGTGTAAATTCATGTCCCTATATGAGTTTGAGGTGAATTTAGATTTTTTTTACTAGCTGAGACTAGTAATCCATACAATAGTAAACCAATACAGAAGAGGCCTCTGAAAAGCATTAGTTAGGCACAAACGCATTTAAAAAAATCAAGCATAAAAAATGCCAATCTGTGCGTTAATGGATGTTCAAATTTTTTTCCATGTCTAATGAGCCCAAAAAGCGTCTGTTTAGTGGCACGGTTATTACAGAATGGTTTGGAGTGTAGGAGTAGAGTTCTGTAGAATAAAAAATCGTCTGACACCTCCTGTCCATGGACAGACCAATTCAGACAATCCTATGTACTAAATCGAGGATGCAAATGCGCACATTAGCCTGTGCTTGTGTCACTATAATCACTGCATACAGTACATAACAGATCAATTCACATATAACCAGGGATCCATACATAACAGATAAATCTGTATAGCATACAGCTAAGGGATCAAGTCATACATAAAGAGTCAATTCATTAAGCTGCATAAATGCAACATATACATAAAAATAAAAAATAGATCATACATAAAGATAAAGAATCAAGCCAAACATAAAAATCCCATTCATACACAAAGAACCCACTCATAGATAAAGGATCGATGGACGTATAAAGAATGAGTTCATATTAAAAAGACCGATGTCTCTATTCATGTATTAGGGATTCATTCATTCATGTATTAGGGATTCATTTATTCATGTATTAGGGATTCATTCATTCATGTATTAGGGATTCATTCATTCATGTATTAGGGATTCATTCATTCGTGTATTAGGTATTCATTCATTCATGTATTAGGGATTCATTTATTCATGTATTAGGGATTCATTCATTCATGTATTAGGGATTCATTTATTCATGTATTAGGGATTCATTCATGTATTAGGGATTCATTCATTCATGTATTAGGGATTCATTAATTCATGTATTGGGGATTCATTCATTCATGTATTAGGTATTCATTCATTCATGTATTAGGGATTCATTCATTCATGTATTAGGGATTCATTCATTCAATAAAGGATCTGAGGTCGCTTCCATGTAAATACTCATGATTGTTAATCTGACAGTGATTTTTTGTTGTTGTTTTTGTTTTGGTAACGAAATAAAATCAGCCCATATAGAATGTCTCCCCGATATAGCAGATACAGGAATTCTAAGCAGTTCAGCAATGATTTTTCCATGGGGTGTACAGGACAATGGAGGGGCTAGCTGTATAGGACTAGAGTTTATTGCTGTCTGCCTATCCATGTACAGGTCACATAGAGCAAACAGTCACCTGGGGACACATGTGTCTCTCTGCTCCTTCAGGTGCTCACTACCCGTCTGTCCACTGACATAAAACATAATCCCTTTTAAGTTAAAAAGAGAGAGAGAGAGAGAGAGAGAATATATATATATATATATATATATATATATATATATATATATATATAATTTAAAATTAAATATAGTATGTTAATAATAATAAAAATATTATTAATAATAATAATTATTATTATTATTACTAATATTAATTTTATTATGTTTGAACTGTACATATTGGGGTGATTTAGATCTGTTTTATAACCTATTTTAGGGGAGTTTAAAAAAGCGGAATGTCCCCTGGCTGGACATTGGATAAGTGTAGAGAATATGGTTAGTTGCTTCTATAGTAAAAAATCCAGATATTGAAGTGCTTCAAGGAGACCAGCTAGGCTCCCAAATCTTACTAATTTTCCTCCTGAAACCATATAGGAAATTTAGAAGAGGTAAAGAAAGCGGCGAGATTCTAATCGCTGTTCCCTGCCTACAATAAAATGATGGTTGCCCCTGCATGTATGCACTGTACTGCAGACTCCAGTGTAGGTGAATAGATGTGCAGCCATCATCAATTTACTGTATGTAAAAAGCAGACTGCAGTGTAGGTGTATATCGTGCATTTATCATCAATGCATTGTATATACCCAGCAGACTGCAGTGTAGGTGTATATCGTGCATTTATCATCAATGCATTGTATATACCCAGCAGACTGCAGTGTAGGTGTATATCGTGCATTTATCATCAATGCATTGTATATACCCAGCAGACTGCAGTGTAGGTGTATATCGTGCATTTATCATCAATGCATTGTATATACCCAGCAGACTGCAGTGTAGGTGTATATCGTGCATTTATCATCAATGCATTGTATATACCCAGCAGACTGCAGTGTAGGTGTATATCGTGCATTTATCATCAATGCATTGTATATACCCAGCAGACTGCAGTGTAGGTGTATATCGTGCATTTATCATCAATGCATTGTATATACCCAGCAGACTGCAGTGTAGGTGTATATCGTGCATTTATCATCAATGCATTGTATATACCCAGCAGACTGCAGTGTAGGTGTATATCGTGCATTTATCATCAATGCATTGTATATACCCAGCAGACTGCAGTGTAGGTGTATATCGTGCATTTATCATCAATGCATTGTATATACCCAGCAGACTGCAGTGTAGGTGTATAGATGTGCATTTATCATCAATGCATTGTATATACCCAGCAGACTGCAGTGTAGGTGTATAGATGTGCATTTATCATCAATGCATTGTATATACCCAGCAGACTGCAGTGTAGGTGTATATCGTGCATTTATCATCAATGCATTGTATATACCCAGCAGACTGCAGTGTAGGTGTATATCGTGCATTTATCATCAATGCACTGTATATACCCAGCAGACTGCAGTGTAGGTGTATATCGTGCATTTATCATCAATGCATTGTATATACCCAGCAGACTGCAGTGTAGGTGTATATGTGCATTTATCATCAATGCACTGTATATACCCAGCAGACTGCAGTGTAGGTGAATAGATGTGCATTTATCATCAATGCACTGTATATACCCAGCAGACTGCAGTGTAGGTGTATATAGTGCATTTATCATCAATGCACTGTATATACCCAGCAGACTGCAGTGTAGGTGTATATCGTGCATTTATCATCAATGCACTGTATATACCCAGCAGACTGCAGTGTAGGTGTATATCGTGCATTTATCATCAATGCATTGTATATACCCAGCAGACTGCAGTGTAGGTGTATATCGTGCATTTATCATCAATGCATTGTATATACCCAGCAGACTGCAGTGTAGGTGTATATCGTGCATTTATCATCAATGCATTGTATATACCCAGCAGACTGCAGTGTAGGTGTATATCGTGCATTTATCATCAATGCATTGTATATACCCAGCAGACTGCAGTGTAGGTGTATATCGTGCATTTATCATCAATGCATTGTATATACCCAGCAGACTGCAGTGTAGGTGTATATCGTGCATTTATCATCAATGCATTGTATATACCCAGCAGACTGCAGTGTAGGTGTATAGATGTGCATTTATCATCAATGCATTGTATATACCCAGCAGACTGCAGTGTAGGTGTATATCGTGCATTTATCATCAATGCATTGTATATACCCAGCAGACTGCAGTGTAGGTGTATATCGTGCATTTATCATCAATGCACTGTATATACCCAGCAGACTGCAGTGTAGGTGTATATCGTGCATTTATCATCAATGCACTGTATATACCCAGCAGACTGCAGTGTAGGTGTATATCGTGCATTTATCATCAATGCATTGTATATACCCAGCAGACTGCAGTGTAGGTGTATATCGTGCATTTATCATCAATGCATTGTATATACCCAGCAGACTGCAGTGTAGGTGTATAGATGTGCATTTATCATCAATGCATTGTATATACCCAGCAGACTGCAGTGTAGGTGTATATCGTGCATTTATCATCAATGCATTGTATATACCCAGCAGACTGCAGTGTAGGTGTATATCGTGCATTTATCATCAATGCACTGTATATACCCAGCAGACTGCAGTGTAGGTGTATATCGTGCATTTATCATCAATGCATTGTATATACCCAGCAGACTGCAGTGTAGGTGTATATCGTGCATTTATCATCAATGCACTGTATATACCCAGCAGACTGCAGTGTAGGTGTATAGATGTGCATTTATCATCAATGCATTGTATATACCCAGCAGACTGCAGTGTAGGTGTATATAGTGCATTTATCATCAATGCATTGTATATACCCAGCAGACTGCAGTGTAGGTGTATATCGTGCATTTATCATCAATGCATTGTATATATACAGCAAACTGCAGTGTAGGTGTATGGGTGCATATATATATATATATATATATATATATATATATATATACAACATTAATGCACTGTATGTATACGGCAGGCTGCAGTGTATCTGTCTGTGTTCTGTATAATCGCACACCCAACACCAATGCACTGTATCTATACAGGAGACTGCAGTGTAGGTTTATAGATGCATATACAACATTAATGCACTGTATGAATAGGGCAGGCTGCAGTGTATCTGTCTGTGTTGTATAATCGCACACCCAACATCCAGGCACTGTATGTATACAGCAAACTTCAGTGTAGGTAAATAGGTTCTTATTCATCATTGACATACTGTATATATAAGGCAGGCTGCAAGAACTGTTTGTGTTTTGTGCACTGTATAGGTACACATCCATTATCCATGCACTGTAAGTGTACAGCAGAGGGCAGTGTAGGTGTATAGGTGAACATCTATCATCCATGCACTGTATGTATAGAGCAAGCTGCAGTGTAGTCGTGTAGGTGACTGTACACCCATCATTAATGGACTATGGATGTAGGCTGCAGTGTAACTGTGTGTTCTGTGCAATGTGTAGGTGCACGTCCATCATCTCAGTGCACAGCCATTGCAGATCTGATTAATGTGCTGTTTCCTGATTGCTGCTCCCTCTCTATCTTATGTCTCATTAAGATGATTTGTACCTCTGTAGACATCCTGCCTGACCCATGTTCTCAATCAGTGACAGGGAGGGGACACCTCTAGCTAATGTCTCGTTGTCTAATAGTCTCATCAAGCTTCCCAGTTAACACAGAACTACAGATCACATTTTGCTCAGTCACTTTTTTTTCTATTGTGCAGATAGCAGCCTAGTGCTGGCCAATGTATGAAGTCACATACAGTATGGAATCCAATCTGCTCTTAATCAAGTCCCAGATCTCTATAGTATTCATTCGCCTGCTGCACTCTCCCTATGCAGACTAATCTGTAAAGCATTAAATGGGCCACAGAACTTTCCAATTCCCATGATGGGTTACTTCCTGAAGAAAGTTATACTGTATCTCACAAAGCATCTCTATCTGCCAGCATCAGACACTGCAGTACTCTGTGTCTATGCTGTGCCTATAATCTAGAACAAGGTCAGTATCCATACAGCAACACTACACGTGTACAGTATTTAGAGATGACAGCTGGCCCAAGAAGGTCCAAATGGAGGGAAATATATATATATATATATATATATATATATATATATATAAAATTGGTGTGTGGTGTGTGTACATATATATATATATACATATATATATTTATATATATATTTCCTCCTTTTGGACCTTCTTGGGCCCGCTGTCATATATATATACATATATATTTAATATATATATATATATATATATATATATATATATATATATATATATATATATATGATAATTGTAACCCTCTGCAAATTTCCTAATACTAATCCAATAGGTAAAACATTACTTGCCTTACTACTATCCATATCTCTACAATATATAAACTGTGCCTATTTCCACTGTTTATCACCTATTAATTACTGGATATGTTTAACACAATATGTTATGCTTTATTAATTGTTCAGAGCTAGAGATCAGACTGGTCATGTGCAGTATAATGATCACATAGAACACAGACCAGACCCCATCCTTACAGCAATGAGACTCAGGGAACAGGTCTGCAGGGCTCAGCCTATAGATCTCTGGGCCCTACTCCTTACATCCTATACATGGATGGATAGGAAATAGTATAGAGATTCGCCATAGTCGCTTTCACATATTCCTAGAAGAAGAAAGCCGTGCTTTCCAGTGCTAGTGTGAGAATCATTGACTTGTCAGAACTTGATCTAGTCTTCACATGTCTACCTGTCAGTGAGTAGGTGTTTATTTGTGCTGTCTCCATACA